>OY292315.1:3654371-4254371 GCA_958496155.1 Sisyra nigra
GCTAAGTTCGCCTAAAGATCTATCTCCCTCTATGTTTCATACACAGTGTTATTAATCAAACCTACCTGAAGACATAGCCAACTACAGCATAAAGCTCGGCTACGCAGTATAAATTACAGATGTAACGTTGAATTTTCATATTTTCCACGATAACCTCGAAAATCCTCACACTTGGCTATAGGGATATGAATTATGAAAATGTGGGGAATTTTAAGAAGAACCAAAAAAGGCAAATAAAATTAGGTAGTGCCATTTAAAAAAATTGAAATTTTGCACAATTAAGCACGTGTTACTTTACGATGCACTTGGAGATACTTAGTAACAAAATTTGATTGTTTTTGATATTCTCGAGTGTAACAGCATCTTTGAGCTCTCAAACGAGCCTATGTCGAGCTTCCAACACAAATTATTGTGGGAGTTATGGACCTTTTAGAAGATGTCCGTTTGCTGCGAAATTTTCAAAAAAAGTATTTTTTCTCGAAAACCTAAAGGATTAGATGAGATCTTGTTATTATGAAAGATGCTCAGAATTATTAACTCAATCGAGTTATGTAAAGAAAAATAAGGCATGCCATTTGAAATAACGATTTTAGTGTCGACTTCCGGTATAACCGGAAGTGCCAGAAAGCTAAAAATATTTTAGGAAGGTAGCTCCAATGCAGTTAGGTTTTAATCCCAATTTTTAGATTTCTATTATTTCAGGTTCTCCGGAAACTTCTAATGGCCGGTCTAGCTGGTACACCCTGTATAAAAATATCATCTCGGTTCCTTTTTTTATATCAGCTCAAATTTTAATACAATACACAATTGGGCTCCAGAATGGTTTTTATTTATATTTCGCGTCAGTAATATATAGTGAAAAACACGTGAATCCCATAGGAAAGTATAACAATTGTATCCTACAGGAACCATACATTTAAAAAAGTTTCGTTAAAGTTCGCGAAATAGCATTTTAACGCATTTTCCTCAAGATCAATTTTACACAGTAGCGAAAGAAATTCCCAACAAAGTTTAAACTAAACAATTGACAGAATTTTACTGAAGAAAAAATAATAATTTAAATTTAATACCCGGTAAAATTAAAAATTAATTTTTTTTAATTATTTGAATTTCTGCATTGTTCACTGTCGAAGAAACCAATTAGAAATAAGTATTTAAGTAATATACTAAATTTTTAAATAATTTACAATTACTGGATGGAACGAATTTTAATGAAGTTTTGTTAAAGATACCTCAGATCTTAACATATTATTGAATATCATTTATTTTAAAAAAAGGACGGTTCCTGTAGAATAGCTCCTAATCTTTTCTACTCAAATAACTGAACAGTTTTAAATGCCATTTGGTATGAAAGATTTTCAAATTTTCTTAAAGAAACTTTTTATAATTACAGTTTTTAGATTTAAGGATTTTAATGAACTTACTTAGGATCTAAAGTCTGGAAGTATCTATCATCTTTTTCTGTCAAAAAGTTATAGATTAATTTTTATATATCGCTATGAAGGTAGGGAATCTATTAATCAATCAATTAATTTTAGATACTACAAAGCGAGCGGGTATCTAGTTCTATTATATATTTTCTTCAAGGCGTTCTATTTCTCATGTGTCTTGGGGGGGGGGTTAAATCAAATTTTATTTTTTTAATTTCTTATGAATTTACGATTGTGAAAAGAAATAATTTATTTAATAACATTTTTAATTATAAGTTACGAGTCTGTACAAAAAATTTAAATTGTTGTCAAAATATATTGGTAATATTAAAAAAATGGTTGCGTGTACTTATGTACGCGCGTGAGAAGTTATACTTCTTTGGTATCATTAAAAATTAGTTTTTATTAATTTTATAATCAATTTTAAAAAACTGTAGTTTAATACTTAATAATAATAATAATATATATATTTAAAGATATAATTATTAAAAAATAAAATTTAGAGAATAATATTTTAATTTATATCAATAAATAATATCCAAAGAAAGCTGCAAGACGTATATAAAATTTGTCAGGATCATATTTCTGGTTAACAATTCATGCATGTCATGAAAACGAAGCTTTATAGAAATTGCAAAATAAAGTAAGTAGCTACTTGTCAAAGTAAATGTCTTAATCTTATTCATATCTTGTGTTACTAAATTATATTTCTAAGATGGTTGAATCATTTCAGAATCCCAAATTTCGTGATAACTAAGAATATGCATGGAATGCAGACGTCATTTTCATCATTAAATTTCAAACAGTATAGCAGCTATTGCAAAATTCGAGAAAAGTAATAACTTAATATTAATAGAATGTGTCATTTGTATATACAATTATTATTAATTTAAATATAAAAATAAATAAATTAGAAAATAAATTCAACAAAAATTCAAATTACGCGCGTCTAATTAAAAATACCGAGCCGTTTTGCGGACAACTTTATCTTGATAATTTGTGATGATAAAATAGAACGCTACAAATGCTTCTGAAACCGCGCTGCGATGCAGACGTCATTTTCATCATTAAACTTCAAAAAGTAATTATAACAACTCCTTCAAAATTCGAGAAAAGTAATAACTTATTTATCAACAGTTTTTGTCATTTGTATATATAGTTATTTTTAATTTAAATATAAAAATAAATAAGTTAAAAAATAAATACAACAAAAATCAAAATTACGCGCGCCAGGAGACCCAGTGGTTTTGCGACTAACTTCATTTTGTTAATTTTTGGCTGAAAATGCGCGCGCATCTTAACATTTCATTCTCATCATTTTTTCATAACGCGCCTAAAGAAGTTTAACTTCAAAAAATAGGAAAGGATGGAAATGATTTGAGCCCGTAAATAATAACAGATAGAATTGATTAGACCCAAATAGTTTTAAACGGCATATAAAATGTTTGCATCAACTTTATTTGCCGATTAAATCAAGTAGATAATCTTAAATGATGATAGAACGAACAAAACGAATCTAGAATCGAGTTCGTGTTGGTGCCCGCATATCCTTTCTCTAACCGGTGCACATGTAAACAAGGAAATCATCTTCTGGATCATCAAAATATGTGTATCTAATCCATGTATATTCGTACGTATATATATTATAGTCGTTACATGAATGCGAATCCTGCATGTTGAATATTTATACAGTCTAAGTGAGCGAAATAGAATTTTCCTAAAAGCTACCACTACATCGTGTTTAATATATCATAAATGAAAATTAGGCCCGGAACCCGAATCCGGAAACCTTTAAACATATGCCGCTATCTATTATTCATGGATATATCTTCGAAATTATGTTGCTCTTTATCGAAAACGTGTGTAAATTTCACGAAGCCCCATCATTTGCCTCGTTTTGAATTTTATCAATTTTCAAACTCGACCAAAACTCGAAAAAAAATTTTATAAAATTTTTATGATTTCAATATAATAATGTCTATCGACTCCTATATATAATAGTAGAATTTTCAACTCGTTTCAACTTTCAAATAATGGACGAATAAATTTTCAACATTTACTTGCTCGGCAAACGATAACAATTTTAATATTTTTCAAGTTATACGCGAAGAATACGGCTAGAATCCACGTCCATTTTAACGTCTCTCGCTCGTCCATAAAAATACGACGCAAATTCGCCACAATAAAACATTTCATCGTTTTCAAATAAAATGTAACTAAAAATATTCGTCTTAATCCACTCAAGTAATTCTGTCATCGATAAATTCGAAGCTAAAACGTCTAGCAAAAGAAAAACCATATCGTTTCGATTGAAAAATATATTCAAACAACATTTTCATCAAATCATCCTGATAATAGTGTAGTATATAATATTAAATTTTTTATTTATAAAGAGTCGGTCCTTTTTTCCCCACTTCTTATATTAAAATTGTACTAAAGGAGAAATCTCGATTTAATAATTGAGTCTCGTGTCCTTCCTGGTCCTTCGAAAAATCAGGACATGAATTATTAAAAGCTTCAATAAAATGTTGAAGACAATGTCACATCAAAGGAAATATATAAAATTGCTTTCTCAAATTGTATACTTTGATCGAAAGAATGGTTTTTTAATCGACTTTGCAATGGATATCGAAAATCTAGTTTGAAACATCTTAAAATTGCAGTTCTTTGATCGAAAAATTAACGAAAAATCTGTCCTAAATAATATGATGAGAACTTTCATCATCTTGGCAAAATCGTTGGGTGTAGATCCTTACAATATGATTTTAACATTTTCGACAGCTCAATTTAGAAACAAATATGAAACTTAAATTTATTGTGTAATATTTGGTCATGTTTTAGTGAAGGAAAATGTTTGCTTATTTTTTTTTCGTAATATTGCTCTGTTCCTTGCATAAAAAAATACTTGATGTTTGGTGAGACTCCCCCTTCTTTCAACAAAGTAAGATTAGGTGAGATTCGGATAGACCCCCCTCCTCTGAAAGTTTTACGTAATTAATAAACACCCGCTTAAAAGAATAGATTAGTTGCTATTCTTCAAGAACCGTCATTTTTTTAGGATAAATGATATTCAACATGTTAAGGTTTAAGGTATATCTTTAACAAAACTTCATTAAAATTCCTTCCGTTAAGTAATTGTTAATTATCTTAAAATTTTTAGTTTATTATTTTAATACGTTTATTAATAATTAATTTCTTCGACAATGAACAATGAAAAAATTCAAATATCTTATAAAATTTCGTTATTGATTTTTTTGGGTGAAGGGTGTTAAATTGAAATTATATTTATTTTCCCGTGAAATTGTTATTTTGTATTTTAAACTTTTTAAAGAACTTCTTTCATTACTGTGCAAAATTGGTCAGGTCTTCTTGAGGAAAATGCGCTTAATTCTAGTACACAAACTTTAACGAAACTTCTTTTAAATATACGGTTTCTGTAGGATGCAATTGTTTTGCTATCGCATGAAAACCGTGCATTATTCCAGTTTTAAAATTAACCTGGATCAGTCTCCCTCAAAACTACTATGCACATTGAAAAAACATAAACAAAACAAAAACATATCCATCCCACAGGAATAGCACATTTTTTATGAATAAAATATAGATCAAGCCCTCTTGAGGAAAATGAGCTAAGGCTATATTTTGTGGACTTTAATGAAACTGCTTTAAGATTCGCGATTCCAATATAATACAATTCTTTTGCTATCCCATGGGAACCGTTCATTTCCCTGTTATAAGAATTAACCTATATCATTGAATCCTAAACTACCATATTACAAAAAAGGAAGTTAATCTTTTGCTCTGTAAAAACAAAATAATATCTATCCCACGGGAACCGTACATTTTTTCTGGATATAAAGTACATTATATGTTAAATCGGATTATTATCTATATCTATGCCAACTTTCATCCAGATCCATTCAGTACTTTTTGAGTGAAAGAGCAACAAACATCCATACATCCTTACAAACTTTCGCGTTTATAATATAAGTAAGATTATACGGCTCTACAAAACAAAAAAAAAATATTTTATGCCCTGGATATCTCTGCAAATTTCTATGTTTTCAAGTGCACAGTTTACGAATATATTGATAAAAGTAATGAATGTGCTCTACTCTTCATTATTTCAGCGTATCTTATTAATTAGTTTTGGAAAAAATTATAAAAATTATAAAATACTCGGAGTATTGTCTAGATTTAACAATGATAAAATGTTTACTTGGGTCAACAAAATGGATACACAAAATACTCTTTCTTTATTTGTCTGATAGTAGAGCCAAACAACTTCATTGAGAGCAAGATTTGTGGCCTTTGAAAAAGGTCTTAACTGTTGATAGAGCCAAGTGCTAGCATAGTAAATAAGCCGTTATTAAACAAGGACAAAATCATACTTCCACCCTTAAGGGTATATTAGGAGACTCTGTTAAGTACATTTTTAAAAAAAATTTCTTGAAAAATTATAAGGTAGAAAATTTGATGGTCTTCAAACTCGGCAATTGCGATGAAAATGTAAATTTTATCGAATTTGAATATGACAATTCCGGAAAGTAAAGCTTGGAAATTTTTTATATTGGTAGTAGAAAATTTTCTAGGAAACGATAAAGCACCAAATTATAAGGAAATTGTGCAAAAATATTGATAAGCTTTAAGAATTTAGAAGCAAATATAAAGTTTAAAGTTCCACTTTCTCCACAGTCATCTGGATAAATTTTCTGATAATTTGCTAAATTATAGCGAGGAGCAGGAAGAGAGCTTCCACTAGGATCTTAAAGGAATGGAAGAAAGGTATCAGGGTAGATGGGACTGCCAAATAATATACAAGTGCTTTTAGTCTTAAAAAATGGTAAAAAGGGAACAAAATTATAGTAGGATGAAACCCATTGGAAAAGAAAGAGAATACTATACAACAAAAATGAAAGGAAAAATAAATTAAGGTCGATCTGAGGTAGCGAAGTGAAAAAGTGGGGTTGTTTTTAAGGGTAGCAATGGTTTATCTCGATTTCCGACAAAACTACAAGTCCTATGGAAAAAAGTTAAAAGGCAAAGTTATAGATTATAAAAATATCTACAACTTTTGTTCTAATACTTTTTTCACATAACCTTAATATTTATGTGAAAAATTCCAATAATCAAGTTTTTGGTTTTTAATTTTTCTTTTACAAAAAAAAAAATTAACATGAAATTTGGCAAAAACTTACCTCTTAATGTTCCAAACATACTGTAATTTTTTTGATTTAAGATATAAATTAAAAAACACCCTCATTTTCAAAAAATATATACATAACAATGTTAAATGTTCTCAGAAAAAGTTTAAATTTTAATAAATTGGCCAAAAATGTATTTGTACAATTGTATTATACGTACAATTTTGAGAAATTTATTAAAATTTACATCTCAATTATTACATCTTCTGAGAACATTTAACATTGTTATGTATATATTTTTTAGACCATCAGAAAGTATTACTTTTTCGATATTAAGTCATTATAAGGTGAAAAAATAAGTGTTTTAAATCAAAGACATTACAGTATTTCTGGGACATTAAGAGGTAAGTTTTTGCCAAATTTGATAAAGTTTTTTTTTTTTGTAAAAGATAACAATAAAAAACTAAAAACTTGGTTATTGGCATTTTTCACATAAATTTTGAGGTTGAAAAAGTGTAAGACCAAAAGTTATAGAACTTCTTATAGCCTATAACTTTGCCTTTTAACTTTTTTTCATAGGACTTGTAGTTTTGTCGGAAATCAAGATAAATCGTGGCTACCCTTAAAAACAACCCCACTTTTCCACTTCGCCACCTCAGATCGACCGTACTTGATTTTTCCTTTCATTTTTGTTATATTCTCTTCTTTTTCCAATGGGGTCATCCTACTATAATTTTTTTTTTCTTCAAAAATTATTTTCCCTAGTCTATAAAGGCAGTTTACAGCTGGTATTTTAAACGAGACTGTCCCCTAAAAATTACAGAAAATTTTTTTTATAAAAGCGTTTTACAACATTTTCCTGTCCTTTTACTTTGATGCTTACTAATTTAATAAGGAAAATTCACATTATAAATATATCTGTTTTTTTTACATATTACTTACTAATTTTCAGGTCTTAATAGTTTAATATTTTAAGCAATTATCTGATGAAAACAGCAGTTTTTTTTTTATTTTAACATTTTTTTTTTAATAATAAATTTGTATAATTTTGTAATAATTTTAATTGTAAAACAATTTTCAACATACCTTATGGGAGTCGGAATAACACCGACGAAACGTAGTGTAAAAAGAAAATAAATTGTTAAAATAAATAAAAAACTGGTCTTTTCACCTGATAATTGCTGAAAATATTTTTTTCATATTTTTCGATGCTTGTAGTGTAAAATTAAAGTACTTAAATATTAAAAGAAAAACTAGAGCAAATCTTCTAAAATCCTTTAAAATTAATTTTAAAATCGAAAATCGCTATTTAAAATTGGAAAGTTTTAATCTCAAAGCGATAAGTCATAGAAGTAAATATATACATTTTAATTAAATTCATAAAATTTCTTTGAAAATGACGTTTTTGTAATGATTTGCACTAAACTTTTTTTAAACCAGTTAACTTTTGATTTAACTTTGCAGTTCATTGACTTTTAGTGTTTATTTCTTGTTACCTAAAAGTCATCATTTTGGGTTTTTAAAGGGCTTAGCCTTAAAGCACAAGCTCCCATCCTAGAAAAACCCTTTTATTGACGAAACCATCACACAAAATGTAGTAATGATCTCTTGGACGTTGTAACGAAGCTCAAAAGCTTGCGGCTAACGGTTGAATATTGTTTTTATTCCAAAGGTTTATCCTGCACCGTGTTTTCAACTGGATAAATAGTACAACAATATCAAAGTCTATTATTTAAGTTTTGAATTTGTTAAGTTTAAATAAACAGAAGGTATTTCATCAGTTGCATGTATGTATTATATGTAAATATACATAAACGAGGAGATCACGTCGTGGTACATTGACATCCTGTTTACATTAGTCAGACCTGTTTAGAGAAATTGTTTACAAAAGGACATGTCGTTCTAAAAAGTGTACTTTTAGATGACAAGTTTGTTTTAGTTTAGTTGATTTTAACTAATTTTTTTTTTTTTTTTTTTTTTGTTTAAAGGTAATTTTATTTTGGTGTGGAAACGAGGCATTGCAGTGTTGACGGCTGGACCAATGAAAGTGACGCCCGATCCTCGGGTGCGCCTCTTGAGCACACCGCAACCATCGTCGCCGTTGCCTGGTCTCTCGGGCGGCGGTTACAGTCTCGAGATACGTGACGTGAAGCCACAGGACGCCGGTGATTATGTGTGTCAAATTGGGACGCTTGAGCCGATCGAAATCACGCACACCTTGGAAATACTCGGTGAGTCACATACAGAAATGTTTAAATACTTAATTCGCACCCTTAATATTTCATCACACAACTCGCTCACATATTAACGAACTTTTAAATTTCCAATTTCAATGGTCAAGGACAAGTAAAAATGGGTGTTAAAGATTTTTTTTTAAATATAATGAGAACTAGCTGATACCCGCTTGCTTCGTTGAGTGTATCTAAATTTAACTGATTGATTAAAAGATTCCCTACGTTCATAGCGAAAATAAAAACCGACTTTAAAATATATAAAAATTCTTAAACAAAAAATGCACTGAAAAGTAACAAAATAATGGCGTATCCTTGCAGTATCTACAACTTACAAATTATAAGGATGATGCAATGTACAACTAGTGTTATTTTTGGAGTTGGTGTCAGCCAAGGAAATACGCCTATATTGGTACTTAGCAATAAACGAGAATACCTTATGAAAATTATTTTTCAAATGAACTTTTAAACAATATACTCGAACTGTAACAATATCTAGCGACCTTTAAACTACAAAATACCAATTCCAACAAAACCTTTTTAAAATTTTTACAAATTACTATTAATATTTATTTTCTTGACTGACACCAACTCCAAAAATAACAATAGTTGTACATTGTATCATCCTAATAATTTGTAAGTTGTAGATACTGCAAG
Source organism: Sisyra nigra (assembly GCA_958496155.1). Taxonomy (NCBI): domain Eukaryota; kingdom Metazoa; phylum Arthropoda; class Insecta; order Neuroptera; family Sisyridae; genus Sisyra; species Sisyra nigra. The sequence goes on from OY292315.1 coordinate 3,663,834, forward strand.
GATACGCCATTATTTTGTTACTTTTCAGTGCATTTTTTGTTTAAGAATTTTTATATATTTTGAAGTCGGTTTTTCATTTTTTTATAATATTTTTTATTTCTCGCGTTTTAGTGATCTGAAGTTTGATAACTGATTTTATTTTCTTGAAAATGGTTAACCTTCCAAACGCGCTGCTCATATGAGGCAGCGCCGTTTAATATTAAAAGTTACTACATCATCCCGTTTTGCCCTTGAGGGTTGAAATTTTTTGCTTTTAAATGTAGTAACAAAACTAAGTGGATTATTCTTTCTAACAGAAAAAAAGTTATCAAAGTTCGGTTAAATGTCACTATTTCATCCCCTATTTTCATCCTTAAAGGGTGAATTTTTTTCTTCAAATTGAAATGTGAACAATTTAAAGGTACGTTGTACGTAATAGAAACAAAATTATCAAAATCGGGTTAGCCAGAAAAAAATTATAATGTTATTTCATCTCTAATTTTTAACCCCTTATGAGTGGAGTTTTTTTTTAATGGATAGGAGATTAGTTTGAGGTTGTGTTCTACAAATAAAAAAAGAATTATCAAAATCGAGCTATCCAGTAAGAAGTTAATATTTCATCCCTTAGTTTTCAACCCTTTAGAAGTGAAAGATGTTCCTCAAATTAAAATGGAACCACTCGAAAAGCACTGGCTTTTAAATGAAAAAATAATTTTCAAAATCGAGCCATCCAATAAGAAATTAGTATTTCATCTCTTAGTTTTCAACCCCTTAGAAGTGAACGATTTCCTTAAAATTAAAATGGAACCACTCGAAAAGCACTGGCTTTTAAATGAAAAAATAATTTTCAAAATCGAGCCATCCAATAAGAAGTTAGTATTTCATCCCTTAGTTTTCAACCTCTTAGAAGTAAATGGTTTCCTTCAAATTAAAATGGGACCATTCGGGAAGCACCAGCTTTCAAATAAAAAAAGAATCATCAAAATCGCTTCACCCAGTCGGAAATGCTGAGGTAACAAACATAAAAAAAAAAAAAAAAAATACAGTCGAATTGAGAACCTCCTCCTTTTTTTGAAGTCGGTTAAAAAATTAATCTATTTTGACAGAAAAAAATGATAGATACTTTCAAACTTTAGATCCAAAAAAAGTTCATCAAAATTTGTAAAACTACTTTTTAAGAAAGAAATGTTAGCTGTCTCACATCAGCTTCTATACGATTTTTAGTAAAAAAGTAACTGTATTCCTTCCTTTAGGACTTGAAAATCTTTCATACCAAATGTCATTTAAAACAGTTCAGCTATTTGAGGGGGCATCCATTAATTGCAAGAGGCGTTTTTTGCGATTTTTGAAATTCCATCCCCTCCCCTCTGGTAAGATGTCATGAGATTTGGCATATATCATTCCCCCAACCCGCTATCTAATGTGATATTTTTTAAAACAAAAAAAAACTTAACATTTGGGAGACCTTCCCTTTCCCCAAAGTAAGATTAGATGAGATTCGGCTCGAACCCATCGGCCCCTGAACGCCTCATGTAATTAATGGACGTTCCCTTAAAAGAATAGATTAGTAGCTATCCTACAGGATCTTTAGCACAACTTCATTACAATTCGTTGCGTTAAGTAATTGTTAAATTTTGAAAATTTTAGTTTATTATATTAATACGTTTATTTCTAATTAACATCTTCGACAATTTCCAATGAAAAAATTCAAATATTTTAAACAATTTTATTATTAATTTTATCGGGTGTTAAATTGAAATACAAATTTATTTTTCAGTAAAAATTGTCAAATTTTTAATTTCAACTTTGTAGAGATTCCTTTCGTTATCGTGTAAAATTGGAGGAAAATGCGTTAAAATTCTATTTCACGAAGTTTACCGAAACTTTTTAAATGTACGGTTCCTGTAGGATATAATTGTTTTGCCATCCCATGAGAACCATGAATTATTCTAGCCTTAAAAGTAAGCCATATCAATCTCCCCCAAACTACCATGTTGCAAAAAAAATATCAATCTTTAATTCTGTGATAAACAAAAAAAAAATATCTATCCCACGGGAATAGTACATCTCTCCTGAGTAAAGAGTAAATCAAATCTGCTTAAGGAAAATGAGTTAAGACTCTATTTCGTGGATTTTAATGAAACTGCTTTTTAATACACGGTTTTTATAGAATACATACTTGTTTTGTTATCCCATGGGAACCGTTTATTATTCCTGTATGAGAAGTAATCTATATCATTTTCTGACCCCTAAACTACCATTAAAAAAAAAGTTAATCTTTTGCTCTGTAAGAAACAAAAAATATCTATCCCACGGGAAACGTACATTTTTTCTGGATATAAAATATACTATATGTTAAACTAGATTATAATCTATATCTCTGCCAAATTTCATCCAGATAAAGTCAGTACTTTTTGTGTGAAAGAGCATAAAACATTCATACTTATAAACTTTCACATTCATAATAGGCTTGTTCGCGGTAGTGATCCGGAACTGTATCAATCCAAGTGGATTCAAAAATCGCCAAACGCATACACGCTTATGAACTGTTTATGGGTTATTTTCCCGTGAACGAGTTTGAAAATGTTCGGAAGTAAGACGAGGATTAACGAGAACCCACGAAAATTGTTATATGAATTGAACGTTGACAGATGTTGATGCCTCGTTCACACGAGTCAACTTTAGTTAACCGATTTTAGTTAATCGATCAAAAGTGGAATGAGAAACCAAGTGTGGTGACTCGTTCAAACTTTTTTTGATTCACTTAAAAGTTGATTACGGTTTTCACACGAGGTTTTTCATTCAACTTTTTTTGATCAACTAAAAACGGGTTACTAAAGTAGACTCGTGTGAACGCAGCATGACAACGAAACTCGATTTTGAATAAACCACAACTAAGCAAACTGCGCATGAGTAAGATAATCGAGTTTTTCATTCTAATAAAAATCTGAAGATCGCGAGAACCAATTATGAATCGGTAACGAACGCATTTTGTGTGAACCGCAAATATCGGACCGTAACTCGGCTCATAAACTTGCATGCGCTTGGCGATGATCCTAAATCGGTCTTGAACTGATTCGTTACCGATTCAGTATCACATCCACGAACGAACCTAATATAAGTAAGATGGTGATAAAATCCAAAAATTAGGGGTAAAATGAGCACAGGTGTAGATATTCATTTTTCATATAACAAACTCTTAAACATGTCTCGCTAGACCTAACATAGTTAAATTAAACGCTCGATTTCTCTTCTTTTTTTTTGAATACGTTGGCCAATTTTAAACAACTTCAAGAAACAACAATAAAATCGCTTACTTTTCGAAATTTTCAATAAGCGAAATTCAAAGCCGGAACTTGATCGTTCCAGATGAAAGATTCAACAATTTATAGATAGCCTTGTATATACTCAGGTAGCTGTATCTTAGTCTTGTTCTGCTTTAATTAAATTAAATTATTTCCTAAAAATAGGATCACTTCTATAATATGTCCTGTATATTATTGATTTTCACCCCTCTAAAACTTATTCAGCAATTATATTTCGATAGAATTTATCTATTAATTAATAATTCTCATTGTTCGTGATCACGAATATGTCTCTGTCAGTTCGAGGATTATAATCCCGATAATAATTTAATCCCATTGCCATTGATTAACGAAAGCCAATTCATGCTTACCGATAATTAATATATTTGAAATAAAAATTTTTACGTTTCCTTAATTATTTTCAAACAAATAAATTTCTAAGTTCCATTTTCAGAGATACATTTATAAATTGTCCTTTTTTTTTAAACTGTGTCCTTTCAAATGTGATCATATAAATTTATTCTATGAGGTAATTAGTCGATAAAGTGTATTTAGTCGCACATGTGAAACTTTGCAATTAAGCTGTGTGTGTGTGTGTGTGTGTGTGTGTGTGTGTGTGTGTGTGTACGGTTAACTTTGCCAGTTAGTTAATTATCATTCCCGGATATTAAATGCCAAATCCTTCCTTTATTGCCCGGTCAATTGCTTTTACATTGAATCATTCGATTAAATTGGATTATAATTAGAAAATGTATTGATTGTACACGCCAACGCGTTGTTTTTTGTCTTCTTACCATAAAAACGTAAAATTTATTAAAAAAAAAATTGTTATTGCAAAGCAATGAAAGTTTTTCTGCATCCAACTGAAAAGTTCTTAAACATTTTTTCAATAAATGCATTGATTGATGAGTTAATACCTTTGTATCTTTTGAATTTTGCCAATTGAGATGAACAAATTATAATTTTATTTGTAGCAGGGAAGAAATTTTTTTTCTGAATCAATATCAAAGTAATCGTTTAGATATTTGCTAATTTTATACAAAAAATCACTCCATATAATTGTCTTGTTTCTTTGTAAGAAGTAAGGAATACCGTATCCGTTTTATAGCTATCCTGTAGAAACCATACATTTTTCCAGGATAAAAGTGACCTTTTGTATTTTTCTCTAAATAAACTATCTACATTTACTAAGTGTAATTGAAATCTGTTTAAACTAGGCACCGTACTTTTTTAGAAGAAAACGTTTTCCAGGATAGTATTGTGTATTTTTATAAAGTTTCATCAAAATCCGTATAGCATTTTTTTTTTGAAAGAGTAACAAACATCTTAAAAAAATTTACATTTATTATATTATATTATGCTATCCTGATGATAAAAAGTGGCTTAGATGTCATTATCTGATCCCCAAACTATCACACTAAAATCATTTAGGTTCCTTGCTCTATGTTAAACAAAAATAAATCTGAATCGTAGATTATTCTGGGATAAAAAGCCATCTATGTACTATTGCAGATTGTAATCTATCTCTGTGCCAAAAAACATCTAGATCCGTTAAGACATTCAAGTGTGATTGAGTAACAAACATACATAAATCAATACCAACTTTTGTTTTCATAAAAGTTAAATATTTGTTTATTCACTACAGATATTCCAAAAGATTCTAAAGTTATTCATTCAGATCACTTTTAAATATCTTATAACCAATTTTTTAGGTCATTCTCAATTTGCCCTTCGAAGCTTAGTCGTAAGTTTTTTAAAATGGTTTTTAGCGTGATAGATACGCTATTAAAATCCTATACTTAAAATACTTTTTCCTCCTTATCATATCGGACAAAAACTAGAAGAACATTTCGGGTGCCATACGTTTCTATAAGCTTTGTTCTGATAGTGTAAAAAGCTTTTTCAAAGCCCCAACTGGGCTTAAATTTTTAAGTAACCTTTTTGACTTAAAATCGAGGCCAACTTGCGTCAAATTTCTATATGTAAATGTAAAATCAAGTGATGTATTGATTTTGCAAGTAATTTGATGTCAAATCAAAATGACTAACCGAACTCATTTTCAAAACTGCCAAATTATTGGACTTGGTAAATTTTGTCGACCTTATTTTGCTAGATAAAATCAAATACTTTATTTTGTGATTAAAAATTTGGACTTAAACACTGTCAATAAAAAGATTTTATTAAGTTTAATTTGTCGAAAATTAAATAGCATGTGAAAGTAAACAAATAAATTCAAAAAAAAATTGAGCTTTTACTCAAAGGTCCTTAGCATATTTTAAAACCTAAATTTTCCTAATATAGAACACAACTTTCTGGATGATATACACTCTCAAAATTATAAATTCAGTACAATTATTTTCACTCTACAACATTAATCAACATCTAAAATGATAAAAAAATGAATTGACTCCAAAGCTGAAAAAATAAAACAATGTGACACATCGTATGGTCACGAGTTTCGATATCAATAAATTTTAATATATATTGTATTTTTTTTAGATACTTGATCCTTATCTAAAAACAGAATTATTTCGGTATCTTTATATTATACAAAGGTATTCTAGTTTTAAGTAATAACGATTTTTACAAGCACTACGCGTTGAGTGAAGTGTGTTTTAATCTTCTGGTGAAGGGAGGCAAAGGGTGTGTAGTATGCATGCACAGAAGAAGAAGATTTGGCAATGGATGTCACAAGGCTTTAAAATATAATTTGTATATCAAGTGGGTTTCTTATTAATAACTAGCTGATACCCGCTCGCTTTGCTGCGAGTATCTAAATTTTATTGATTCCCTACCTTCACGACGAAATTTAAAAATTAATCTATTTTTATAGAAAAAGATGATAGATACTTTCAGACCTTAGATCCAAAGTAAGTTCATCAAAATCCTTAAAATTACTTTTCTAGGAAGAGATATTAGCTATCTTTCAGGTTCATTACAATTTTCAATATAAAACGTTCTTTTAGACTTGAAAATTTTTCATTTCAAATTTCATTTACAACCGTTCAGCTAGTTTAATAGAATAGATTCGTAGCTATCCTACAGGAACCGTGCCATTTTTTAGGATAAATGGTATTCAGTACGTTAAGATCTGAGGTATCTTTAACAAAATTCATTAAAATTAGTTCCTTTAAGTAATTGTTAATTACTTCAAAATTTACCATATTATTTTAATACGTTTATTTCTAATTAATATCTTCGACAACGAACAATAAAAAAATTCAAATAAATTTTTAAAAATCATTATTAATTTTATCGGGTGTTAATTGAAATTTATAATATTAATTTTCCAGTATTTATCAATTTTTTAATTTAAACTTTGTAGAGATTTCTTTCGTAACTGGGTATAATTGTACAGGTCTTCTTGAGGAAAATGCTTTAAAATGCTATTTCACGAACTTTAAGAAAACTTACCGAAAATACACGGTTCTTGTTCCTGTTCAATTGTTATGCTATCCTATGTAGGGTGACCAACCGTACTCTTTTAAGAGTACATGTACCTTACATACCTAATTGGTGTAGAATTTTTTGTCCTAAATAAGGACCAACCCTTTTTATTTTTATAAGAAAAAAATAGCAATAAAACAGCCACTACGTACGACGTATAATATCCAGTCGCTTGCCAATAGCGTGGTTAATAACCATTATTTTTTTTTGTAATATGTAAAATATAAAAATGGTTCCTGTGGGTTATCCTTAAGAGATAGACATATACCGTTGCAGACTTTTTTATCAATCATTTTAAGATACACAATTTTTCCGCTTATAAGTTTGATCTATCTCGTAAGGTTTAACCAGCGTTTGCAATGTAAGTCACAAAAGTATACTTCTAATGACATCACATTACAAATCTTCGAATTTTTCGATTTTTCTCTACTATAATATACATGTATTATACCTACAAACCTTCCTCCTGAATCACTCTATGAATTGCTAAAAACTACATTAAAATCTGTTTAGTAGTTTAAAAGATCTAAGGGAACAGACAGCAGGAGCGACTTTGTTTTATACTATGTTAAGATGAAGATAGAAGCACACAATTTTAAATTTGCATTGTCGGCTTTTTAAATTTACATTAGCAGTGTTGTAATAATTGTTGTTAAATATGTTATATTTTTATCAATAATACGAATTTCGTTAAATTTTGAGTTTTAAAAATGTTCTTACTTTCACGTGAACGACGTCGCGGGTACAGATAGTCGAAAATAAAAAAGTTTATAGTCAAAAGTTGAAATTTTGCGAACAATGACTTTTTAAATTACAAAAAAAAGAAATTATTTGAAATACTTTTTGAAAAATGTTTTGTTCTCAAATTGTAACAAAATATTGAATTTAATTGAGAGCTTTTTTGAACTTTGAACTGTTTACGTTTTGACACGTTTTTTTCCAGCCACTGCTTGTGTATATATGAAAACATGACGCTAGAGGAGACGAAGATCTGATTATCATCCTCTAACCGTCTGAAATTTATGATAATTCACTCTCCTTGTATTTAATAATGTAAAATAAGAAAATATGAAATATTAATTGACAAACTTGTTTATCCTAGAAAGCTTACCTACACGTCGCATCTTCCTATACTCCACACCTTCGTGCTTTATCTCACCCTCGAGTTATTTTCTCGTTTTTTTTTCTGTCTGTCTTTTCTTAAACACCTCTTAGATACTTAATCCCGTTTGTCGTTTTCTTATCAACACCAACATGAACTTTTCGCCAGCTAGTCGCGCTCTAGTTAACGACAATTTGTTGTTAAATTTTAAAATTTCAAAATAACAACGTGCTAATTTGCGTCGCGGTGCAATTTTCTCTAGGTGAAACAAATCGTATATAGCGAGCTTTAATTAAATCGAGAAATTTTGTCGACGATCACACGAAAAGCTTACGAAATGGCATTCTTATTATTCACAGGAGGTAAGACCTTAACAATGCCCAAAAGAAACGTCTAGAATTAATTTAGCGTTTTCCCTGGTTTGTTGGTAGTTGCTTTTTTTTTACTCTCATCTCCATTAGAATTCGTTAAATGTTTGACTTGCTTACTGAATTATTTAAAATTTATGAAATTTATCGGTGTTTTGGACGCGTTTTTATTTGACTAAATGTGATTAAATAATATAGTGAAAACCGAGAAAATAGTTTTCTGGGAGTGTGGTGGAAAATCGCGAAAGCTCACGTTTTGTCCAAATATATTTCGTCCAAATTACCTTCCATTTATATGAAAAATAAAACAATTCAAAACAGTAAATTAGCTCGGGCAATATTTAACGAGTGCACGAGCGTGCACTGGCTGTTGTATGGAAACGGTATCCTATCTATGAACGGTACACGTGTATCACACCGCTATTGTTTCACGTGTGCACACCGCAACGCGAAGCAGAAGATTTTATTGCACTCGAGCTACCGAAATTTATAAGGACGTGGCTACACATCTTCCAAATAGACCTTTAAAAAGCGAATTTAATATTTCGACTTTTATTTGCTCGCGTCGTTGAGAATTTTCAAGTGTGAAAATAACTTATACATTTTTAATTTTTTTTTTGTTTTGTTCTCGTCGGAGCCGCATAACGTTTCATTTTGAATATTAATTCGATTTGTTTTATGTTAAAAAAAAAACGTCTTGTTTCGAATAAAAATAATTTGCTTGACTTGGAGAAATTAACAAAGTGGATTGCCACCACCGTTTTGCCACCATCCCCTAAAACCAACAAAAACGAATTTTTTTTTACCACCTAGAAAAAACTAAGGTAATTTACACGCCAGACAGACACCAACTCAAACACAACAACGAAAAAAACAGAATCTTTAAAAGGTCGTTGAAGTAAAAAAACTTGAATGGGTTTCTTTATATTTTACAGGTGAAAAATTTTTTTTCCCTCTTAAATTATTTACATAATAAAATTATTTCAAATTTTGTTCGCTACACATAAACCATAGAATATTAGAAGAGTTAAGGTTTGAACAAAAAAGGGTAAAAAATACTAAAAGTTTTTAATATTTTATTCTAATAGTTAAATTACAATATTATTTTCGATTTGAACAAAGTTCAACATGAATTGGTCCATGGTTTCAAAATAGGAATGTGTAATGTAAGTCATGACACTGCTGAGTGTCGTTTTTATTAAGAATTTTATTTTGTCTGGCTTGGATTACTTACTAAGAATTTGACGAGCATTGGAGGAGAATAAAGAACTCTACCTTCTACAAAACCCTCTAATTGACCATCAAACAAATGAATCGCTAAACACTAGTATTTTAAAATTTTAGCATTATATTCTATCATCTAAAACAAAATACTCCGTCACTACTATTGCTATTATTATCATTGTTACCACTATTCAGCTTATATCAAATTTTTTTCACTTCAAATCTATTATTTTTATCAAAAATCTAATTAATTACTAGGCATAGTACCACTATGCGCAGTCGTTAATAGCCCTAGAAGTTGAAGCGACTTTAAAAATTTAAGAAAAAAAAAAAAGAATATTTTTGAATTAGGTTTTTCATTGCACTTTGGTATCTATCTCCTAAATTCCTTCCCCTAAAACCTTTCCCTAAATTTTTGTATTTTTTATGTAAATACTTTTTTTGGAGAATATTTTTATTTTTATTTATTGAGCCAACCTTCTTCCCCATCTATCTCCCCCTTCCTGTAAAATATTGGTTTAGTTGAATTATTAGTTTCGGTTTTTTCTATGAAATTTTTAAATCATTCATGTCATTTTTTAAATTTAGTTACGTTTAATATTGTCACAATCTCAAGATGGAGAAATGCCGCCATGTTTAGAGTCTGTGGTGTCACGTACCTCATCAGCCGGCCAATGCGGAAGTGGCCTGGTTATGAGATGGGGGTGGGCTAGCGACCACTTAAAGAGAGGGTTTGACGTAAAGGATCACTCGGTGCATTATGAAGGGGTGAAGTTTCTAGAATGATCTACCTTTCTTGGAACCATAGAAAGTTTCGGCAATGAAATATTCCGAGAAAAAAAAACAAAGTCCAGGGACAATAGAGCCGAATTTTCTAGAAGGATTTTGAAAGACTATATCAGCCCTGGACAAGCATAAGGCGAGGCAGTCTGAATATAAATCGTCCATGTCAACAGTCTCTCGGAAAGTGATCAGTATTGATATAAATCTTCGACAGTCTGAAAATAAATACTGAACGTGAACAGTTTCTCGTGAAAGTGATCAGTGGGAAATAAATCTTCGACCAGTGTAAAAATAAATAGTGAAAGTGAACAGTGTTAAATAAATTGTGAACATTGTAAATAAAGTTAACAGTGTAATAGTGAGTGAAAATTAGTGAATAAGTGAACTTATTCATTGTTAACGTGTAGTTTATAAGTGTCTTTAGTGTAAGATAAATCAATAAACAATTGTTTAGAAATAAATTTGTTGTCATTAAACCCAAATCCTCGAACCCGCAAAAACGTTACAATATATTATAATATTACTTTTATGTTTTCCGGTGATTTAAGTCAAACATTGCTGGTGGTAATTAGAGAAACTAGAGCTGACACTATGGAGTCTTACTTAAAATCTTCTCCATTTTGGAAGTTTGTTGAACACTTTAAATTATGTACAAACATCAGGGCTAATTTAGGTCGAGGCACCACAGATTAAAAAAAAAAAAAGTTCATAAAGAACTAGGTAAAATCTTGACCAATATTGAAGATCTGATTGCTTAAGTATATCTAGATAAATTATTAAAGGATGTGTCAGAGAGTGATTTGAGCCGTCCGAAACAAAAGTGTTGATGTAATCAATGATACTTTCATGGACTTGAGAATCAGAGGGGTGTGGCCTATGCTTGTAAGAACGTGCAGGGCAGAAGAAGGTCGTAGTTGGCTAAAAAAAGGAACTTCTGGAACATTCTTTAAAGATTGTGTTGTTTGGACTCCCGTAATGCGAAAGATTAACCAATATTTTTTTTCAATATGATTCTCTGTGGAATTCTTGATGGATAAGAGAAGGACAGATTGAAGACAATCGAATTTAATGTTCTATCAATCGAATAAGTGGGATCGGAATGTTATGGAGAAATGGCTGAGTTCATGTATAAGCAGGAACAAGCGTGGACAGTTGCAGTGATAAATAAATCGTCAACACAGTGGTAAATAAATCGACAATACGAGTGCTTAATAAACCGTAAATCGTGAGTGTTACATAAACTGTGAATCGCGAGTGTTATATAAATCGTGAACAGTGCAGTGCTAAATAAATAGTTTATATAGTGAAATAGTGAAATATAAACAGTGAGTGACAATTAGTGAACAAGTGACTGTGAAAAGTGTAGCAGTTAACTTTAATATTTAACGAGGGTAAATAGTGTAAAATAAACAAATCCAAGAACCCGTAAAAATAAATTAGCAAAGTTACAGTACAATACTGAGCCAATTAGCAGGTGATAGCGTTAACTAACTTTCCATTGAAAATGTAATGAGCCATGAAGATGTAGTGCATTACCTACAAGTATTTCTGATCTCTCTAAGTTCCTGTAAACTTCCTCCCCATTCTCTAAAGCGAAAAACTGACACTCTTTTAAAGAAATTTAAGACCACCTTAAAACCACCTTTGTGTAATGGAACAAGACTACAGGTAAAAGTTCTTCGAAGTAATGTAATAATCGCTATAATTTTGACTGAACCAGCAATTGGGCAAACAGTTTTGATTCCACGAATTCCAATGATACCCAGAAATTTCCAATTTATTTCAAAAAACAATACATTTCTCGTTCAGGTATCATTTGCAGTCACTATAAATAAAGCACAGGCGCCAAACTTTAAGCACGTCGGAGTTGACTTAAGAGAAGACTGTTTTTCTCACGGACAACTACTGTTTGTCGCTATAAAAGTACATTTTGCCCTGTTTGACTCATCAGATTTTTCCTATTATGAATTTGTAGTTGTATAGTGCGTGCAAAGTATGATTTTTAATTTTTTCCTCATTGCTTACCCCAACGCTTGTTAGACACGAGTGAAGTGATAAATCAAAGAATTGAAACTCATAACAATAAAATTCTGTTGTGGTTTAGGAAAAATGCGCTAACTTTTTTTTATTAGACAACATTAATTTACAAATTCAACGTCTGATTTCACTTAATACTTATATAAAATTTGGCTTTAGGCTCATTTGATTTCAAACTAAGTCAAATCGTTTAAAAATAATGTCAAATAATTTAAAAATCAAGTTAAATCTCCTCTAAATTGCAATATTTTACCTCAGTAAATTTCGTCTAAAAGGCTCAATTTTCTATAAATCTTTATATATAAGCAAAAGTTTTTCCATAAAAATACTGAAATGAACTTCCCAACTCTCAACTTGGACAAATAAATTTTACTATAGCACAATAAATAATCGGAAAATGCACCATTTCCAATACAATTATCAATAATTTTGCAAAGCTCGTGCATAAAATATAACACACACAACAGCATCGAAAGCACACAAATTACGCCACATTAAAACATAATTCCACACATTCACCTAAAATATTGCGATACTTTCATCTCCAAATTAAAGCTGGTGTTTACTCAACTCGAACGAGTTTGCGTCCACATCTCGCATATTGTATCAGGTGGAAAATAAAGTCCAAAACAAAGACAATTTCAACACAATATAGTTTTGTCTTTCTCTCAAACTGTCTTTGTTAGTACCACAGATAGATAGTTTAATAAAGACAAGATATTAGTTAGGCAAGAGGGTGGAACGATGTCCTGGATTTCCAAGTTTCACCAGGCGAAAAGTGGTTTGCCTCAATTAGTCGATAAATCTTTTTTAATATTATTTCATATTGGTTTTATTACATGCCATTTTGAGTCAATAAATTTCCTATCTGTTTCCACTTGGAAAGTATAAATAACTTTGCTCGTTTATTGTTATAATCATTGTTATGATACTTTCAACTAAATTGGAAAATATCAATAAATTATTGAAATATTTTTGTCTTACAACATAGTTATTATTTGTTTTTTAAAGTTGAAATTTGTTCGATTAAATTCAAAGTGAAATAATCAGTTAATGGGGGTTGGTAGACAGTGGGAAAAATGCAGGACGTCCGAGCAATATTATGGCTTTGTTTAGTAAATGGCAAGTTGATTTGACCGGGTTGGTGGTTTTCTAGCTTCATGAATAAAGTAAAATGAAAACAGTCGCAATGTAAGCACAAGTTATGGCTTTGTTTATTCACCACGTGGCGACAACTTGTGACACGAAGCACACTGGTTTATTCATACTTGTCACTATGAAGCTTTCGTAGAAAGTTCACTTTTCCGACCAAATATACAGCTAATATTGACGGGTGAAAATTTTCCAATGGGCAAAGAACAGAGCTATTCAACCTTTGGCAAGTTTCTTTTCCAAGTGATTCACTGTTGATCTACCATCGAAAAGGAAAAAGAGAAATATTTCTATGAAAATCTAAGAATTGTATGTTAAGAGAACGCAATAACAGACCAAATTAAATATTTAACGTTAAAAAATATTTGTAAAAATCTATTTTTTCTAAGCCAGGCCTGTATAATTTTTGTACTAAAATTAACTCTGTCTTTTTTATATGGATCATAAAATTAGGCTTAAGAGTATTTGTTTAGGAGAGAATTTTTTTTTATGATTTATTGTTCGAAATTAGAATTAAATATGATTAAGTTGCAAAAATCCCATTTTAGAAAAAGGTAACACTTATTGATTTTTTCAAGTTTTTTACGTTTTAATAAAAAGTTTTTTTTTTAATTTTCAGACTCCAATTTACATAACCCTTATTTGTTAAAGATTTTCAATAAAAATACCGAATTTAAATTATTAAGGGTTCAAATTAGGGGTTGAAAAAATTTTGTGAGTCTAAAAATTTTCACTGAATTTAATAAATTCTGATGTTTATTTATATGTATTTTTGGGTAATTCTCATGAAATCTTGAAATTCCTGTCCTAGCAGTTTTTAAATAAACCTAAGGCCGCGTTTACACGGTTCAACTTCAGTTGATCAACAATTCACAATCTTTTAGACCGTAGCGGGGTAAGCGACGCGAGAAGTGAAGCACATGCGAGTCGAATTGGAAGCAAATTGAGCAGAATTGAAAGAAAACTGACCGGGGTCGACTTGATCAACAAAATTTTGACTGAGTCAAACATTTTGTCGTTCAAGTCGATCGAGTCGACCCCGGTCAGTTTTCTTTCAATTCTGCTCAATTTGCTTCCAATTCGACTCGCTTGTGCTTCACTTCTCGCGTCGCTTACCCCGCTACGTTCTAAAGGATTGTGAATTCTTGATCAACTAAAGTTGAACTTGTTGACTTAAGATGTTTTTTTTTTGAAAGAACATCCTTAAGGCTAAAAATGTTGGTAATAACTTTGGGATTGTACGAGCATTTGCGAGGAATAATAAATATATAGTACTCTGAAAATCATTCCTTCACTATGTCCTAAACTCCAGATTAGAACATTGTCTACAGTTTTTATTTAAAAGTTCTTAAAAAATCCGTTTGTAACTATGACCTGTCTATTGTAAATACAACAAATTTTCAAAATTTCTCTGAATTTAGGATCATAGGTCATCAACAACTTGTCTAATGTTAACTCAACACTTGTCCCATGAAAAATAATCATTCCCTCACAGAATTACCAACAGTCGATAAGTAGGTATATTTTTGAGGACTTTGGTAACATTCTCATTAGTTTTTGACAGTTGGTAGTACGGTTATTTGTTCGGAATGGCATAAATGGAATGGAATAAATTTCAATTTCGATGACGTACGAAAATATGTTTTTAGAGGTAGAAAGCGTAGCAAAAAGCTAGCTGGTAACGAACGGTTATGTTGCGAGATTTTTTTAGGTTATGATTTGTTTTGTCATTCCCTCACCGTCATTTCCTCATTTTGATTAAAAGTGAGGGGATGATGAGTTATGAGGTAATGACTTTCAGACTAGATCGACTCGATTTTCGTACATCTTTGCTTACAGAAACTTTTTAATTTATAAGTTAATATAACCAGTAGAATTCAAAATATATTTTAAAAATAAATAATACGATTTCATATGAAAAATAAATATAATCATTTTCTCACCTCAGTCATCATTCCCTCACATTTATATTGTCAAAACTCTTTTATTCGGGGGCTACGATATTTTTCACTGCTAGTAAGATAAATAGTACAAATTTAAGAGCAAATGAAGATGAACTAATTTAAATATTTTTCAGGTAATTTCGAGGAAAATGAGAATTACCCTTTTGCAAAAAATTGTCAACACAGAAATTTTTTCAAAGCTCAATGATAAATTAGGTTAAATCATTGTGAAAAATATCGAGTTTGCATTTGCATGCAGATAAGTGACCGCTTGGGAAAACCACACGGCCTTCCAACTTTCCCAACTAGCCCTAAATAGTTTCAAGCGTAAGCCATTAAAACCGGTGGTGGCCTCGAGGCAGCTAAAATATTATTCTGAAATCCAACAAAATATCAAAGTGGTGGGCAACTGAACGAAGAAGAAACCAATGTGGAGCGAGAAACATAAATAAATTACAGTTAAATTAACGAGGAAAATTTTCGAGTTGTAAAGATTTTTTCCCCACGTATATATATGTATATCTAGTAATTACACGAGAATGAGAAATGTTTTCATTTGTGGCGGGGGGAAGAGTAAAAACCGGAGCTAGCGACAAATAATTGTCTTGTCCAGAAAATGGGAAAACGATGGAAATTTGTTAATGAAAAGATAATGAAGTGATTACACAACTAAATTTCCCCTGTTTAAATTTTCTTTTCTTCTCATAGAAAATGTTTTTTATAAGTTGTTGGTTCGCTTATTCATTAATAAAAGCTGCGACGAAATTTTATTTAATGACTATTAAAATCAATGCATCGTAGAAGATTAACGTTTTAACATACAGGTAGTTATTTAAAGTTAGTTTGAAATGGATGTTGTTAGTAAAAATTTAAAATAAAATATTTCATATTACTCGCGATAAACCGCAAAAAATTCAATGAAAATCATTAAAAGCTCGTGCGAGCTTCATTAAAATTATACGATCGAGACAATGGGTGTACGCTGGTTGATGGAGACGGTAAGCGCAACAATAATAGCGCCTGTTAAAACTAACAGAAATAGAATTCAAGCCATCCATATAAACACTTTGTTTTTAACAGAACTAGGTAGAACAAAAAAACTAACAGAAAAAAAAAAATGGGAAAACGTATTTTGTATTTACGATGCGGACTGAAGTTTCAAGAACTTTACCTACCTCTACCAATACTATTATAGGTACAGGTACAATATTATATTTTCAATACGCGTAATAAAAACATGCTCGTAAAATTCTCGAGGAATAAAATGCTTAAAGTTTACAAATTGATGAGTGTATAGTGTGGTATATAGGTTGGTATGTGTACCTACCTACTGTGGCTGCGGTTGGACGTTTACGCTTTATGGATTGGTTTCATGGAATTCGAATTTCACGAATTACAGTTATATGTTATGAAATATTTATGGAATACCAACTTGAATATAGGACTGTCAACACTCATTTTGCGATCGTGATCCAAATTCTACTTACCTAGCAGAAGAAAATATGTTGTATGTATGACGTACTCACTTGAGTCGGTCTCTCGACCGTATACAACTCGAATATGTGGGAAATAAAATCAAGACCATCGAATAACATGCAGATTTTCATATTTGTTTCAACATTCGAAATGATAGTAACAATTTACTAATAAATTGATGATAAGAACCACGTAATTTCAGCTGTTAAATTTTTCATTTGTAATTTTAGTTGTTGCAAAATATTGTAGAAATCGTTAAATAACTTCTTTTGTGATTATATTAAAGGCTTTTATGGTTTCATTGTTTCAAAGGAATGTACGGAATTCTAAGAAGCACATCAACAACATTAAAGTAGAATTATAAGCATGAAAATTACCTCTCTCTATTGAAAAAAATAAAAACTCCCAAAATAATAACCAGAGTGTGCCAGCTTTAAAAAAAAAAAAAAACTAAAGTTACATTGTTAATATTGAGGGATATGATCTACACAAGAGTTATACTAAGTCTTCAGAAAGAACCATATTATTCAGAGGATAAAAATATCCTTTATGTTATTTTAAGTTTTAAACTACATTCATTCTAGGTTTCATAAACATTTGTTTACTCATTAAAAAAAAAATCCTTTTCCTAGGATAGAAATTCATTGCTCGATTTGATTTTTAAGTTATAAGACATGATTTTTAAGTTACATGATTGAAATTTGGTTTTAAATCAAGTCAATTCCAAATCAGTTATAAGTAGTTAAGTATCAAGTTAAGTTAAGTTAAGTATTAAGCTCAATTAATTGCATAAAATGTTTAAATACTTGACGTGATGGATATTATAGAAAAATGCAGTTTGTATAAAGTTTTTTTGAAGTTATACTTCTTTAGGCGCGTTATGAAAAAGTGATGAGAGTGAAATTTTTAGATGGGCGGCCATTTTGAGACAAAAATTAATAAAATGAAGTTAGTCGCAAAATCACTGAGTTTCTTGGCGCGCGTAATTTGAATTTTTGTTGTATTTATTTATTTATTTTTATATTTAAATTAAAAATAATTATAAATACAAATGACACTTATTATTAATAAATAAGTTATTACTTTTCTCGAATTTTGCATTAGCTGTTATAGGTACTATTTGAAGTTTAATGATGAAAATGACGTCTGCATCGCGGCTAGGTTTTAGAAGCATTAATAGCGTCTTATTTTATCATGACAAATCAACAAGATAAAGTTGCCCTCAAAACGGCTCGGTATTTTTAACTAGGCGCGCGTAATTTGAATTTTTGTTTTATTTATTTACTTATTTTTATATTTAACTTAAAAATAAATTATACTTTTAATATATTTTTATATTTTATTTAGAAAATATTTATATATACAAATGGCACAAATTTTTAAAAAAAGTTTTCATTCCATGCATATTCTTAGTTATTAAGAAAACTGGAATTCTAAAATGATTCAACCATCTTAAAATAATAATTTAGTAAAACAAGATAACAATAAGACTAAGAAATTTACTTTGACAAGTAGCTACTAACTTTATTTCGCAATTTCTATGAAGCTTCGTTTTTATGACTTGCATGAATTGTTAACCAGAAAAATGATCCTGACAAATTTTATAAAGGTCTGGCAGCTTTCTTTGGATTTTATTTATTGATATAAATTAAAATATGATTCTCTTAATTTTATTTTTAATAATTATATCTTTAAATATATATATATATATATATATATATATTTATTATTAAATATTAAATTACAGTTTTTTAAAATTGATTATTTGAATAAAATTAATAAAAACTAATTTTTAATGATACCAAAGAAGTATAACTTCTCACGCGCGTACATAAGTACACGCAACCACTTTTTTTTACATTTTTGACGTAATAACGTCTTATAAATTGATGAACTACGACAGCAAGTCTGAAAAAGATCGTCCATTTTGTCACGTTTCATTTGAGCCTGTGCGTGCAAGCGAGAACGCGATACAAGTGATAGAGAGGCACGATATTATTGTTGAATCATAGACAACGTGTTTTGTAATATTTCAAAAATACTATTCACTAAAAATTCCAACACAAATTATAAATTAAAGTAAAAATAAATGTTAAAATCACAAAACGAAAAATCCAAATTGTTAATTTTGTATCTCTAGGTACGTATTTCAAACGCTATGCGTTCGTCATCGGTGAATCAAATTGAAGTGTCTTCGAGGACAATTTTGTGCTGATTCATTTATCAATGTATTTTTACTTTAACTTACAATTTGTGTTGTGAACTTTAGTGAATAGTATTTGTGAAATATAATAATTAAGTCCAAAATCAGCGAAATTTAATTTTTTTATAACGTGTCTTGTGTTTTTCTTTTACCATTTTACTTAATAAGATTTAATTGATTTTTTCCTTCATAATTTTTAGTCTGATTTCAATTTGAAAAAATTGTTCATTTTCAATTAACTCCTTTGTATTATACAAAATAATGATAATCCAGTGATAATAATTCAATAAATCAATAATAATTCATAAAAGTACGTAATTTTTTATCAATTAGGTGTTCTTTATGACGTTATCACGTAAAACTATCGTCTGTAAACCGACTTTAGAGACAATCAATTTTTATTTTATATAGTAAGCCATCGTGCCATACTTTGTCAAAAACCTAGCTTAAATTAATTTATTATTATTATATTAATTTGTCCGAAAGATGTTTTATTGATTTGTTCTACCACACGGTGACATTATTGGATGGATGAATGTTTAGCCCTGAACCCAAATTGATGGTCAGGCACAGTTTCGTACAATTGGTTCATTTTTGTCAGTAGTAACCTTTCGAAAACCTTAAAAATTATGGGTAGGAGGCTGATACGATGACACCTTGGTGGGATTTTTACCCGGCTTGGAGACCATGATGATTTCCCATATTTTTTAATATTTTTGGTCAGTAAAATTTTTGTGGGTACATTAAAAATATACAAAAGCTACATAATTTCTTTTCGAAAGGGTTTTTCTTAATCATTTTCGCCGTGATTTGGTCATGCCCTGCACTTTTCTTAATTTTCAGTTCTAAAATCATTTTAAAAAATTGGCTAGGGGTAAATATAGCTGGTTGGTATTTATTTCCTTCATCTTTTTCTTGGAAATCTAAACTTTTTGATCTATTTGGTCATCTTTGGCCGTAAACATCTTTGCAAGACACATTGCAAACACATTTTGCATTGTTCTTATAAAATAAAAATGCATCAATTCGCTATTCGTTTTTTTTTTCCAAAGTATGATTTTTTTGGGCCCAATTTTCATTGCAGTATTTTCAGTACAAGCACATTTTAAACGATATTTTAGATGGAAATGTAGAAATCATTATTCAGATTCACTTATTAATGAATATGTTCATCATATTTAGTGGATAAAAGTTTTATACGGGCAATTTACTCAATAATCTCATCAAAAGATGGCGCAAGTCTCATTAAAGTGATTTCACGTAAAATCTTATACATGAGACCGAAAGATTTGCTCAGGCTCATACGATTAAAGTTGTTTTCGATGAAAAATTATCCCCATTTGGTAAATAGAAAGAGAGAGCTTTTCCTTTATCAACAAAAGCAACTTTTAGATAATCAGTAGTAAATATTAGAACCATTTTTTTGGGAGAGACTAAAACATTTTTTTATCCTCGAAATTTAAGCTTTAATGAATTTTTTAATTTTGTAAGCTTTTGTGTTTGAAATTACCTCGAGTTTGTCGACGAAAAACACTATAAAAATTTCAAGTGAAATAACGGTTGATTTATTTACTTAAGTCAAAGAAAAAAAATGTAATAAATTTCTTATGAATAAACATAAAATTAATGTTATCTAAATGCATTTTCATCAAGTAGTTCATTGAAAAATTCACCACAAAGCGTATTTTAGCGGTACAAACATAGAAGCACATTGCACATTATGCAAACATTCGTACGTATACATATTTGTCTAACAATAATGCATTATGAGTGAATAATTTAGCTTCGCCAGTCATTAATTTTGCACAACTGTGCTCTGCAACACAGACAACATCACTACCTCAAAAGCATGCTTAAATAAATGTACAATATGACAACGAAACCAACGAGCAGAAACCTTTGCTTTCTTATTCATAAACCACAAAAAATAACTTTCAACGAACGAATGTCAAGAGACCAAAAAAAAAATGATTACGTGTACTTATGTACGCGCGTGAGAAGTTATACTTCTTTGGCATCATTAAAAATAAGTTTTTATTATTTGCATTCAAATAATCAATTTTTAAAAATTGTAAATTAATATTTAATAATAATATTATATATTTAAAGATATAATTATTATAAATAAAATGAAGAGAATAATATTTTAATTTGTATCAATAAATAATATCCAAAGAAAGCTGAAAGACGTTTATAAAATTTGTCAGGATCATTTTTCTGGTTAACAATTCATGCATGTCATGAAAACGAAGCGTCATAGAAATTGCAAAATAAAGTAAGTAGCTACTTTTCAAAGTAAATGTCTTAATCTTATTCATACCTTGTGCTACTAAATTATTATTCTAAGATGGTTGAATCATTTAAGTATCCCAGATTTCGTGATAGCTAAGAATATGCATGAAATGCAGACGTCATTTTTATCATTAAACTTCAAATTGTGTAACAGCTACTGCAAAATTCGAGAAAAGTAATAACTTATTTTTTAATAATATGTGTCATGTGTATATATAATGATTTTTAATTTAAATATAAAAATAAATAAATAAGTAAATAAATAAAAAATTCAAATTACGCGCGCCAAGTTAAAAGAAACCGAGTGGTTTTTCGGCAAACATCATTTTGTTAATTTTTGTCTTAAGATGGTCGCCCATCTAAAAAGAAGTATAACTTAAAAAAGTTTTTTTGTCTACGTTAAAACCAATTAAAAGCTCAAATTATCTTCGAGTGAAAAATGTTTTTGATTTGAGAGTATTCGTGTTGTTGAGGCACGTAAATCAACGATTCGCCTTATCAATTTCCAATGTATCTACCTAAGGAAATGATAATAATCAAGTGCGTTCATTCCCTGATTGTAAATTCAAGAAACGATCTCGACGAAAATCTTATCTCAATTGCTCGTTGTTTTCAGACGAAAAAACGATTTCGTGAACTTTTTCCAACCGTATAACTCATGGAAAAATCGAGGTTTTAATTTGAATTTTTTGTCGTGAATCATTTCCCGACTTTGTGTACGAGATAAATCATGCTCGACTTTCCGGTATATTGTCTTTTATTGGTCCGATTTATAGTTGAAAAGTGTGTTTTTTTTTTCTCTTTTTCAAAGTAGAAACATTTTTTTTTCAAAGTCAAAACGGAAACGATTTTATTCCTCTGTTAGTTTCTTTCGTTTATATTTTAGATATAAAATACGACTGTATTATGTAATATTATATACAAAAACATCTCACACAATCAGTTTACGCCACTCGCAACACGACAATATGCAGCTCTCGTACTTAAAATGTAAGAAAAACGTATTTGTCGACGATATTTCATTCATCACGTTTTTCACGCTTTTTTTTTCATCTTTTGCATTTTCTCTTTCTCTCCCCTCGGTGCTTTTGTCAAAATTTCCAACGCTTTTACAACAAATATGAGAGAAAAAGCTAAACGAAAATGGATAAATGTTAAAAAATAAAAATCTTACTCTTGCATCTATTTGTATATACATCGAGTATATACACAAACTCAAGGTTCTTTCAAATATGCATTATATTTTTTTATCAACCACCATTTTCATATATATTTCTTGCATTGTGAAATTAAAAAGATTTTCGATTTTTTCGATTCGAGCTTTTCATTGGATGATGGAAAACTTTTCGTCTATGTATATTAAATTGTATGGGGTTTTTAGTAGTTGATCAAAACGAGGTGATGTGTGGCTTGCAATTAATTAATTGAAATTT
This sequence comes from Sisyra nigra, assembly GCA_958496155.1. Taxonomy (NCBI): domain Eukaryota; kingdom Metazoa; phylum Arthropoda; class Insecta; order Neuroptera; family Sisyridae; genus Sisyra; species Sisyra nigra. The sequence continues at coordinate 3,686,578 of OY292315.1, forward strand.
TAAACGATGAATGTCGTCTATGAATTTTATTAATGTAATTGCCGATCGTAAAATTGGATAATTATTATTAAAGTGGGTGGGGAAGACGTATCAAAGTATATGAGAGCAATTAAATTGAATGAAAATTGGTTTTATCGTGTCCTCATTGTGGGGTAGATTAATTTTGATGACTTCCAAATATTAGTACCTAAACATGTAATAAGACTTGAGCAGAACTTTAAGTAATTTTTTTTGAAGTTAATACTACTTCTCAAAACTACTTCTCTAGGCGCGTTATGAAAAAATGATGAGAGTGAAATTTTTAGATGAGCGGCCATCTTGAGACAAAAATTAACAAAATGAAGTAAGCCGCAAAACCACTGGGTTTCTTGGCGCGCTTAATTTGAATTTTTGTTGTATTTATTTACTTATTTAATTATTAAGTTTTATATTTAAATTAAAAAAATTATATAAACAAATGACACATATTATTAATAAATAAGTTATTACTTTTTTCGAATTTTGCAGTAGCTGTTATAGGTACTATTTGAAGTTTAATGTTAAAAATGACGTCTGCATCGCGGCGCGGTTTTAGAAGCATTAGTAGAGTTCTAATTAATCATCACAAATTAACAAGATAAAGTTGCCCGCAAAACGGCTCGGTATTTTTAACTAGACGCGCGTAATTTGAAGTTTTGTTGTATTTATTAACTTATTTTTATATTTAAACTAAAAATAATTAATTCTTTAAATATATTTTTTATATTTTATTTAGAAAATTTTTATATATACAAATGACACATATTATAAAAAAATAAATTATTACTTTTCTCGACTTTTGCAGTAGCTGTTATACTATTTGAAATTTAATGATAAAAATGAGGTCTGCATTCCATGCATATTCTTATTTATCACGAAATCTGGGATTCTGAAATGATTCAACCATCTTAGAATAATAAATTTGTAAAACAAGATAAGAATAAGATTAAGACATTTAATTTGACAAGTAGCTACTTATTTTATTTCGCAATTTCTATGAAGCTTCGTTTTTATGAAATGCATGAATTGTTAACCAGAAAAATGATCCTGACAAATTTTATAAACGTCTTGTAGCTTTCTTTGGATATTATTTATTGATAAAAACTAAAATATAATTCCCTTAATTTTATTTTTAATAATTATATCTTTAAATATATATATATATTATTATTATTAAATATTAAATTACAGTTTTTTTTAAATTGATTATTTGAATAAAATTAATAATAACTCATTTTTAATGATACCAAAGAAGTATAACTTCTCACGCGCGTACATAAGTACACGCAACCACTTTTTTTTGGAAAATAATATTGTTTGTAACATTTTACAAATCGTTGGATCTGTTTTCGAAAACAATTTGAATTGTGCTTTCGGTGAAACGATTTCAACCAAAAGGTTCAGGGTACAGCCAGATATATGAAGGCAATATTCCAAGTTTGGTGAAATTTGGGTAAAGCTTTTAATACTATATCGCTGTCATACACAGACAGACATTTTTCTTAAAACCACTTTTTTGGATTCAGGGGACCTCAAATATGTATTTCGAAATGCATTAAAAAATTTGACCCGATTACAATACTATATTGTGTTGGCAAGAAAATTCTTTTGGTTTGCACCAGACGATAATTATCACCGACGATGAACAATGAATCGTCTACAATACCGTTAGTCGAAAAGAATCAGCCGCTTTCTTGCCTTTATGAAAATGAAAAAGTAAATTGTGTAGAAGATGCTTATTTTTGCACTCTTGCACTTCCTAAAACTGCCCGTAAACTGAAAGTTGTATACAAAAGTACACGAAATTAATTTCTGTAGCGACTTAAAGGTATCGACTACCAAATCATATTAGAAAAAAATTTCTAAATTTCTAACAATGACAAAAGAATAACGAAACAAACATAACGCTAACTACTGGTCCAAACCGAAATTACTTTCTTGCCAATCTAATAGTAATAAGACAGTGTAAAATATTTGCTTTGAGGCGTCACAGTACTTTCTTTAACTTTCTTTTATAAAACTTGCTGTTTTTTAAAATAACTAAATGCACTTTATCTTTACATAGTATAAAACAAAGTCGCTCCCACTGTCTGTTCCCTTAGATCTTCTATACTACACAATGGATTTTAATGCAGTTTTCAGCAATTGTTAGAGTAATTCAATAGAAAGGTTTGCAGATATAATTCATGCATATTATATAAAATAAAAACCAGGAAATTCAAAGATTTATAATGTGAGGTCATAATCAACATATTTTTGTGCACTTATATTGCAAAAGCTGGCTTAACCTTAAGAGATAGATCAAACATAAAGTTAGCGAAATTGTGCACCTTAAAAAGATTGATAAAAAATTTTGCGACGATTTATGTCTATCTCTTAAGGATATCCCACAGGAACCATTTTTATCTTTTACGTATAACAAAAAAATTAGTGGTTATTTACCAAGTTATTTTTAACAATACAAGTTTTATTGCTTTACCAATTAAATACATAAAATACGTTGTGCATTTTATGTAGATCAAAATTTCCCTATACATATCATAAAAATGAATATCTTAGAAGATATCACTTATTTAAAAAGCGTTGGCAGAGCGACTGGATATTTTTCGTCATAAGTAGTGGCTGTTTTATTGCTATATATTTCTCATAAATATAAAAATGTTATGTTGGTCCTTATTTAGAACAAAAACTCGAAAAATTCTACACCAATTAGGTATGTAAAGTACATGTACTTTTAAAAGAATACGGTTGGTTACCCTACCAATATCATAACAATTGAATCCTACAAGAACTGTGTATTTTCGTAGTACTTTTGGTAAGTTTTGTTAAAATTGGTGAAATAGCATTTTAACGCATTTTCCTCAAGAAGGCTTGACCAATTTTACACAGTAACGAAAGAAATCTCTATAAAGTTTAAATTAAAAGATTGACAAAGTTTACTGGAAAATAAATATGAATTTCAATTAACACCCAATAAAATTAATAATGAATATTTTTACAAATATTTGAATTTCTTTTTTATTTTGGTGTTTTAAGTAGCTTTAACAGCTTAGGTCATATCAGGACTGTCTAAACACAGAAAATTTTTGTTGGTCAATTTTAATCATAGGTCTATGATCTTAAGTCTAGGGGATTCAACGGGAATCGAATCCGTACCACTTGACGCATTAGGTGGAGAGAACTACTGCTCTAGCCACTGCGCCAATAGGTGGCCCCATTTTCTTTATTGTTCATTGTCGAAGATATTAATTGGAAATAAACGTATTAAAATAATATGGTAAATTTTTAAATAATTTCAATTACTTAACGGAACTAATTAGAATGAATTTTTGTTAAAGATACCTCAGATTTTAACGTATTGAATACCATTTATCCAAAAAAAGGCACGGTTCCTGTAGGATAGCTACGAATCTATTCTACTAAAATAGCTGAACGGTTATAAATGATATTTGAAATAAAAAATTTTCAAGTCTGAAGGAATATTTAGTATTTAAATTTTTAATGAATCTGTAACATAGCTAATATCTCTTCCTAGAAAAGTAGTTTTAAGGATTTTGATGAACTTACTTTGGATCTAAAGTCTGAAAGTATCTATCATCTTGTTCTGTTAAAATAGATTAATTTTAGTTTCGTCGGGAAGGTAGGGAATCAATTAATCAATTAATTAAATTAAGAAACTCTCAGCAAAGCGAACGGGTATCAGCTAGTAACTAAATAAACAGAACTATATGCATGAAGTCCAATGCTTGTCCGAATTCACACTCCTAATCACAAAATCTTCCTTATTTGAATTTTTCCAAGAAAAATATTCAAATAAAAGTTGTAGGTATTAATGCGTGTAAGAACTATTGCAAGTTAAAAGGAAATCGTTGGAGCCATTTTCGAAAAAAATTGAAAAAGCTCCAAATCTCCTAGAATAAAGTGGAGCTTCTTGTCAACCGATTTTAATCAAAATCTTTGCAGTCCAACACACACACGGATGATTACAATACTTCCAATAGTAGTAAAAGAAAGTAAAAATAATAAAATTATTTCATTACTTATGCTTGAATATGATACGCTTTTAGATAAAAAGAAAGTAAAGTATAAAAATTTCTGATCTTAATAACATTTTCTATAATTTATTCACTGAATTTCACCGAATTTTTTGGCGAAATCTAATCTGTTAGTCAAAGTCATGTTTAATGCATAAAATATTTATTTTTAAATTTTACTTTCTATTTCTAAAGACTAAACAGAACAATTTATCAAATCTTCATTGCGATCATTTCGTTGAAAGACCTTTTAACTCCAAGACCCAAAGTCCATTAATCTCTCTATGCACCCAAACATTTATTGCAAATATTTACAATTCAATTATTATTATTGTTCATTTCGCATTGCCCCAAAATAATTAAATTCAGTGAAATCCTCGCACACATTCACATGAAATGGCACAAATTAATGATTGTAAGACTATTCTGTATATATACATAAATAAATTGTACAAAGCATTGTCATAATCGCTTTAGGAACAACGAGGAAATATTCTTTATATTATTTGGCCGAGTGACGAAATTAATTGTTGTCCGAGATTTATTTTATTAGTTTTTCTAGACGATTTTGATGTAGGATTTTATCGAATTGTTTCCAGTGCTTAACGTAGTGTAGCCCAAGCAGTTTAGTAGGAAGTGGAAGGAAGCTTGCGGGCCAGTAATTGGATTTATTTACAAACATATTCACGCATTTGAGTTTGTTTTGTATGAATTATGAAATCTCGTGCATATGGAAAATATAAATAGTAAAACGAAAGAAAATATGGGAAAAGCTGGTTAGTGCCCGAGGAATATATGCATACATATATATTTAAAGTATGTTATAAGCTTTTGTTCCTCACTCATGTGATAAATGGTTTAAAACGTTGATTCTCGATGGTGTATAATGCGAACGAAAATAGAAGAACGAACAAGCTGGTGGATTGTTTCCTGTTTCTCCAATTAAATCACAATGGAATGTGTAATATCAAGTTATTAAGTGTAAAATGCATGTAATATTATCATAAATTTTAACATTTTGAATTTAACGACGAATAAATTCACATGGTTTTTATTAACATGGTCCAACGTTTCATTAAAGCGTAGCTGGTATTATAGTTTTTTAGAAGCTTTTTGTATGAGACAATTAACATGGCAATGTTTATCTCTCGATAAGTTTGACCATGATTAATCATGTGAACTGTTTGAGGCAAGTTTTGGATGAAATACACTTTTTTCTTTTACACGACGTTTCGTCGGTGTTATTCCGACTTCAGCAGGGATCTAACAATTAATAATAACAAACAATTTAATCAAAATTAAAATAAAAGTCTTAAAATAATAATATTATAAATAAACACTATAAAAAATTATTATCTTGAAAAAAAAATTTTAAGAAATAAAAAAAAATATTTAAAAATTTAAAAAAAAATCAATTTTTATGAGTTAAGCATCGAGAGATATTGAGTTGGCACCAAGTTATTGTTTAACATTATTATATTCGAGATTTAAAGCTTTAATGGACTGAAGAAATTAATTTGATTGATTGACTCTTTCAGATGCAATAAAAAAAATGATTTTCTGATGCATTTTTATGAAAAAATTTCGTTTTTGATAAAGGTCAGATAGAAATTTAAAAAAAAAAAACTTTAATTAAATCAAAAATGATTGATGAGCGACGATTTTTTTTTTGTGTTGAAGTTGATTTTAGTAAGAAACTGTTATATGGGAATTTTCCTTTTATTTTTCAATCATGTAACAAAAGGACTCAAATACCGTTCGACGTAAGGAGAACGAAAAAGGTTTCACAATCATCATCTCTACGCGATATGATGATATATCAAAAGTTGCGAAGAAATCTTTCAAAATATTTAATAGCGACAGAGAAAACGCTTCTTTCTTTGTGCACACACAATCAAACAGATTTTCCAGGACGAAGAAATTCTCTTACATCTTTGTGTGTGTGTGTGTGTGTTTAAAAACGAAAAGATTCACTCTCTCTCTGTGACACAATTCATATTTTTCCTTTCTCACATTATTTTTTTGTCACTATAAAAAGATTTCCCATGAGTCTTACTACATAATTTGCATTTTGCCCGGATATTTCACTCGCTCGGCCAAAATTCGTCGAGAGAAATGGGATTAGGTATCTATATTATGTGTGTGAGGGGGTGTTGAAGTGTTTCGATTGCCTTTGTAAAAGTTTTTTTTATAATTTATATGAAATACCTCAAGTATTTGTTAAATTCATGGCAGGTATTAAGTAAAAATGTAACCTCAGGTATCCGAGGAATCATTTAAGTACCGCGTTAAGAAGTGAATGACAAATTGCCTTTGGTCTTGTTCTTATCTTATTGCCCTTAGTATTTTTACTTTTTGTTACTACTTTATAGTAAACGAAGTATTGTAATCAGGTCAAATTTTCGAATTCGAGCTTTCACCGAAAATACATATTTTGAGGCCCCATAAGTCCAAAAAAGTACTTTTTAGAAACATGTCTGTGTATGACAGCCATATCGTATCGAAAGCTTTATCCGAATTTCACCAAAATTGGAATTTAGTTTGCATATTACATCTATTATAGTTATGCTGCGAAGCTTTTGGTTGAAATCGGTTTACCAAAAGCTCCATTTTAGCCTAGGAGTTTTGGATCTTTTTCAATTTTTTTGAAAACGGCTCTAACGATTTTCTTTAAACTTTCTATAGTTCTTAGACTCATTTATGTCTACAACTTTTATTAGAACTTTTTTCCTTGGAAAATTCGAATAAGGGTAGTTTTAGGGTGAAGGTTTGGAATTCGTATATCTATATGTATACTGTATGCATCTAGTTCTGTTTATATTTATATGTAGTTATAAAATACTTATTGTTTGTCATCAGACTTTGAAAGAAAGCCAGCACCTGCCTAGGGGCTGCCACTTCTATCTTTTATTTGGTATGTTTGCCGTTTTGACCCTATCTACGAGCGGGGGCCAGTCTTTTGAGGTTGACAGGATATTTTTAAATCGTTTTTTTTTTAATTTGAGGTTGCAGCACAAAAGATGCTCCACGGTGATAGTAGGGTGGTTGGGGCAACTCTTGCAATTAGTTGGTGCCTCTCTTTTCATGATGTGACCAATTTGCATCCAGGTCAATGCAACTGCTCGGGCCGATTGAGATGGATATAATTAATTGTTGTTATTGTGGAGTCTCGAAACCAGTGTAACTTTGAGGCAAGTACTCTCCACTGTGCGTTCCACTAGTTCTTAAAAGTCGTAACGAGGAACTTTGAAACCTCTAAAAGTGGTCCAGGAATGGTGCTATAGGTGTCGTGGGGGAACTCCGTGGCTTTCCTTTGCCTCTTCGTCGACTTTCTAGTTTCCAACTATGCCTTGGTGGGAAGGAATCCACAGAAATTCGATTTGCTTCCCATCATTTTCGATTTCTTAGATTCTCTCCAAGACATAATTGGATTCCCAAGTTGCTGCTGTTTTGATTGCTTGGAGGTTTGAAAGGGAGTCAGTACAAATGTGGAACTTTCTGTGTACTTGATATTCTTGTATTACTCTCAGAGCGCAATGGACCGCAGATTCTTTGTACTTTTAGATAGAGAAGTATTTAGGGGGGGATCCATTTATAATTAATTTGACTTCCGTAGTCAAGGTAAATCTTCTTTTATGTTTTAGGGTTGATCTATCCTTGAACAATATTAATTGGTCATATTTTGTAGTATGGATCAATTCCTGGTAAAGTCCGTTGTATAGGGTTAGTTTCGGTAGTACACTTAGTATACGTAGTGTTGAGCTCTTTTGTTACTGATAGAGATCCAGGTTAATTTTTGGGATTTTTATGAACCAAGGTGGAGACTTCATATGGGTTCTTTGGATGAGAGACTTTTTCTTTAAAAAACCAGTAAACAATTCTATTGTTGCACTACCTTACAATGTTACTTAAAAATTATTGAGTTGACAAAATTTTGACATAATAACGTCTTATAAATTGATGAACAAGGACAGCCAGTCTGAAAAAGAACGTCTATTTTGTCACGTTCCATTTGAGCCTGTGCGTGCAAGCGAGAACGCGATACAAGTGATAGAGAGGCACGATATTATTGTTGAATCCTAGACAACGTGTTTTGTTATATTTCACAAATACTATTCACTAAAATTCACAACACAAATTATAAATTAAAGTAAAAATAAATATCAAAATCACAAAACGAAAAATCCAAATTGTTAATTTTGTATCTCCAGATACGTATTTCAAACGCCATGCGTTCGTCATCAGTGGATCAAATTGAAGTGTCTTTGAGGACAATTTTTTACTGATTCATTTATCAATTTAATTTTACTTTAATTTATAATTTGTGTTGTAAATTTTAGTGAATAGTATTTGTGAAATATAATAATTAAGTCCGAAGTCAGCGAAATTTAATTTTTTTATTAACTTGTTTTGTGTTTTACTTTTACAATTTACTTAATAAGATTTAATTGATTTTTTCCTTCATAATTTTTAGTCTGATTTCAATTTGGAAAAAATTGTTAATTTTCAATTAACTCCTTTGTATCTTACAAAATAATGATAATTCAGTGATTATAATTCAATTCATAAAAATACGCAATTTTTCATCACTTAGGTGATCTTTATGACGTTATCACGTAAAACTGTCGTCCGTTAACCGACTTTACAGACAACCAAATTTTTTTAAACTAACTTTAATGAGGGTTGAGTGTTATTTAATTTTCCATTTCACAACTGTTTAATTATATGGATTTCCAAGTTGTACTACAAATATTTCACAAATTTTCATTTTAGACCTGTTTTCGACAATTATAGTCGCTGCGACTGCAGGGTCATGTTTATAATATTGATCTATATTTATAAAAATCTTCTGTGCCTGTGTTTGTACTTAAACTCCTCCTAAACGGCTGGACCGATTTTGATGATTTTTTTTGTGTGTGTTCAAGAGGATTCGAGAATAGTTTAGATTTACAATTAGAATTTTTTTTTTTATTCAAGAATGGATTTAATTAACAATTATCTAGATGCTTTTTTAAATGTTTTTTTCTCTTTTTTTCTGGTAGATAACACTGAGATCAGTTTCAGAAAAATTTTCTTTACATTTCTTATTTAACTATACTTTCTTAGAAAGTCTGTTTATAAGATTGATGTAGTCATAAAACTATTTCTCATTAACCATCGAAATTTTGACTTCTTTTAATTTGGGAATTAAATCCAAAGATGATCCGCTGATCGTAATTGATGAATGTGCACCTTTTAAATAAGGGGAAAGAAAACCAAAGTTCTGTTACCCTTCAAGCAGATAACTCAAATCAGTTGCTGGCTTTCATTAAGAATTTAAAGCTTTCTTGAAAGAATGAAGGATCGTATCAATATTTATCTTACTGATTTTAGGGAAAATAAGAAGAAAAATCTCTAAACTCATTTAAAAAATCATTTTAATAGTTCGTTGTAATTACAACAGGAGGTGCTTAAATCTGATATCAAAAATATTTTATAAATCGGTAATGAATTTGGAAAATTTTTCTTCTTTTAATTTTCAATCATAAAAATTAAAATTAATTCTTGCTTATCTCAAAATGTAAATTTCATGTATTTTTCCAATCGTTTTAAATTGATTTTCTCTCTATTTATTTTTAATTTTTTTCCCATATAGAAATTTCCATTTCATCAACATAATATTAATTTCTCTCGGCTTTGGCAGTTGAAAGAAAATGAATTTTTGTGCTTATTTATTTTTACATTTAATAACATAATATATATCGACACAGTTTTACATTATATATGGTTAATATCAAAGCAAATTTTGCGCGGCTGAAGTTGGAATTAATTTCAGCTTGAAAAACATTTCATCCCCCAGTTAATATAATATAATATATTATATGTATGTGAACGATTATTTTCGTTTAAGAACAAGATAATAGAGAATTTCTCGTTAATATTTTCTATGCCTGTGGAAAGATTTTAAGCCGCTTTATGGACGAGAAAAGATTTTTCCTTTTTTTTTTTTAATATAAATTCTTCGTGCTTTTGCGTGGCAGTCTGATACTTGGAAATATATAAATGTGAATTTTTATTTAATAAAAGAGAAAAATTTTTTGATTTTTGGGTTGTTTTTTTTTTGTTTCTAGTGCCACCACGAATTCATCACGTTTCACATACGGGACGTCTGGAACTGTCTCAAGGTGCCACTGTCAAGTTAGAATGTCGCGCCTCTGGTAATCCAGTGCCGACGATCATCTGGTCACGTAAGGTAAGAAATGTGCCAATTTATACCAAAAATAAGATTGGAGATTTTTTCTACTTGAATACCTATAAAATAAAAATGTTCCATCTCAACTGCGCGAGCGAACGAAAAACGGAATTATTTTTCCCAGCTGAGACTTTTATCTAATCTAAAAAATTTAAGGTGTTTTGTTGAATACCCTTTATTGCCTACATTTTCATATATTTAATATAAAAAATACATGCCATTTTCATTGTAATTTTCCCCAAAAAAACAGGGTAATAACAAGGTTTGTCCAGGGTAAACTTGAAAACAGCTGAGCCGATTTCAATGAAATTTTCACAAAAAGTTATTAAATATTGTTACTTACATTATAGGGTACTTTAAATTTCGAATAGTTTTCCCTGTTTGTTTGTTTGTTCTTGGCAAACTTAAAAACGGCTGGTCTGATTTGGACGAGATTTTCACTACAAGTAGTAAATATTACAAAAAGTGCTATAAAATACTTTTTATTTCGAAAAAATGTTGATTTCCCGAGAAAAAAAAAATAAAACCATAAAAACTGCGCAACGAAAAACATACATCGGCAGGCAGTTGTGATACAATGTACATATACTAACATATCGTAAAGACGATATGATTTTAAACTGTTTAATTTGTTATTCTTATAAATTAATGTTCACAAGTTTGAAAATTATAACCACGATAGAAGTATAGCGATAGGTTAAATTCCTAGAAACCATAAATCCATTGTGAATTTACGGGTAGTTAATATATTATTTAAACAGTTCGGCTGAGGAAACGTTCGAATTGCCGAGGGAGGAGAAGGAAATCCTCTGCAGTAAATATGATTTCATTCATAAAAAAAAATATTTTAGTTCAAAAATGAGACCCGTAAGAATAAATAACTAAAACAGACAGTTCGACTTAAGTGATCCCGATTAGGAGTTTGACTAAGAGAGGTGAAGCCGTTAGGCAGAGCCCCCAGAACAAAAAGAAATCCAGCCCAACATATTTTTCAAAAGAAAATAGCAACTTAGATGTGACCATCGCGTTGTTTTTTTACCAAAAAACTATATTCTTAATTTTCAATTTATTTTAGCAAGATCTATAAGAATTCGTTGTCTAATCTTGGACCCCGGGAAATAGCAAACTTGCCGATAAGACATAATAGACTTAATACTATATCCTAGAATAATGAATCTAAGGCAACCAAACCTGATATCTCAGATCTTAAGATAACACATTAAATATTATTGATCCTATAAAAGGTACACTTCCTATAGGATAGCTACTAATCCATTCTACTAAAATTAATAAATGATTTCATATGACATTTGGTGTGAAAGGGTCTCAAGGCTTAAAATTTTCTTAATATTATACAATATTCAAAATAACGTAAGGATCCTACCTATAAGATAGCTTATATGTGTTCCTGGAAAAGTAGTTTAACGGATTTCCATGAACTTTATATGAAATAAAGGTCCAGAAATACATGAGAATCTTTTTTTGTTAAATAGCTGAATTTCTTATTTAGGATAAAGTTTTCTATTATTCAATCAGATTAATTTAGATACGCTCAGCGAAGCGGGCGGGTATCAGCTAGTATAACATAAAAATTGTATAAGTCCATCATTTGACAAAAATAACCAAGTTGAAAGTTTTAAATTAAATTTTCGAGTAAAAAATTGAGTTTCATAACTTTTTTTTGTCAAGTTTTATTGTTGCATATAAAATAAAATGATTTAAATTGGCCGAAAGTTAAGCACACACAATCGCTTTTGTTGGAAAACTTTACGAAACATTGACCCGAAAACGTTAACCACCCGCCCCCCTCTTAATGAAAACAATACGAGCTTTTATATATTATTATATATATATATCTCTATGTATTGTCGAGTGTTATTACAATGTGATAGTTTCCATTTGATACAATTTAAGTTTTCAAGTTTTATTGGACGATATTTCGGAAATTTCACCAATTCAAACTTTCTCAGCTTTTAACGTCTTTGTCAGAGTGAACCGTTATCTTTAATATTTTCAAATAACTTGCCTGGTCTCTAACACTCATTTGACTTAATAAATAAATAATTTTCTCGTCTTCTTGACAATAATTTTTTATTAGTAAATCGATATAATTTAAGTTGTGAAAACTTTTTTTTTTTCCTATTCTCAAATCAATTATTTAAGGGTTCCGAAAAGAAAAATTGACTCGACCAACTATCAATTTTATGTTACACCCTCCTTCATAATTACGAATTTGATAGTGGATTAAATATACATACACACTGTGATCACTTTATCTGTCTTGGAACTTGGAGTGTCGCCATTAAATATTCATAATTGAAAAGAACTTGAGTACAACTACTTGCGGAGACGAAGTCGTTTCTATGTTATGAAACTTTTAACTAATTATACGTTTGTCGAATGTCGAATGTCGAACCTTTACTATCGACAAGTGAATTATTTACTTTTCAACTAAATATCTGTCTTGTGATTGGTGCAAAGGTATAGCGATAGTAAAGCTTTGCGTGCACTTGCAATTTGTCAAATGGGGAGATGATAATATGCTAGTAAATTAAAGTGGTAATTGAAATATTCATATTACATTACCAGTTTGAGAAATGAGAAAAGTTTTTGTTGGGTTTTCCGAGAAATTTTACTTAAATGTAAATATGAACAAAACATTTTATTGAAATATAACTATAATACATCATAGAAAATGTTAAAGCTCATAATAAAGCCCTCGATATCCCAGGAGAGCTTGAACGATCAAATGATGTATTAGGGCTTTCTATTTGTCACATCTTAATCGAAAAGATTGCTTCGTAATGTTACGTTTTTAGCTATTTATAACGACAGGTTTTTAGGATTTGTGTTTTAAGACAACAATTTATTTAATACAAACGTTTATTTATTAATTTCACATTATTACAGTAATTTATTTGCACTTAAACAATGGTTTAGTTCACTGTTTAACTTTTCACTTATTCACTGATTGTTAACTAACTCACTGTTTAAATATCATTGTGTATCACTGATTCGCTCACTATTTATTTATCACTCACTCACTATTTATTTATGACTGATTGTTTTTAAAACGTAAACTCACTCGGCTGCCGATTTGTTTTTTATATGGGCTCAGAGATGTTCTAGAATATTCGAACTATTCTCTTTCTAGCATTTTTGATCATTATTATTTTACTGTCTATCCTTTTTTTCGAAAATCCTTAAATAATTCTTTAGAACATCTATCTAATGTGTTGACCACTTCTCCTTTGTTAACCTTTCACTTTTCGGTGAACACACATTGGGACTCCAGCCTTCAACGCCAGTTGGAGGGCACAAGCCCACACACATACACATACTAACACGCACAAACACATTTATTTCTTAGGCGTGTAATACTACATACATAACTAAAAAGTATAAAAAATGAAAAACTGACTTCAAAATAAATAAAAAATCTTAAACAAAAATGCACTAAAAAGTAAAAAAATAATTGCGTATCCTTGCAGTGTGTACAACTTCCAAATTATTAGGATGATATTATGTACAACTATTGTTATTTTTGGAGTTGGTGTCAGCCAGGGAATTTAATATTAATGTTCATTTGTAAAAAGGTTTAGTTGGTTATTGGTATTTTGTAGTTTAAAGGTCGCTAGATATTGTCACAGTACCTACAAGTACATTGCATAAAAGTTTATTTGAAAAATAAATTTTATAAGGTATTCTCGTATTTGCTATGTACAAATATAGTCGTATTTCCTTGGCTGACACCAACTCCAAAAATAACAATAGTTGTACATTGTATCATCCTAATAATTTGGAAATTGTACACACTGCAAGGATACGCAATTATTTTTTTACTTTTTAGTGCATTTTTGTTTAAGATTTTTTATTTATTTTGAAGTCGGTTTTTCATTTTTTTATAATTTTTATTTATTTCTAGATTTTTAGTGATCTGAAGTTTGATAACTGATTTTATTTCTTTGAATATGGGTAAACCTACCAAACGCGCTTATATGAGGGCAGCGTGATTAAATGTTAAAAGTTACTACATCATCCCTTCTTAAGAGTTGAAATTTTTTGCTTTTAAATTTAATGATAGAATTAAGTGGAATACTTTTCCCAATAGAAAAAAAAATCACCAAAATCCAATGATTCAGTTAAACGTCCCTATTTCATCCCTATTTTCATCCTTAGGGGGTAGATTTTTTTCTTCAACTTGAAATGTGAATACTTTAAAGGTGCGATGTACGTAATAAAAACATAATTATCGAAATCGGGTTAGCAAGGAATAATTTATTATTTCATCCCTAATTTTTAACCCCTTATGAGTAGAGATTCTATTACAAATAATGGGTATGTGATTAATTTAAAGTTATGTACTACCAATAAAAAAAGAATTATCAAAATCGAGCTATCCAATAAGAAGGTAGTATTTCATCCCTTAGTTTTCAACCCCTTCAAATTGAACGATTTCCTTCAAATTAAAATAGGACCACACAGAAAGCACCAGCTTTCAATTAAAGAAAGAATTTTCAAAATCGAGTTATCCGATAAGAAGTTAATATTTCATCCCTTAGTTTTCAACCCTTTAGAACTGAATGATTTCCTTTAAATTAAAATGGACCCACACGGAAAGCACTAGCTTTCAAATAAAAAAATAATTTTTAAAATCAAGCTATGCAATAAGAAGTTAGTATTTCACCCCTTAGTTTTCAACCCCTTAGAAGAGAACGATTTTCTTCAAATTAAAATGGGATCATTCGGGAAGCGCTAGCTTTTAAATAAAAAAATAATCATCAAAATCGCTTACCCAGTCGAAAATGCTGAGGTAACAAACATAAAAAAAAAATAAAAAATACAGTCGAATTGAGAACCTCCTCCTTTTTTTGAAGTCGGTTAAAAAGCAGGCCAATCTTAGGAAGACTCCAGAAGACAGATAGTAAAGGAACCTCCTGATAATACAATTATAGTCGGCATTTAATTTTTCCACACAATTTTGGGAAAGAATATTCCTCATTGCATAAGATTTTGAGTTTGTGAAACCCAAAAAAAAAATGGGTGCGTGTACTTATGTACGCGCGTGAGAAGTTATACTTCTTTGGCATCATTAAAAATTAGTTTTTAATAATTGCATACAAAATAAATTTAGTAATTAAATAAAATTTAGATAATAATATATAATTTTATATCAATAAATAATACATAGGGATAGTTAACCTCAATTATATTGGAGCACTTGAAAAAGTATCGAAGCTCAATTTTTTTCACTAATACTTAAGAAAAGAACTTGCGCTGTGATGATAAAATAGACCGATACAAACGCCTCTAAGAATAACGCGCCGTACTAATAGCCTAAAAGTAATCTGACGTTAAACACGTTTTTTCCGAGTCACCGTTTGTGTAGTAAATTTGTATTTTTATGACTATTTAATGGCTGAAATACTGTGAAAAACTATGGCTTACAATGAAAATAAAATTAAAAAGACGTTTATAAATTTGTCAGGATAATTTTTCTGGTTAACAATTCATGCATGCCATGAAAACGAAGCTCCATAGAAATTGTGCAATAAAGTACGTAGCTTCTTTTCAAAGTAAAAGTCTTAATCTTATTCATGCCTTGTTTTACTAAATTATTATTCTAAGATAGTTGAATCATTTCAGAATCCCAGATTTCGTGATAACCAAGAATATGCATGGAATGCAAACGTCATTTTTATCACTAAACTCCAAATAGTATATAGTAGATAACTGCTACTGCAAAATTCGAGAAAAGTAATAACTTATTTATAATTAAAATGTGTTATTTATATATATATATATATATATATATACATATTTTCTTAATAAAATATTAACAATATATTTAAAGAATTATTTATTTTTAATTTAAATGTAAAAATAAATAAATCAAAAGTTCAAATTACGCGCGCCTAGTTAAAAAAAATCGAGCGGTTATGGTGCCAACTTCATTCTGTTAATTTTGTGTCACCCTGATGCGCACGCATCTTAAAATTTTACTCTAATCATTCTTTCATAATGCGTCTAAAGAAGTATTTCTTCAAAAAGTCGCAAGTTCAAAATCAAGTTAATAGAGTGAGTAGAATAGGGATCAAATATTTGAACAAAAATTTCTGAGAGCTGAAGGGGTTTGAATTCAGGAATTATCATAGTTTGGCTAAACACCTTATCATTTTTATTCTTCATCCACCCTTATCACTTAATGTTCTGTATAACTTCTTTTTGTGGCTCCATAATTTTTAAAGGTACGAAGATTTGAGACAATTTCCGAAAGACATTACAGAAAAAGCATTTTTCAAAATTGTCTCCAAAAGAAAAACACCATTAGGAGAAGTTTGTGCATCTGGGAATAGAAAATGTTGAGGAAAATCAAGACATGTAACTTTTATATACAGTAAACTTTATTTTATGATATCAAACTACGTGTTCTCGTATTTTGAAAATTCCTCGTATATTTTAGGGGCATATTTAGGTGTCCCTGAACAACGTCAGGGAGTCCGCGAATTATTTACTTATATTGTCAAGTATAAGTATTTGGTTAAAGATCGTGGTTTTAAAACAACAAGCGTTATATTTTATGTCTTTATTGACAACCAAGTTACGCGGTGTTAACAAGTTAACAAGTTTGACCTGTCTGATTCCTTTATGATAAAATTCTTACTTATATGATTTTGTAAATTAATTAAGGAATTTTGGAAGTAAAAGAGGGACGTTGAAAATATAAAGTTAATTTAGAAATGAGGCTGAAAGTTATGTTCGTTATCTTTAAAAATGAAATTTGGGAATTCTGAAGGTTAATTGTTTGGAATTGATACTAACACACTTGGGGGCTGGTGGGATTGTTATGTGTCTCTTAACTGGCTCATAGTTTTACTAAATAATAAAATTGCGATCCATTTTTATAATGATAAAAATAAAAATAGATAGCAATTAATAGAATAGTAGCGATTTTACGTCTTGAGTTTTAATAAATGTAGAAAGATCCTTAAAATACAGTATGTAATTTAATAGACCAGGGTAGATAATTAATTTTTGAACAGAAAAAAATTATAGTTGGATGAAACCCATTAGAAAAAGGAAGAGAATATAAAAAAAAATGAAAGGAAATATAAATTACGGCCAATCTGAGGTGTTGAAATGGAAAAGGTGGAGGGGTTTAAAGGTAGAAACGGTTTATCTCGATTTTCGACAAATCTATTAGTTCTATGGAAAAAAGTTAAATGGCAAAGTTGTAGGTAATTAGAATATCTACAACTTTTGTTCTAACCTTTTTTTCACATAACCTCAAAATTTAATGCAAAAACTAAAATTACAAAGTTTTTAGTTTATAATTTTTATCTTTTACAAAAAAAAAATCTTTTAAACGAAATTTGTTGAAAACTTACCTTTCGATGTCCCAAACAAACTGTTTTATTTTTAAATATTAATTTTTTTCTCCTTAACATGACTTAATATAGAAAATGCACCCTAATTTCAATCTAAAATCTCACGTTAAATCATCTGATTTTTTCAAAAAGTCGCTGAGCTTTTTGTTCGTTGAAACCTCTACTTTCTGATGGTGCAAAAAATATATAAATTACAATGTTAAATGTTCTCAAATAATGCAATAATTAAAGTGTAAATTTTAATAAATTGCTCACAATTATACGTAATTCAATTGCACAAACACAATTTTGAAAAATTTTTTTTAAATTTACATTTTAATTATTGCATTTTCTGAGAACATTTTACATTGTTATGTATATACTGTTTGCGCCATCAAAAAGTCGAGGTTTCATCAAACAAAAAGCTCACCGACTTTTTATAAAAATCAGATGTGTTGACGTGAGAATTTTCGATTGAAAATTAGGGTGGTTTTTCTATATTAAGTCATGATAAGGGGAAAAAAATAATATTTTAAATAAAAAAATACAGTGTATTTGGGACATTAAAAGGAAAGTTTTCAACAAATTTCGTTTTATTTTTTTTTTGTAAAATATAAAATGATAAAACGAAAACTTTGTAATTTTAATTTTTCACATAAATTTTGAGGTTAGGTGAAAAAAGTGTTAGCACAAAAGTTGTAGATCTATTTACTATCTACAACTTTGCCAACTGTTTTCGTTGGGGTTTTGTAGTTTGTTTTGACGTGAGAATTTTCGATTGAAAATTAGGGTGCTTTTTCGATATTAAGTTATGATAAGGTGAAACAATTAATAATTTAAATCAAAAAAATTACAGTGTGTTTAGGACATTAAAAGGTAAGTTTTCAACAAATTTCGCGTAAAAAAAATCTTATTTGCAAAAGATAAAAATTATAAACCAAAAACTTTATAAATTTAAATTTTCACATAAATTTTGAGGTGAGGTGAAAAAAGTGTTAGCACAAAAGTTGTAGATCTATTTATTATCTACAACTTTGCTAACTTTTTTTGATAGGGTTTTGTAGTTTTGTCGGGAATCGAGATAAAGCATTTCTACCCTTAAACCCACCCCCCTTTTCTACTTCCCCACCTCAGATCGACCGTAATTTAATTTTTCATCCTACTATATTTTTTTTCACTTTTTACCATTTTAAAAGGCTAAAAGGCTATTCTCACAGTTATTTTAAGATGAAATTTCGTTCTAATTTTACTCTAATGAGGTTGAGGTTGGTATAACAAGTTGGGAACCACATTTTCGGTTCCAGAGGTTTCGTTAACTCTTGAGGCAGCTGTTGTGAGAGTTAGAAACGATAAGGTTTTTGAAGGGGGTAGTGGCTTAATTTATTTGAAAATTGGGATGAGTTTTCGTATCCATATAGCTGACTTTTATCGGTATGTTATTTATTTGTATGTGTTTTATGATGTTTCAGAACAATGTGCTACCGAGCGGCGAACGAACGGTGACCGGACTAACGTTACTGTTGCAACACGTAGACCGCCACTCGGCCGGCGTGTATCAATGCAGCGCCGACAATGGGGTGGCTCAGCCCGACACCCGCATCATCAACCTCATCGTTCGATGTACGTGACACCCTTATCAACTTACCTTTACACATTATAGATCTGTTTGTCTAACTTGAGTCTTATTTCGTTACGAATACAAGAAAATTTCAACGAAACTCTCTTAGCAAAGCCTTTGACTATAGGAAAAAAAATTTTTTTACTGATTTAATTATAAAAAAATATTGCAATAACTTGGAAATATAACGATTTTTTTTAATTTCTCATTTTTAATTAAAAACTTCAACTTCTTGCAGAACCATTGGCTTTTCCTTCTTTGAAATATTTTCATGGTGGTTTATAACCCTTTGAGTGTAAGTTTCCCTTGCAATTGGACCAGTTTTTTAGGGATCTCTCAGATTCAGTTTAAACAATTGCGAGAAAAGACAGAGTTTTCCTAGTTGCGGCGGAAGCTTTAATTAAATTATACGAACCTTTTGTGTTAGCATTGTGATATTATGTTAGATAATCTCTGGGATATAGAGTTTTTAGTTTAGAGACGATGCGAGATATTGCATCTATTATATACACATAGTCAGAGTATGTAACGTCAGATCTTGATGCATTCGCTCGGTTCGCTCATTGCTTCCTCGAACCCTCCGTTTGCACACAAACATTGAGTTCGTTTCTCTGAATTGAACAAACAAATTTACTTGTTGTTGACCACACCATATATAACATACTCTGGCTGGTTGCATATATAAGGTACTCAATGTACACATTGTAAATGTTCTCTCCGGCTAAGTCACAAAGGTGAGCTAATTATTGTGATGCATTTACAGATGCGCCCGAGGTGGAGACGGAACGCTCTTCCGTGCACACCGGCATCGGACTCGAGGCTCAACTCGTCTGCATTGTTCACGCTGAACCGCCGCCACAGGTTTGTGCCCCAATTCACATCACCGCCACTAATTCATATGCAAATTTCGTCTATAAAGAGATGAATCATTTTCTTCCCTCGAACATAATACCGCATCTACACCTACAACCTGCATCTTTCAACCATTTGATATTTTATCATTTGCACACTTAGCTTTTGATAAAATGCATACAATAAAATCACAAAGACAAAATTGCACGAATGCTTTTATTCATTTCATATAATTGCAATAGGTAAATCATAGTCATTTTTCATATGCTCTTGCACTCGTCTTAAGACCCACTCTTTTATTTATATTAGGTGCTTAATATTAAAATGTATGTGTGTAAAATTGTTAGCTGCATACAGCGAAATTTATTCATAATGGCGTGTGCAATAAAGCGAACATTAAGATAAATTCTATTTATGCATATATATGAAGTCAAAAGCTTTTGCAACTAAATGTTTAATTAGCTACCGTTATATTATTGTACGAACATAACCTAACTATTATTTGAAATAGACAATGGCGTAGGTAATTCTATATTGTTATTATTGATAATAATATGTATATTCTCTCATAGACTCATACATATTACATATATTTGGGTAGATCGTCCTTTGCATGGTTCGAGTTCAATGTTGTTGTTTCGGGTATTGTATTGTTAATATTAAATTCAAAATCTAAAGCTCTCGAAAACGTTTAGCGTTTACTTAGTGAGAAACTAGACGTGAATTTGGAGATGCCCCCCCCCCCCTTCTATTCAAAAAGTGGTTCACAATGTTATTCTTTCAGCTCTATTAATATAATACCAGTGAATTATCGAAAAGTTAAGAGAACTTTCTGTTGGTCAAAAGCTCTAACAACAGCTCTATTGAAACAACAATGTAATTCCCCTGTATTTTAATGTTGGTCAATCAGAAAAACTGTGGCATTTATTTTAAAAATATGCCCTTAGTAGAAAATCTGTTACGGGGTTATAATAAATATAGTTAGAATTTTCAAAAAATCGATTTTTTCAAGTGAACACTAAGGTTTGCAAAAAAAAACCGTATTTTGTTAAAACCGGTTTTTCGGTTTTTTTTTCATATCTTAAACCCGGTTAACCGGTTAAAAACCGGGTTTTTACAATTTTTATTTACAAATAAAACACCATTAACCAATGTTTTTATTTATTTGTAATTCAACTTCAGTTATAAAAGTTCATTTGTGAATTTCAAAATTTAATAAAACTGATAAAGACATGTTTAAAGAGTAATTTGACTCAAACTTACTTCTAATTTTCTTGTCAAAATTTCCTGACAGAGAAAATGTTCTTTTTTGAATCGGTCGAAGTTGGTTTAACTGTGATTAAGACATTTAAAAGTAATTCTAAGTTGCTCGTTCTTTTTCCGGCTGTTTCAAATAACTGACATTTTTGAAGTTATACTTCTTTAGGCGCGTTATGAAAAAATGATGAGAGTGAAATTTTAAGACGCGCGCGCTTCTTGAGACAAAAATTAACAAAATGAAGTTAGTCGCAAAACTACTGGATTTCTTGGCACGCGTAATTTGAATTTTTGTTTTATTTATTTTCTAATTTATTTATTTTTATATTTAAATTCAAAATAATTATATATACAAATGACACATATTATTAGTAAATAAGTTATTACTTTTCTCGAATTTTGCAGTAGCTGTTATACTATTTGAAGTTTAATGAAGAAAATGACGTCTGCATTCCATGCATATTCTTAGTTATCACGAAATCTGGGATTTTGAAATGATTCAACCATCTTAGAATAATAATTTAGTAAAACAAGATAAGAATAAGATTAAGACATTTACTTTGTCAAGTAGCTACTTACTTTATTTCGCAAGTTCTATGAAGCTTTGTTTTCATGACATTCATGAATTGTTAACCAGAGAAATGATCCTGACAAATTTTATAAACGTCTTGCAGCTTCCTTTGGATATTATTTATTGATACAAATTAAAATATTTTTCTAATAATTTTATTTTTAATAATTATATCTTTAAATATATATATATATTATTTTTATTAAATATTAAATTACAGTTTTTTGAAATTGATTTTCTGAATAAAATTAATAAAAACTAATTTTTAATGATACCAAAGAAGTATAACTTCTTACATGCGTACATAAGTACACGCAACCACTTTTTTTTCTAAGCGTTCATCATTTAGCGACATTTTCACTTCATTCACCTTTATTATGTACTTGAATCTCACTATCCTCACCTACAAATTTTCTGGTTCTGATTCAATTTGAATCATTCTTTCTAATAATCGCCTGCCAAAATTTAACACAACTGATTTTGACGAATATGGCAGCGCAACCCCCAGTTCAATAATTAATTCAATTTTTGGATAATTTGGGTCTTTTTAAAAATTGACCAAAGTTCTTTTCTAAAATTCATTTTCAATAAAAATACTGCTAAAAAACCGGTTATTTTTATTGAATTACCGAGTTTTCGGTTTTTTATTTTTACTAAAAACCGGTTTTTAAAAACCGGTTTGCAAACCCTGGTGAACACCCAGAAAATTACAAGTCAACACCTGTAATTATTTTTACAGTATCACGCAAATTTGTAAAAAGCAGTTTTCATTTTATTGTAAAGTGCTTTTGAAACCTGAAACGCGTTTTTCTTGCGTTTTTAAAATCAGTGACCAAGATTTCTCAGAATCGACTAAACCGATGACATTTCAAGCTTTTTAAGTAAATTTCTTAGTAATTAATCGAAAGTTTTTTTTTCACCAGTAAATATTTTTCTTTTTATAAATAATTTTAGGTTAAAATCCTGTAAAAGTTGAAACAAATAAGGAAATAATTTTGAAAAAGTGATTTTTTTGGGCCTCGTGACTAAATATGCTACTTTTAAAGGTTTACTGAAAGCTTCGTTAAGCTAAAAATTAATTGTAATTCTATGAATTTTTGAAGTTGAAAAATTAATTGGGATTGTTCAATTATGCGTTTATCTGTCTCAGGAATGACTCCTTCCATCTTTACACGTCTTTTTTATAACATTTCGATCATTTGCTTGTTCCAAAATATCTTCTGTGAGGCGCCAAAGTACTTTCTTTTAATTTTGTTTATGAAATTTGCTGTTGTTTAAAAGAACCATAAGCATTTAATAACTCAATAAACCGAACTATATGCATGAAGTTTCGATGCTTCTTCGAACTCCCACCCTGAACCACAGAATCCTCCTTATATGAATTTTACCAGGAAAAAGTTTCAAGTAGGTAAAAGTTATAGGCATTAATGTGTCGAAAAATTTTGGCTAAAAGTTGTAGACATGAATGAGTGTAAGAACTGTAGCAAGTTTAAAGGATATCGTTGGAGCCGTTTTCGAAAAAAGTTTAAAAAGCTCATGTGGCGACTAGAAACGGAATTTGAACATGCAGTGATAACTCTCGCAACTGCCCCGACAAAATGACGTTATATACCTTAAGCAATTCAATATGTTAGAGACCAATGCTGGCCACTGTAATTGTAAATATATTAATGTAATTAAATGTGGTTAACCGGCTTTCGGTTAACCGATTTTAGCCAAAAGCTTTGCAGCACAGCTAGATAAAATATGAAGGCTAAAGTTCAAGTTTTGTGATAATTTGATAAAGATTTCGATACGATATCGCTCTCACACACACAGACATATTTCTTAAATTACTTTTTTGTGTTCAGAGAACCTCAAAACACGAATTCCTGGTAAAAACTCGAATTCGAAAATTCGACCCAATAACTGAGTCCAAAATAGTGGTTCTTAGAAACATCTCTGCATGTGTGTATGTGTGACAGCCATATCGTATCGAAAGTTTTATCCAAATTTCACCAAATTTGTAACTAAGTCCGCTTATTATATCTAGTTGTACCTCAAAGCTTTTGGTTGAAATTGTCTGGCTGAAAGCTCCAGTAGATTTCCTAGTCCTCAATAGATATTTTAGCTTTATTTAATTTTTTTGAAAACGGCTCCAACGATTTTCCTTAAACTTTCTGTTTTTCTTAGACTTATTAATGCCTACAACTTTTAATCGAAACTTTTTTCTGGGAAAATTCAAATAAGGATGGTTCTGGGATTAAGGGTAGGATTTCGTTTATACATATTAGCTATAAACATATCAATACTTTCTTTTGCTACTATATAATAAAGGAAGTTTTGTAATTGGATCGAATTTTTGATTTGGAGCTTTCACCAGAAATTACTTGTTTAGAGGTCCCCTTAACTCAAAAAACTGGATTTAAGAAACATGTATCTGTGTGTGTGTGTGTGTGTCTGTGTGTGACAGTGATATCTTATCGAATGCTTTATCCGAATTTCACGTAACATCTAGTTGTGCCGGGAAGCTTTTGGTTGAAATCAGTTGACCAGAAGCTCTACGTTATTCTAAAAGTTTTTGAGCTTTTTCCAATTTCTTCGAAAATTACTCCAACGATTTTCTTTAAACTTGCAATTTCCTTGGAAAATTCAAACAAAAAGTATTCTTGGCTTACGGGTGGGAGTTCATATAAACACAGTGGCTGTAAACATTTAATTCTGTTTATATAGTTACGAAAGTGCTTATTGTTCTTTTAACCAACAGCGAGTTTCATAAAAGAAAGTACTGTGACGCCTCGCAGAAGATATTTTTAATTTACTCTTCAAGTTCATGTTTCTAGAATATTAAGGAACTAAGATCATGTTTTTTTCTTCAAAACTTGAATTGAATTTTTGTTTTGGAACATTCCAGAATGTTGTTTTTCATTTTCTTTCACTAAATCAGTGTTTTTTAAACATTCCGTAGATTTCGATCACCTGATTGCTAAAAATTTCAAATTGATGTTTGTTTTGGAACATTCGAGAATTGCGTCCTTTATGTATTCTTAAAACATTCCAGAGACTTCGATCTTTTAATTGTTAAAATTTGAAATTTGATTGTGAGTTTGAAACAGTCGAGAATTTCATATACTTATGTCCATATTTGTCTAGAACATTAAAAAACTTCGATTATCTGTTATTTTTCAAAATTTGAATTTGATTGTTGTTTTGGAACATTCGAAAATGTTTTCAGTAAGTTTGGCAAAAGTTTGTAATACGAGAAAATCCATTTTTGTCTTTAATAATCATCGTCCAAAGGAAAATTGTTAAGATAAAATGATTTTGAGATAACATTCAATTTTAAGACTCTTATGAGGTTGAGGTTTCCCTAACAAGTTGCTAACCACATTTTCGTCTCGTAAATTTCGATAACTCTTGAGGTTGACGATGTTGAGAGTTGAAAACGATAAAGCCTTTGGATGAATTACATTGTATCAAAAAGAAATTACCTTATAATCAATCGTTAGTACATAAAAAAGAAGAAAAAATTTATAAAAAAATTTCTAACATCTTTTTAAGATCTTCTGATGACTGTACAAACATTTTTAAAAAAATATTCAAAATTTTACACCAATAATGGCTCCTATAAATAAAACAACAATTAAATTTAAATCTTATTTCTTAAAAGTGATTATTAACAGTTTAAAGTTTGATTGTTTCAATCAAAGGACCAATTATTTAAATTTTTAAGAACCTTATTTTTGTTTGTTTCATAGCTTCAAGATATTGAACTTTCTCAAATTTCACATTTTCATGAAATAACACGTTAATTAAGAGTTTGAAAAAAATATCATAAGCCATCTCCTAGATTTTTTCTTTTCAATATTAAAAGCATTTGAGAAAGCTCTTTTCATCGCCAAGCCAACGCTTCATTAACGATCTTTATTTGTCTAATTGCCGGTAGAACATTTCCAAGAGGTCAACATCCTCGACTGTAATCTGTGTATTAAGACTATTAAAAAAAAACCTTATAATATTATTTACCTTGTATACAGGAAAAAAGATTAATTTCTCTATATTTAGTGCCCAGTTATGAAAGAAAATTTAGTCCAAGCTCAATTGAAAAATAAAAATGATGCGACAAGGTTTTCACGTTCATGTTATTGAACCATCAATAAACTGTTGTTGACCTAAATGTTGAACAGTGGCTGGATAATTGAAGGCATTTCCTAAGAAAACACGGGAAGTTGGAAATTGGGTTCCTGGCGTTTCAATAATTGGTCCTTGGTAACAATTAAAATTTAAAATTTAAACGTTTAATTAAAATGAAAAATAATTAACTAGAAAAAAATCAATTATCCACCAGGCTGTTGTCGGTGGTTAGGAGGTTCGTCCTCGAGTCATGTACGCGTCGAGTTAAACCATCTTCCACTTATCACATGGAACTGACACGTTCAATGATTGATTCTGATATTAATCTCTCCATTTCCTTTAGTTTCCTCGGTAATTTGATATTCAAATCGATGCCTCTTAATTAATAACGCGAATGAATTTTCATTAAATTTTATAAAGTGGATGCCTCGCATTTTTCTATTCAACTCATCGTTGTTGTAAATATTAGAGGTGGATGTTGGGTGAATAATTTGATATGATGATGAAAATTTTCTTCGTTTTTCAGGTGATTTGGTATAAGGACACGGCACAGTTGGGAACGACTGAAAAGCACGCGACTCAAAATCGAGGCAATCGACACACGTTGTTCATTCGAAATGTTTCAGCTGGTGATTTTGGAAATTACAGGTAAATTTCGTTGTCTTTCAGATCAAATAATCGGTCCTAAAATTTTACATTTGAATTATGATTGTTTGAAATTAAGATCCAATTGTAGGATCCCATTTGTAACCGACTTCAAAAAAAAAAGGAGGTTCTCAATTCGACTGTATTTTTTTATGTTTGTTACCTCAGAACTTTTGACTTGGTGATCCAATTTTGATGATTCTTTTTTTATTTGAAAGCTAGTGCTTTCCATGTGGTCCTATTTTAATTTAAAAAATAAACGTTTACTTCTAAGAGGTTGAAAAATAAGGGATTATATATTTGCTTCTTATTGGGTAGCTCGGTTTTGATAATTCTTTTTTTGAAGTTATACTTCTTTAGGCGCGTTATGAAAAAATGATGAGAGTGACATTTTAAGATGGGCGGCCATCTTGAGACAAAAATTAACAAAATGAAGTTGGCCGCAAAACCACTCGGTTTGTTTTAACTTGGCGCGCGTAATTTGAATTTTTGTTTTATGTATTTACTTATTTATTTATTTTTATATTAAAATTAAAAATAATTAGATATACAAATGACACAAACTTATTATTAATAAATAAGTTATGTCTCTTCTCGAATTTTGCAGTAGCTGTTATAGGTGCTATTTGAAGTTTAATGATGAAAATGACGTCTGCATCGCGGCGCGGTTTTAGAAGCATTAGTAGCGTTCTATTTTATCATCACAAATTAACAAGATAAAGTTGTCCGCAAAACGGCTCGGTATTTTTAACTAAGTGCGTGTTATTTGAATTTTTGTTTTATTTATTTACTTATTTTTATATTTAAATTAAAAATAATCAATTCTTTAAATATATTTTTTATATTTTATTTAGAAAATATTTATATATACAAATGACACATATTATTAAAAAATAAGTTATTACTTTTCTCAAATTTTGCAGTAGCTGTTATACTATTTGAAAGTTATTGATAAAAATGACGTCTGCATTCCATGCATATTCTTAGTTAACACGTTATCTGGGATTCTGAAATGATTCAACCATCTTAGAATAATAATTTGGTAAAACAAGATAAGAATAAGATTAAGACATTTACTTTGACAAGTAGCTACTTACTTTATTTCGGAATTTCTATGATGCTTCGTTTTCATGACATGCATGAATTGTTAACCAGAAAAATGATCCGGACAAATTTTTTAAACGTCTTGCAGCTTCCTTTGGATATTATTTATTGATATAAATTAAAATGTTATTCTCTTAATTTTATTTTTAATAATTTTATCTTTAAATATATATTATTATTATTATTAAATATTAATTAAATATTTTAAAAATTGATTATTTGAATGCAATTAATAAAAACTAATTTTTAATGATGCCAAAGAAGTATTACTTAATAAAGAAGTATTCTCACGCGCTTACATAAGTACACGCAACCACATTTTTATTTGAAATTTGGTGCTTTTCATGTGGTCTCATTTAAATTTAAGGGAAATCTTTCATTTCTAAGGGGTTGAAACTAAGGGATCAAAATATAAACTTCTTATTGGATTGCTCAATTTTGATAATTCTTTTTTTATTTGAAAGCTGCTGCTTTTCGTGTAGTCCCATGTAATTTAAGGGAAATTTTTCACTTCTAAGGGGTTGAAAACTAGGGGATGAAATATTAACTTTTTATTGGATAGCTCGAATTTGATAATTCTTTTTTTTATTGGTAGAACATAATTTAAAATTAATCTAATATCCAATTTTTATAAAAAAAACTTCACTCGTAAGAGGTTAAAAATTAAGGATAAAATATTATAAATTTTTCCTGGCTAACCCGATTTTGATAATTTCTATAATTCTATGTTTCTGTTACGTACATCGTACCTTTGAATTGTTCACATTTCAATTTGAAGAAAAAAATCCACCCCTAAGGATAAAAATAGGGGATGAAATAGTGACAATTAACTGAATCATTGATTTTTGATGATTTTTTTTCTATTGGAAAAAGTATTTTACTTAATTCTATCATTAAAAATTCTAACAAAAAAATTTTTTTTTTCATAATCCTATAGTTTATATATTCAAAAATATCTCTCTAAAAGGATTTTTCAAAATTCAAATTATTTGCGAAGTTATAGCCGTTTTAGTGTCGTGGCAACTCAATCAGTGGAGACTTAACGTAAAACTTTAAACGCGTTTTTCTCGAAACGACTTTTTTCGATGCGGTCGCCATAATATCTCAAGTTCTAATCAGCCGATTTACTTGAAATTTTGCATGAATATTTTTTAAATATTATTTTTATCGCATGAACCAACAAAAAATGAAAATTTCAAAATTGTAGTATTTTTAAAAAATTCGACAAAGTTAAAAAATGAGTAAAAAAATCGACCTTTATTTTTGAGTAGCCGCCATTTTATGAAAAAATTTATTTTTTTCAGTTTTGGAGGTTTATACGATAGCGACATTTGTACTTATTAAGAATCCATCATCGTTTTATTTTTAAAACGACCACAAGGGTAGAAATCATGGCGACGATGACACGGCCTTTTTTTTTCCCCTCTACTTCAAAGACGCATAACTCAATGAAAAAAAAAAAATTTTTTAAACTAATTTTGTGTACTCTCTGAATATAAATAAACAAATGATAAAAAAAATGGATAGAAAAAATATCAAAATGTTTTTTTATCAATTGCCAAAAAACGCTTGAAATTCGGGCCTCTTGACTAGAATACCCCCTTAAAGGCAAAAAGGAATGATGTAGTTACAAAAAAATAAAATTCAGTTATCAAACTTCAGATCACTAAAACTCGAGAAATAAACAAAAATTATAAAAAAATTAAAAACCGATTTCAAAAACAATAAAAAATCTTTAACGAAAAATGCACTAAAAAGTAACAAAATAATGGCGTATCGTTGCAGTGTC
Source organism: Sisyra nigra (assembly GCA_958496155.1). Classification (NCBI taxonomy): domain Eukaryota; kingdom Metazoa; phylum Arthropoda; class Insecta; order Neuroptera; family Sisyridae; genus Sisyra; species Sisyra nigra. Next base: position 3,716,178 of record OY292315.1, read on the forward strand.
TACAACTAACAAATTATTTTGGATGATGAAATGTACAACTATTGTTATTTTTGGAGTTGGTGTCAGCCAAGAAAATACGACTTAATTGGTACTTAGCGACAAACGAGAATACCTTATGAAAATTATTTTTCAAATTAACTTTTAAACAATATACTCGTACTGTAACAATATCTAGCGACCTTTAAACTACAAAATACCAATTACCAACTAAACCTTTTTACAATTTTTACAAATTACCATTAATATTTATTTCCTAGGCTGACACCAACTCCAAAAATAACAATAGTTGTACATTATATCATCCTAATAATTGGTTTTATAATTATTTGGTAACTTTTTAGTGCATTTTTTGTTTAAGATTTTTTATTTATTTTGAAGTCGGCTTTTTATTTTTGTATAATTTTTATGGGATGTGGACAAAAAGATTATTGTTATATAATTTACAATTAATTCAATATTTAATCCAATCGAAATGAAATTCACGTAGGACAAAATTTTGTTGTACCAGGCATTAGCAATGCAAATGAATTTACTATCATATTGAATATTAAATTGAATTATTTGGAATATGTAGATCATTATGGATAGGTGGGCGAAACGGTTTTCGATGAATTGTTTAGAATTAGATCGTTAATAATATATTGGCGTTTTCACCGCACAGAGTCAAAGCTGTAATCCAAACAGATTTGCATATTTTATTTATTTAAAACACACATAATTCGTTCGTGTGTTGAACTTTTTCAAGCAAGCCACTGTACATAACGCCAATTTAATTCGCCAAATAGTATATGTAATATCGTAAAATCGACTCGTAACGAATAAATTTTCCCATATTTCTCTACATATATACATAGAGTGGGTAATGCCATGAACTTTCAGATCATATTTTCTGAAAAGTTTGAAATTTAATCTAAGATTTATGTCTTGTCGTGATTCAAAGACCAAGTCTAATGCAACAAGCACCTGCATTAAATTCAAACACCATCAATTCCAACGACCTACTTCATCATAAATTCTCATTCTTACACCCACCCATTTTTTTTTTTACCATGAACGACGAATTCATTCACACAAGTTTTATATACTATATATACATAACGAAACGAACGGATAATGATCAGAGATATTTTCGAGGTGTACTTTTTCACTCGAAACAAAACTTTATTTTTCGAATATATACTATACATAATTATATCTTGATCGAGCGCACTCGATGCAAGCCAACTTGAAAAGTTGATGTGTCTTCAAAATGAAAAGGAAAAACAACTCGTTGAAATTTCAAGCATGGATGTTATATTTGTGTGTGTGTGTGTGTGTGTGTACCTAAAATAAGTTCAACTCGAACAACTTGCTAAGTTGAATTAATAAAATTTTACTTTTTCCTTGAATGCTTGAAAATTATATGAAATTATTTCTCTGGTAAATTATTCTAGTATATATAATATGATATGGTAGTGGTGGGTTGAACAAGTTTTGAGTGGAAATTGAAAAATGCCAGCGCCCGGATATTTGCCACGACGCCATCCCATCCAATTCAATTAATCTTTGTGGTTGTTAATTTGAAAAAACAAACTTTACACAGTCGTGGAGTAATTAATTTTTGGCTTTTCTAAGAAATAACTTTAGTTATTTTAATACTTTATTCTCCTCTAAGATTATACAAAGAGTATAGTTTAAGAAAATTTAATTTTTTAGATTTTAGGTTCCATTATTTGAAATTTTTTGTGGGAAATTGAAGTTTTTAATAGTTTTGTTACTTAACAAACTATAACTTAATGTTTTGAATAGAAGTAGCATTATTTAAGACCAGGGCCGAAAATTTTTGAATCCAAAAAAATTGAAGTAGGCTGAACCCATTAGAAAATGAGGAGAATTTAACAAAAATGAAAGGAAAAATACATTTCGGTCGATCTGGGGTTGGGAAGTGGAAAGGGGGGTGTGTGTGTGCGTTATAGTTGGAAAAGATTTATCTCGATTTCCGACAAAACTACAAGATCTATGGAAAAAATTTAAATAGCAAAGTTGTAGGTAATAAGATCTACAACTTTTGTGCTAACACTTTTTTTACATAGCCTTAAAATTTATGTTAGAAAATTCCAATAACCAAGTTTTTGGTTATTTATTTTAATCTTTTACAAAAAAAAAAAAAAAATGTCATGAAATTTGGTGAAAACTTACCTTTTTATGACTCAAACACAGTAAAAATTTTTTTTTCAAAATATTTATTTTTTCACCTTATTTTGATTTAATATTGAAAAAGCACCCTAATTTTCAATAAAAAATTCTCATGTTAAAATTTCTACTTTTTTAAAAAAGTTGGTGAGCTTTTTGTTTGTTGAAATCTCTACTTTTTGATGGTGTAAAAAATATATACACTATTACAATGTTAAATGTTCCCAGAAAATGCAATAAATAAAGTGTAAATTTTAATAAATTGCTCAAAGTTGTATTATTTAACAATATAATGTATATAATTTTTTGCACCATCAGAAAGTGGAGATTTCAACGAACAAAAAACTCACCGATTTTTTAAAAAAATCACAGGTATTGACGTGAGAATTTTGGATTGAAAATAAGGGTGCTTTTTCGATATTAAGTCAAAATAAAGTGAAAAAATAAATATTTTGAAAAAAAAAATTATACTGTGTTTGAGGCATAAAAAGGTAAGTTTTTACCAAATTTCATAAAAAAATTTTTTTTTTCTAAAAGATTAAAAAAAAAACCAAAAACTTGGTTATTGGAATTTTTCACATAAATTTTGAAGTTTATGCGAAAAAGTATAAGGACAGACGTTGTAGATTTTCTTATTACCTACAATTTTTCTATTTAAGTTTTTTCCATAGGACTTGTAGTTCTGTCGGAAATCGAGATAAACCGTTTACACCCTTTAAAACACCCCAGTTTTCCACTTCCCGACCTCAGATTGACCGAAATTTATTTTTTCTTTCATTTTTGTTGTATTCTTTTTCTTTTCTAATGGGTTTCATCCTACTATAATTTTTTTTTCACTTCTTACTAATTTCAAAGGGTTTAGCTCTGGTCTATATGGCCCATGATTCATTATTTTTCAGATTTTCTTAGAAAAGTTGCTGTAAAACATAAGCCTTAAGAATAATAGATAGCTTAAATTATAGGACCATAATTTCCTTTAAAACCAGGAATCTTTAATTTCTCTGTTGTCAAAATGAGTTTAAAGTTATCATTTAAAGACTGCCAGAGCCTGAAGGATCTTAAATCTCGATTAAATTAAAGAACTTTTTGTTGGTGATAATTAAAACTAATTCTATTTAGATCTCTTTAGATTAATTCTCCTAGATATCCTTTATATCAAATCAAGTTCAGTACATTTTCTACCTTTTAATTAAAAAAAAAAAACTAACAGTTATAGTTACCTACAGGTACTAAAAAAAAATTAAAAATTTAAATTAAAATTGCTAAAAATTTCGGTCCAATTTTTTGAAGTAAAACTTCTTAAGGTGCGTTATAAAAAAATGATGAGAGTGAAATTTTAAGATGCGTGCGCATTTAAGGATAAAAATTAACAAAATGAAGTTAGTCGCAAAACCAGTGGGTCTCCTGGCGCGCGCAATTTGAATTTTTGTTGTATTTATTTTTGTATTTAAATTAAAAATAATTATATATTCAAATGACACATATTATTAATAAATAAGTTAGTACTTTTCTCGAATTTTGCAGTAGCTGTTATACTATTTGGAGTTTAGTGATGAAAATGACGTCTGCATTTCATGGATATTCTTAGTTATAATGAAATCTGGGATTCTGAAATGATTCAACCATCTTAGAATAATAATTTAGTAAAACAAGATAAGAATAAGATTAAGACATTTACTTTGACAAGTAGCTACTTACTTTATTTCGCAATTTCTATGAAGCTTCGTTTTCATGACATGCATGAATTGTTAACCAGAAAAATGATCCTGACAAATTTTATAAACGTCTTGCAGCTTTCTTTGGATATAATTTATTGATACAAATTAAAATATTATTCTCTTAATTTTATTTTTAATAATTATATCTTTAAATATATATGTTATTATTATTAAATATTAAATTACAGTTTTTTAAAATTGATTATTTGAATGCAATTAATAAAAACTAATTTTTAATGATACCAAAGAAGTATAACTTCTCACGCGCGTACATTGTAAGTACACGCAACCACTTTTTGAATTTTACGATAATTTTCTTTTGTTTTCAAATTTAAATTTATGGAAATAAGGGTTTCATTGTTGAATTTTTGAATTTTTTTGTGGTAAAGTTGAAGTTAAGTGATATTTTTTTGTTCCAATTTCAGCCATATAATGATAAAGATAATCTAATTTTCTTGTTAGTTTAAGGAAAGTACTTTGGGCCCATTCAAGACCACACAATGAGTCCTAATTTTTGCAAATTTGAATTTTGATTGTTATGATATGAGGTCCCATTCTTTGAATTTTTCCAGTAAAAATTGAGGTTTTACCAATTCAGATCAGATTATTTTATCCTTGATTGATTAAATAAACAGCAGTTTATTGTCAGAGATCCATTTATTTTAAGTTTTTCTCAGAAAAGTTGCTGAAAAGTCCTTTAAAATTAGCACTCTACGTCTCTAAGTCTAATTCTGGACAACTAGAACTAACTATAATTATGAAATTTGTTTTCCTAAGAACCATAAATCCTGCAATTGCTCTAAAAATTTCAAACATTTTAATTGTTTAAAATCTAATTTTGAATTTGAATATTTAAAGTTTAGGTCCCATTGTTTGTATTGTAGGACCAATTTTTTAAGTGTTGTATTTGTATGGTGGTTTATTAATATTCTTGATACAGTTGTTTAGCGAGTAACTCTTTGGGAAAGGCACGTGGATATATCATGTTGACGGGAACGGCGGCGATGGCTGTGTTCGAGTCGTCGGCGCTTAGCGATTCACCGCACACCTACAACTTGACCTGGAGCGTTTCGAGCTTTTCGCCCATCACCGAATTCCGCCTCTTCTTCAGACCCCAACCGCCGCTCGACATCACCCATCACAAACCCGAACTACAAATCAACTCATTGCATAAAATCGTAAGTCTCAATAACTTGAGTTAGTGCAGCAAAAAAATAATAGGAAAATTTATTTATAAGAATAACCGAGAGAATGGAAATTGAAGAGGAGCATATAATCCAATTGCACGGCGGATGAATTGAGTTAAAAGCTTAATTTTTCAGAAGCAACCGCTTTGAGTGGCGCTCGTCTCTCAAGCCACCAGATAATAAATTGCTGGCTGTGCGACGCGATGAATTCAAAAATAGACGAAGAAATACGTCCATATTCCGGTTTTATCTCGCCAATAATAAAACATAATAATTGCATAAAGTCGTAGATTAAACTCAACAAGCCAGAACCTTTGTCGTCGTCATAATATGACGACGTGGTTGGCTTTTTTGCAAATATATATATCAAACAAATAATATTAGTTCTTCCACTTGGAAATTTTCAAAGTTAAATTAAAACGCAATCTAATACTTTTCCTCCGTTTAATTTAATCTAGCGACTAGAGAAACAGAACGAGTTGTTCTTGGAACAGCAAAAATATCGCTTATCTTTCATTTTCTACGAGATAATATTTTTCTTTGAAATTTTCAAAAATAGATTCATTCAAAAAAAAATCATTTGTCAATGAAAAACGCGGGGAAAGAAAACGAGGGGTTGATAAGGGTTGGAAAGGAAAGTTTTTTTTTTTTGTTCTTGGAATTCAACTCTTGCAGTTCTTGCAACTTTGTTGGTCGGGGGTAATGGCGATTTGAGAACGAGTTTAAAATGTCAATTTATCGCGCAAATTGGTTGAGAAAATCGACAATTTCGACGTTCGAGGCTAAGCTGGTCGTGCTTTGCTTCTATCGACTCGCGTTGACTTATAAAAAAAAAAAATATTCGGCTATATATAGAAGTAGTTTAAATTAAATTGAGGGAAATTTTACTTCTCAATTTACCTCGTTTCAATTCAACATAAAATATTTCAAACAAGATTTGGTCAGTTTTAAAATTCAACAATTGGTCCTATATTTTGAAATTTGACTGTTAAAAGCTTTAGGTTCCATTATTTGCATTTTAGGACCAATTATTGATTTTTTTTAACAATCCAAAACGACGAGAATGGAAAATGAATATTGTGAACTGATCAGTAAGGTTTTGATAAGCAATGTAACATACAGTCAGAGTTATATTGAATTATCATAATAGAATATTAATGGCATTTTAATGATATATGCAGATTCATGTGAATTATTCACCGCCTCCATCATTTGGCTTTTGATCAAAAATTAATTTATGCAGAAGTATGATCAAGTTTTATAGACATATCACATGCATTTACATTCGTATAAAGCGAGGGAACGATGTCGAGAATAAAATATCAATGTTATGCATTGGGAGATTTTTTATCTTATATGTTATGTATCAGTTTATTCAAATATTTCTATTGTTGAAAGTTTAAAACTTGTTATTGAGAAGCTAATTATTGACTGTTTGTCGATGGTTGTAGGATAATGGGACTACGTATATTCAAGGCAGCTATGGTAACAGCCGTAAGGAATGGAGCAGTGTTATTTTGCCAGGACCTTCTGTGTACACAGGATCTGTCGCCTATCCGTCAATGACACGTCAACAAATGTCGTACATCGTACGAGGACTGCTTCCGGCCAGTCATTACGAAGCTCGAGTCCAGGCCAAAAATGCTCATGGATGGAACCGTGCTTCGCCTGTATTTCACTTCACAACACGAGCTGAAGGTACGTAATGTAACGTTTTAACAAGTTCTTGGATTTGTGTTTGAATGACGACAAATTTATTGTCACTCAATGTTTATATTTCACTATATACACTGCACTGTTACACTTTATTTAACACAATGTTCACAATTCATTAACCCTCGCGATTCACTATTTAGTTAACACTTACAATTCACGATTCACGATTTATTTATCACTCGACGATTTATTTATCACTCAACGATTTATTTATGACTGGCTCTTCGTTCCAACAAACCTATTTTTATACCATTTTGACCATTTTCGAGTTCATTATCTCTTCTTATTTGTTGCCAGAACTTTCTATTGTCCTTTGTTGTTCTTTTGTCCTTTTCTTATCCATAAGGAATTACGGGTAGAAAATATACCTATCCCCCGATTTACACTTAAGATAGGTTCCAGACAAATCCGTGTAAAATGAAATCTTTGTTTTTCCTATATAAAACCGTGTAAAACGAAAAAACTGCACAATTAAGTCATTTATTCAAATGGAACAAGAGTAAAACATATCCAGAAACTTTAAACTAGGTATAGTTTTCCCAAAAAATGGCGTGATGTTGTAGTGAACTTATTCCAACAATGAAAACAAAAATACAAAAACGAAAAATTTTTCAAAAGTACCTGCTGAAACTTAACAATTTCAGGTATGTTCGAAATGTATTCGTTATCACTTTGAGGAACTATCAGCTTTTTTTTCTTGATTGGTATAATGCCACTTCCATCACTAGAATATTTCGAAATTTTCTTAAAAATTTTTCCGAATTTCATTAGTTTATGAACCGTGTAAAAGCGAAATCGTGTAAAACGAGTACCGTGTAAATCGGCGGATAGGTGTACTAGAAATGTTCTTCTTTTTTTTAATTCACCGAGTTATATTTTTGGTCAAACCCTTTGCGCCACGGGGGGCCCAAAAGTTCCAGAAGCTTTCTTATCCTACAACCACGTCGCTCACTATTGGCTTGGCCCATCCACGGCTAAGACAGTTTGAAGAGCAGGCACCACCCCCAAACTCACAAAATGGCGACACTCCCCATACACTTACGCTTTTTAGACTGTGACCTTAATTACAAACACTTAATAGCTCATTGTTTAAAATTTAAAATTTTCAAAAAACGCATTGAAGTCTCCCGAATTAAAAACTAAAAAAATCGAGATTAAGCTCGTCATTCAACCGAATAATTTTTGTTTTAATTAGGTCGAGCTGAATAATTTATATTTAATGGTACGAGAAAATATTTGTATAAATATTAGATGAAACTCATAAATAATTAATCGTGTACTTAACGCATGAAACTTCAAAAAGGAAAGTTTCGTAAAATTAATTTTGAAGAAATTAAAATTTAATTTGCCAAGACGTGGTAATTTAGTTGTACAAAACAACATACATACGATCGTTTTTTTTTTGTGTGTAGCTGAGTGTCTTGAGATGGGGATTAAAGGGAGGCAAATCTAGCCGATCATCGTCTTTTTCTTGAGCTTTTCGGGTTTATGGAAAGTGAGCAGATGTTAACGTTGTCTTTCGCTCGGTATATGTTGGGAGAATCGCGTGCAATTTTCTGTGGCCGGTCGGTGTAAATGGTACGTGATAGAAAGAATGACCGAACCGAAAGGTTATCTATTTACCTTTCCTCTTATTTTATACATACAATAGAATGTGTACAGGATGACCGGGATTATTGGTGTATAAAAACAAAGTTTCGATGTTTCTTATTGAAAAGCATTTGAATCATTCCAATATAAAGTCTAATTATTTTGTGAAATTTGAAATTTTACATGGGAAACTTGTAAAAATCACATAAAAATTTATTTTTTATCTGTTTCCATGTAATATGACTCAAATTTAGTTGAAAGCTCAAAATTTCTATTTGACGATAGTGTGATGATACAAAATTGACTCCGAAATAAAATTAATAATTACATTTTTTTTATAAGAACAAAACTTCAAAGTTGTTAACTTGTTTTGAAAAAGCACAGGAGTGAAAATTTTCACAAAAGGTTGAATTTGAAAGCTTCAAGCTTCAATTTTTTAAAAATAAGTTCATTAATTGATACCATTAGGTCATCTGAGAAGTTTTCAAATAATTTTCTTTCATAATGATACCGATTTGATACCTGAATTACTAACAAAATGAGCTTTTTAACCTTGGAAGTAAATAACAAATAATAAAGCTTTGGTTAAATCTAGCTTTTCTTATTTTTTAAGATATAAAGATTTTTTTTTTGATTTAACATTTAAACAACTCAAAATTTTTTTAAAAACACAGAAACAACATATTCATAAAAATTTGATTTTATGAAAGCTTTGCGCTTTTTTAAGCTAAGGATATAAAATAATTAAAGTAAAATATCAGAAATAAGTTTTTAATTACTTATTTTTCATAGAAATTTATTTAATGCATGAGCGACCAGAGAAAATTTATTTTTTAATTTTTTTTGTAAAAAGCTCGGTAAGGCTTTTAACCTCAAAATTTTTTAAAAATTAAAGAATTAGTAATAGGGAAATTTTCTTGTAATTTGTTTTAAGAAACACCTTAAGGCTAGTGAACTATCTATTTTTTTTTTTGATATATACTAAGCTTTTAAATTTAACTTGAAAATAAAAATACTTGCGAAAACAAAGCTTGACTTAATTTGACGTATAAATATCAAAATGTAAGTCTAGATCGATGTAATTTCAAGCCGAGTCAAGGCCAAGTAGCTTACAAATCAAAACAACAACTGAATCCTTTGGTTTTTGTAAAAAATTGAGCTTTTCTTAGAGCTTAATATCAAAATATTCAATACTTAACAATTTGAAAATCATAAAATTTAAAAGTGCCACCTATTGGTATAGCGGTTAGAGCATGAAGCGGTCTCCGCTTTATGCATCTAGTGGTACTGGGTTCGATCCCTGTTGAATCCTAGACTTAAGATCCTAGACCTAAGATAAAAATTGATAGAAATTCTCTCTACTAATACAGTCGTGGTATGACCTTAGATGTTAAGGCGACTTAAAACAGCCAAAAAAATTTTTTGATAAATTTAATCCTCAATTTTAATAAAAAATTGTGACACACCGTATGGTCACGACTAGGGATATTGGAAAAATATAGGGAAGTAAATTAGCGAATCTCTAAGGCGGTATCTTATATACAGACAGCTTAAGTGTGTGTTCAGTTTGTCACCAATAGCATATTGGTTTCTTGCGTAACAGTGCCAGCCAATGGAGTGAAGTTGCCACGAATTCAAATAGTACATATACACTGATACCATGCAGTAGAACAGCAGTCAATTCTCTTAACTGCCAGGCTTCGATGAAGCAACGACGTGACCACACGGTGTGTCATACTTATTTTAAATTGTTATTATTGTTTTGAGGTTAAAATAGTAATAAGTAGTTGTTAGATTACCTACTATTAAGACTTAAGATTCGATCAGATCAGTTTCTTTAAATTTTTAATAATAATAAATACACTTAGATTACATTATATATATATGGTTATGATCTGAATTTTTCTCAAAGAGGAGAGAGACATTTAAATTTTCCTCTTAAGCATCAACGTTGCGGCCATCCTGTATACGGTACACCAAGTACTTATAAACTTCAATTTTCGTGGGATGCTCGCTGAACTAACTTACAATCAGTTTATCTTTTACACACTCACAAAAGGGCTGAGTGAAATGAACGAACGAACCAACCAACCAACTCTTCTTCTTCTTTGCTATTATATTGCGAAAATCTCCTTTTATGTTCCACATAAAGCCAGTGAAGGCTATACGATATGCTGGACAAAATGAGATTTTATAAATATTAATACGCCATCGCCATCACACCATATTGTACCAACTGATTTATTTTATAGGATAAACTATTTATTTCACTCCTCAAAAATCATTTTCTCATCTCACACACCTTACCATCTCGGGTTTTTGTGAAAATGAATTTTCCTCTTTCGTCAATATCAAATTTGTCGTGCTCCCGTCGGCTTAGGGGCGCTCATTTATTTTCTATTTTCGTCTCGTTATCGGTAGGACAATTTTTTTTGATTTGAAAGTGGGGTGATGTGATCAAAATAAATCAAATTTGATAAAAGGCTTGAAATTGATTACTGGAATTCAGTAAAGGATATTGAAACGTTTTTACGGGTTCAAGGATTTGTGTTTAATGGCTACGAATTTTTTTTAAACAATTTTTTATTTAACTTACACTATTGTTGCTTATAAACTACACGTTAACAATTAGTTCGTTTTCACAGTCACTTATTCACTATTACACTGTTCACTGTATTTATTTATTTAAGCACTGATCACTTTTCACTCTTTACACTTTAACACTGGTTGAATATTTATATCACACGTAATGTCGGTTCATTTACAACTGTTCTGACTGGCCCGTCTTCTGGGTTATTTATACCAAACCAATCACCGTTCTCGAATTTTTCAAGCCACAAATTCTCCATTACCAGAATTTTTGATCCATTGTTTTCGTATCTGTCTTTTTCTCATCTTTTGATAAATCAATAGAGAAAATCCCACCCCAGTTGACAGCGGGTGAAAACACCCCATTCAGTCACAAAATGGTGTCTCGTCTTAGATTTGTGACAGTATAACAGATTTTTTTTTTCTAGACATCGAACCAGTTGTGGAGCAATCGCTCCAAACAGCAGGATTTGGCGTTCAAAACTCCGATTCTGGCATGTCCGCGTTTAACAACGCCTGTCAACTACAATTTTGCACCTGGATCTCAATTGCAGTCGTCCTTTCGGGAACCATTTTCAATTTGGCTGCATCTCTGCTTTGTGATCTGAAATAAAATTGGTTCGAGTGAAAGAAAAACGAACGATCTCAAAATATGTGTGTGAGTGTGATATTTAATATATTTTTTAATATTTTCCTCTAATAGTCATATTCTATATCCAGAAGATTGAGTGAAATTCACACAAAAATTCCGTCGTTCGAAATAATTTTTTTGGAAAAAAAAATTTTTTTTTGGGAAAATTTTTTTTTTTGATGTAAATATTCTTAGATAATATACACGTGATTTAACTTTGATAAGAAAATTCGCGTACTTAAAATAAAATTCAATGTGTTTATGTTGGTATTTTAAATCGATGTGAAAGTTTAGTCACCTATTTGGTCAAAAAAGTTTATGAGATTGTCATCCTAAATACGGATTTTGAGACCAATTTTTTTTTTGAACGTCTACAAATCATAACAAGTGTCACCACTTATATATTCTATCTACATAACATATATATGATATAAATAAATGTAAAAATCCTGGGCAAAAAAGGGATAAATTTAGAAGCTTCTTCATGTTTATCGTCGTCAATGTTATTTTTTACCTTTTGGTAAACCTCTGCACGACTCTGTGTTTTATATAACATATATAGATATACATTGAATTAAATTAAAAAAGATTTTTCCTTTCAAAATATTTATATTATGATATTATAATATAAGTGAAGCCACGTTACTAGTTAAAAAATTTATCGGATATGATAAAGAAGAAAAAAAAATTGTAATTCATTCATTCCTCATATTATTGTATATGTATATGTAAATATGTTCGCAGCAAATTGAAAGCAAACAAAAACGTTTTTCCACGTGTTCAAATGGAAAAAATTCGGCTGGAAGGTGTGCAAGTATGAAACTTGATGAGTGTGTGTATATGTTTGAGAGAAGAGGCATTATTTGATAAATGTATATTTGAAAAAAAAAAACAAGTCGTAGTTGGTAGGAAAGACTGAATATTTTTGTATTTCATCTTAATTATAATCTATTTCTTTGTCCTTAAATGGAACAACCTCTACCTACATACACGACACATGAATTGTTAGCTTTATCTTAACTTGATATTACGATTTTTTTAATTTTTCAAATGTATTTTTTTTATTTCGTCTCTTTTATGAATTAAACAAACATTTTATATTGAAATTTAAGAGAAAGAACTTTGTGAAAAGGTCGATTTGACAAAAAGTTTGATATCGATAAGAGCTTGAGCTTTTTCTCAATTAATTTCCTCAACGGTTTTTGAATTGAAGCTTCTAATTCCTAAAAGATTTTGTCCAATGAGTTAATTTATCCATTATCTTGTGTCTGAGCAAATTTTTCATCATAATGGCCCAATATCTTAGAGTAAATATGAAAAGCTATCGTCTGATTGGTCTTAGAATTCTTGAGATTTGTCACGCTTAGCTAATCAGACGAGAGATACAGTATGAATTTTTTGTTAGAGAAATTATTTTTGCGATCTCAATTTTAAGCTGTTCTTCATCGTTCCAAATGAACTTCTATTAGGTTTGTTCCATACGACTAGCTATGGTGATGCTCAAACACTGACATACAGACAAAGAGCAAGACACGTTGACCAATAGACAAGAGTGAGTGAAGAACTGTTTCAGCTGGTTTGTTTGTGCAAACAGCACAGCCATTTTCGTGACGAGTGGTTATATTGGCACTCATCGACACTGGTTTCGGCATGCTTATACACTGTCTTGTCGCCCCTCGGCCTAGGCTGAAACAGTTCTTCACTCACTCTTGTTTTTTGGTCAATGTTGTCTTGCTCTTTGTCTGTTTTCATGTCTGTACACCGCCATAGCTGGGCAATTGGAATAAACCTTTATTGCAACCGGTCTGGCCGTATGGAATCTAACTTTGGCGAAGTGCTAGCAGCTCCAGTATTGTCATCATACAGAGGTTTCAGTCAATTGTCGATGCCCCATGGTCCTTCTCCTACAGAGATTTGGTTACCATCACCATCCATAAAGACTTTGGCATGGCTAGTATCAGGGAGAAGGCAGCCAGGTTCAGTTCTAAATACCTCTGGCGCCTAAGCGAACACCTAAGCCACCTGACTGTTAACCTCCTCGACAACAGTAAAAATTCTGCCAGACTGAAACGCTTGTCATTTCTGGAGCTGCCCTAAAGGTAGCAGTACAGTAGCCACTCCTTCTAGGAGGACCTGTCCCGTCCATACGTTCAGTAAATTTTTGTGGAAGGTATATTTTTCTTCACGTAAAATGTCCATAAAAGCTTTTTTTTTGGCCAGGGCTTTGTGGCATTGTCTCAACGAGTCTGGTTTTCCACTTGATGAGCTTTTTGGAAATGCTAATATGATGCAAAGCATTATAAAAGGTATTCTTGTGTGTGGTAAACTTTTTTACAAGCTCTATTACAGAAATTAAACTGTCAGATTCAATTACTTTTGGTGGAAGATTCTTTGAATGGTTGCCCAGATAGTGGGAGGGGACCCAGCTAGATATATTTAGTTTCTAAATATTTGTGGTATGTTGGATGATATATTAACATGGTGGAACTCTTTCAATATTTCCAATGCACTGGTTCCACCACAGAATTCGAAGCTTTTTGTGTCCCTTTTAAGACCAAATTTCAATAGTATCATTTGAGATTAGCACATCATTAAATCTCTTACGTCTGTGTCCAGTAATAAAAATAAAAAATTCGTTCCCCGTTTACAGAAATCAGGTGAGGGGTCGTTCCTCAGGAACTGCAGCCTTAGAATTTTTACTTATTCCAGATTCAGAATTCTGCCTAATAGAAGCAGTCCCTGTACTAAGCTTTTTGCGCGATTTTTGCCTGTTTGGGTGTCATTTATCTCATACAGGTGTCGCCACTCTATGAGGGCTTTGCAGTCAAAAATGACATGGATCGCGTTTTCCTCCCCATGCCCACACAATCTGCATTTGGGGTCTCTGTTTAAAGCAGTCAGTGTTAGTTTCGTTAGTTTTAACATTCTCTTATAAAATTTAAAATTTTTTTATTTTGAAAATAGGATTAGTCAATGAAAGAGACAAAATATTTCCGTTATGTTACCCACAATTTTCTTTCTGAATTTCAAAGAAAAATTTCTCAAAAAATAAGCTGGTTCATTTTCTTCAATCCAAGTTCTGCTTTTGGAAAATTGATGAGATGGGGGGGGGGAGTGTTAGCGAATTTAATAATTATTTATTTGCGTGTTAAGCCAATTCTGAGAGACTACGACTTATTTCCTTTGGTTTTTGCAGTTGATTGAAAACGAATGAACGATTGAAAATGAAATGTCATGATTTTCAATATCTTTAGTATTTTTTTCCATTAAAGGAAAATGTAACGAAAAATGTTTAGTTTTGGTTTTCATGGATTTTAAAAGAGTTTCTTTTCTGTTTTTTTTTGAATTGTAAGATGAAAAGACTTGAAACAGTAAGTTGTAAAAGTTTAGGGCGAAACTAGTTTTTGGAAAATATGTGAGAGAGTGGAGGGTAGTTTTTATTTTTTTTTATGGATTTTCGGATTCTACGGTCGCTAATGCCTATAGTAGTTGATGCGACTTTAAATAACTAAAAAAAAAAAAATCCAAATTGAAAAAAAGGTAGCAACCAGATTTAGTCTATCGTCTAATCGACTTGGCTTTCACAGATCTTTAAGAAATTTGTTTTTATGTTTTTTGAATTGTTCGACAAAAGGACTAAGGATGAAATTGACATTAGTAAGGCCGCGTTCACACGTCGTTCAAGTCGACCCCGGTCAGGTTTCTTTCAATCCTGCTCAATTTTCTTCCAATTCGAGTCGCTTGTGCTTCACTTCTCGCGTCGCTTACCCCGCTACGGTCTAAAAGATTGTGCATTGTTGATCAACTGAAGTTGAACCGTGTGAACGCGGCCTAAAAGTCATTTTTTAGGACGAAACAAGGTTAAAAAATAGTTGTTTCGATTTTTTAATTTTTAACTCTTTTTACAAGTAAAATTTTATTATGTAGTTCATTTGATTAAGGATAACACTTCATTATGACCTGTTTCGATAAAATTTTTATCACAAAAACCTTTGACATTTAAAACTTAGATTTGGTCACAAATTTTTTTGAAAGTAATAAAAAAAACTTGACCTACTTTTAACGATTTTACGACCAAAACATTTTCAATGTAACACCAACCATTCCAAATGTTTCGTTTTAAAATCGTAACTTTAACGTGGTTAATTAAAACTTAGGTGAAACTAACAACTTGAAAATTATTAGTTTTTAAAATCCATTTTTTTTTGCTCTCAAACATCCCGATTTAATGTCACCATGTGAACTTTCTCGACTCGACCACATTTCTGTGGCATTCTGACAACAAAGTTAACTTGCATAAATTGCACTCGAAAAAAGTGCAATATGAAATGGATGCAGACTACACCAAAAGGCCAATTCATCTTTCACGCGCTTTTCGATTTGCATCCAGCCGCGGGGGCAAATGGATGATTAATGAAATCTCACATTTACCACCAAAACGATTCGTCTGGAAAATGCAAATGGAAAGTCATAGTAACTTAAGTGGTTTGTTGTATAAACGATTTTTGATCGATCATAAATCAAAGTTTGGTAAACATTGAAATTTTCTAGTTAATTACCTACTGGAAAATCTATGAGTGACACTTTTGTCGTTCTTGATCGAAATTCACCTGATAACTTTAATATCGGTACAGAGAGTGAGATATTTGAAAAAAAGCCTCGAGAGACCTTATTACTTGCGTCACGAACGAAACACGAAAAAAAATTCAAGCTCAATATTTGATATCAAACATGTCATCATACTATCATCATTAAATTTGTCTCTCCTTTTTTACTACTAAGTTAAAATTCACGAAACGAAATTTTCTAATGATTTGATGGCTGTGTAAATAGAACTCAGAAAAAAATTTAAATAAAACGATTTTTTTTTCTATTTGATTTTTTCTGGAGATGAGATGACTTTAATGAAGGACATTATGTATATATAAACGTATTATATCGTATTTATTTGTTAGATGTAAGCATAAAAAAAATGATGTATAAATGATATTTTTATCTAGAAAATTTAAGAAATTAAATAAACACTACTTGTTAGACATAAAAATTATAACAGTAAAATATTGAGAGAAAATTAACAAAGCAAAAAGTTGGATTATAAAAAAAATATTTTATAAGGACCAGGTGGATATTGTCCTGGACTTGTAGTTTTTAATCTAAACGTTAAGTCGATATAAATTTTAAGTCTACTATAAATGTGTAATGCAAATAATTGTGTTGATAAAAAACTGCACTCAAACCATAAGCATTTGGCTCACTTTCTGTTAAAAAAAAACTAGATAAATAAATCTTTGTGTGAATGTATGTCGTATGAGTGTCTAAGGCTTATTAAAAATAAAAATGCCAATTTTCACTTTAGCTGTGACAAAATCACCCACTTTCATTTGCCAATCGACATCGAGAAAATTATCAATTATTTCCCAAATTAAATGTGTTGCATTTAAATAATATTTAACATATTTCATAACTAAGTAATTGTACTATACCTAAAATGCTATAACAAAATTATAATTGTACTATTCAAATTCAGATTAATGCATCAAGACTATATAAATCTTAAATTTAAGATTTATAATTTCTTGACATATATCTGACAATATTTATATATGAAAAAATATCTAATGACTGTAAAAAAGACAAAAAATAAAAATTTACCCAAATTAATTTGATTTGTGTTCTGTTTCTACGAGTCGAAATTTTAGACCTATTTTGGCCCTAAAATGAATCTTTTACCCTGATTTCAACCTACAAAGAGTAAAATGAACCTCATCTCAACCTAAACGATATTCCATCGTCCTCATTTTAATCTACATGAAATTTTTATTATATTTTGTGAACCTCGTTTCGTCCTAAAAAAAGTTTTATCATCATAAAACATAAAACTTGGTTGTAAACCTGCTTTTTTTACAATATTGCAAATATTATTTACTAATAACCCAAATTTTTTACATCTCTCTTTCCTATACTTGGATGCTTAATATGATATTGTGTAGCCTCTACTAGCATAGAATTTATTGTGTATCTGGATATGATCCATTACTGGTTTGATCCTTAATCCTGTCCAGTCTTGTTCATTTTAACTCAGCTTTAGTCCCTTGTCGTCAACCGTTCGAGTCAGTTTGAGTGGCTACAACTTACCTTAGTCATTATACAACAATTTAATAAACTTATTTCACTACCTATTTGATTTATTTTTCAATATTGTCTATATCAAAAGGCCTAAAAGTGTAAATTTAAAAAATTTAAAGGTAAAAAAACCGAGTTTAAAAGAAAAAGTGTGAAGAAATTTGCTTTAATTTATTATCTTGAAAGTAATCAGAGAGATGTTATAGAATTAAATAAAATTTCTAAAGAAATGCACATGGTTGGGTATATTGTGGATTATAATAAAAGAAAATCCTGGAAAAAAATGATGGCAATGGCGACAATAAAAGAGCTGGTAAACGAGGACAAGGAAATTAATTTTAAAAAATTGTAAATTAATATTTAACTTTAATAATTATAATAATATATATATTTAAAGATATAATTATTAAAAATAAAATTAAGAGAATAATATTTAAATTTATATCAATATAAAATATCCAAAAAAAGCTGCCAAACGTTTATAAAATTTGTCAGGATCATTTTTCTGGTAAACAATTCATGTATGTCATGAAAACAAAGCTTCATAAAAATTGCGAAATAAAGTAGTTGGCTACTTGTCAAAGTAAATGTCTTAATCTTATTCTTATCTTGTTTTATTAAATCATTATTCTAAGTTGGTTGAATCATTTCAGAATCCTAGATTTCGTGATAATTAAGAATATGCATGAAATGCAGACGTCATTTTCATCACAGCTACTGCAAAATTCAAGAAAAGTAATAACTTATTTTTCAATATTATTTATCATTTGTATATAAAATTATTTTTAATTTAAATATAAAAATAAATAAATAAGTAAATAAGTAAATAAATAACACAAAAATTCTCCAAATACGCACGACAAGAAACCGAGTGTTTTTGCGGCCAACTTCGTTTTGTTAATTTTTGTCTCAAGATGGCCGCCCATCTAAAAATTCCACTCTCATTAATTTTTCATAACGCGCCTAAAGAAGTCTAACTTCAATAAAAAAAAAACAAAATATTAAAATAAAAATGTTATTCTTTTTGAAAAAAACCCTACCAATAAAACAATAAAAGATTGTGACAAAGAAAAAGCGAAAAAAAGTAAGAGAGAGAGAGAGTAAAACCAAAAATTGTTGAACCTCATTTGAACCTAAACATTGTATTTTGTCCGATAAATGCCACTTGTAGGTTCAAATGAGGACCAAAATTCAAATGCAAATAGTCCTCTTTTCAATCTACTTGAACCTCTAAAAAGCCTAGATTTCGAGGGCAAAATAGGTTTTAAATTTTGACTCGGATCAGGCAAACCTTTTTGAATCATTATTGATTTTGTTGTTGTAAGCCACAAGGAAAACTTTGGTAAGCTTGACTTAAACTATAAGATTTATTCAATATCTCTTCGTTAATTTTGATTGTTTCGATCAAGTTTTTAAAGAGAAGTTTTGTTCGTGAATTTGAAATCCAGAAGATTAATTTGAGTATCAGATAAAAGGATTTGATCAACTTGTTTTCCATTTTAAAATAAACTGGAACCGTCTATATATTTGGGGTGTACCATAAATTTCTTCCCTTTTTTGTAATGAATACACGATATTTGTTGTTGGAGGTTGATTTATTAGGTTTGTTCTAATCGTCCAGCTATGGCGATGCACAGACACGAATACAGACAAAGAGTCGGACAACATTGACCAAGAGACATGAGTGAGTGAAGAACTCTTGTAGTCTAGGACAATTGGCGACAAGGGTATCAGGCGTTTTGATCCCCGGACAAAATATCCCCATGACAAAAATATTTGCGTTAAAATATTTCATGCAATTTCAAAACTTCAAAATTTTTTTGGTTAAATTTTTTTTAGTTTAATAACTAAGATTTTATATTTAATAATTTTAAGTAAAAAGGTGTTAAATTGACCCCCAGGTGTTCGTGTTAAAACTGCAAAAACTGTGTTAACTAATGCCAAAGGGGTCCAGAGGGTCATCCAGGAGAGGTTTGGGGGCGGAGTCCCCAACAAAAGAAATTATAGTCATTGTTCGTTTACCCGATTTTCATTGACTGAATGTGCACTTCTTTACACCGCGAAGTTTTACACATAACTAAATGTTTTAACATCAAAATTATCATTTATTTTTTTGGTCTTATAGACCTTTTTATTGTTCCACAAAAACATTTACAAAAAACGAGTTATTATTTAGAACGGTTTTCAATACAGTCCTCTTCGCAACCTTCTGATTGTTCTATCGGTAAGTCATAATTTTTTTTTTCAATTAAAAAGAAATCAATTAAGTGGTTTTCATCGATTTTCTGTCTTTTGTACAGACGAGTCAATCATAAGCTCGAAAATTTTTCTTTTTGTAACTTAGGGAATATAAAACGATGACCATTTTTATATAAAACGCACAGACCCTTTTTGTTCTATCCCCCATTAAACTTTTATTAAGACTGACAATCTCAAACCGGTTATAAAGGTCTGAAGCATGTTCGATTCGTGAATGTCACGGCCAATTCTCACCGCTTATCAAATCGTATTAATACGTGACAACAATCTATGATCGAATTTTGACGAAACGAATAAAATAAAATACGTCCTCGACAAAAATTTTCCTTTAAATGATTGTAACAAAGACTTCGGAGCAAGTCTTGAGCAAATATTTTAAGAATGGATGATTCGAGAGGGTTTGCCGATGGGTGGATGGGTGTTGGCTGGTTGTTTTATTAGTGAATGGGTCTTTCATAATAAAATGCTCTGGAACAAACAAACAAACGTTCAGATTACACAACCACAACATTTCCATATGAAGAATTTAATAACGAAAATGAAAGGGGTTGTAAACTTTGTGCGCGAACAAAACATTCGAGATAAATTTGAATTAAACGAACCAACGAATGTGAATGGAGAATGGGTTGGAGAAGGAGAGGGTAAGAGAAATTGGAAGAATTTTACTTATCGACAAAATAATGAGTGAAAAGAAGGTACAGGCGTCCCTCGCATAACACGGTACTTGTAAAATATGGTTTCGATGTTACACGGTACAAGAAATGAGAATAATATAACACGGTTTCGATATTACACGGTAATATAACACGGTTTTGAAAAATATGCGTTGGAAAGAGTCTAGCCGAATAAGCCTTTGTGTGGTATTGTTTAAACGTTGATTTTTAAAATACAAAACATTTTAAGGAATTTAAAGAAAATATTATTTTATGCATTTGTTGTTTTTCTTTAGGCGCGTTATGAAAAAATGATGAGAGTGAAATTTTAGAATGCGCGCGCATTTTCAGACAAAAATTAACAAGATGAAGTTGTCCGCAAAACGGATCGGTATTTTTAACTAGGCGCGCGTAATTTGAATTTTTTTTTATTTATTTATTAATTTTTATATTTAAATTAAAAATAATTATATATTATACTAATGACAAATATAATTAAAAAATAAGTTATTACTTTTCTCGAATTTTGCAGTAGCTGTTATAGGTACTTTTTGAAGTTTAATGATGAAAATGACGTCTGCATTTTATGCATATTCTTAGTTATTACGAAATCTGGGATTCTGATATGATTCAACCATCTTAGAATAATAATTTAATAAAACAAGATAAGAATAAGATTAAGAAATTTACTTTGAAAAGTAGCTACTTACTTTATTTCGTAATTTCTATGAGGCTTCCTTTTCGTGACATGCATGAATTGTTTACCAGAAAAATGATCCTGACAAATTTTATAAACGTCTGGCAGCTTTCTTTGGATATTATTTATTGATATTGTCACAAATCCAAGACACCTATCTGTGTCTGGCGCCCGAAGGGCGAGATTAAACAATCACCAGTGATAAGAATTGCACAAAAGGATGGACCCCCTGAAGCAGTTTTATGACCAAAGGATTAATGTAACAAGGACGCATTGTTCGAGTATTTTCTCCATTGATTTACCAATGGAGGAGAGAAAGACAGGCGCTAAGATTACCAATAGAAAATTCTAGAAACGGATGATTTATGGCTTGAAAAGTTCTAGGCTGATGATCGCTTACTATAAATAATCCGAAAGATTAGCCAACAGTTCAGTATAAAATAAACCACCGAAGAGTATTGAAATAAATTCATCGACAGTATTCAAATAAACCACCGAGTGTGTATTCGAATAAATTCATCGAAGTGCTCAGTGTTAAAGTGAACAGTGTTATATAAATTGTGAACATTGTTAAATAAAGTGTACATTGTGTATATAGTGAAATATAAACATTACTGTGACTATTGTTGACAGTGAACATTGTTGTAGTGCATAAGTGTTAGATAAATAAATAAACAATTGTTAAGAAATAAATTCGTAGTCATTATACACAAACCAACAAACCCGTAAATATGTTACAATATAAATTAAAATATTATTCTCTTAATTTTATTTTTAATAATTATATCTTTAAATATATATATTATTATTATTATAAAATATTAATTTACAATTTTTTTAAAATTGATTATTTAAATGCAATTAATAAAAACTAATATTAATGATACCAAAGAAGTATAACTTCTCACGCGCGTACATAAGTACACGCAACCACTTGTTTTAATACGACTAATTGTCACTATCAGAACATTAGTGCGGAATATATTTTTTATAAGTATGTTCCACGATATCGATTTTCTCGAAATTTTTGTGGTAAGTAGGTACCTAATATTTGCATAACATATATTGTTTTGGTAGGACCCAACTAAGAGGGAGGTATAAAAACAGCCCCTTAAATATTTCAATATTTTTTTTACCACTTAAATATTTTGATATGAGCACCAAAAAAATACATAATATAGATCTTATTGATTTAACTATTATTTTGAAGATTTTGATGCGTTATCTTTATTAGTTTTGGAGAAAAAAAATTTAAGTTAAGGGTTGTAACTTCTAACCCCTCTAGCTCCGATAAAAGAAGGGTTAGCGGTCTAATATTGAGTATACTTACTACTCCTACCTAGAGGTATACGTGGAGAAGAACAAAATAAACGTCAGGCTAAAAAACCTACTGGGCCCGTTTAGATAGACATCATAAAATTTTACACCTTAAGATTTGGTTTCGATATAACACGGTATACATTGCCTCTATTTATATTATTTCAAGGTTTTGTATAACACGGTTTCGATATAACACAAGACAAGGTCTTAACACTACACGGTATGCCTTGTTTCATATAACACGGTTTCGATATAGCACGGTACAAATTAACCGTGTTATACGAGGGACGCCTGTAAATGATATTAATAGCCTCAATAGCCTCGAATACAAACACCTACATATTTATGGAAAACACATACAATCGAAAGTTGACGGAAATATTGAGGAATTAATTTCGAATATCTCGACAAGGAATTTTTACCTTTCCAATGACTATTCTTATTGAATGTTGGTCTTAAATTATTTATCTCTTCAAAAGCTCAAACTTTTTTTATTTTCGAGGCCCAAAAAAACTTTTTCTGACAAAACTTTATAGACTAAAAAACTGATCAAATGATGAAATACTGTCAGTATTTGGTATGAAATTTTCCAGGACAAATTTTTTAAAGCTCGACTTTTCCTTATTTTCCTTTAACCAAGTATTCAAGATAATCATGAGTGACTAATAATAGAGAAGAGAATTCAACGAAAAATTTTTAATTTAGAAAATCTGTTACTTTATGGGCTCAATAAATAACGGGGGTGCGATTCACGAACCGTTTGTTTCCCGTGTATATCTCTAGGATCAAAAACACATCGAGTCTTGCCTCATAAAAATAACGTATCGTTTTCATTAACCCTCTAAATACACATACATACATACAAAAATGGTTTGAGCTTGAGGAGCAGCTTCATCAAATCAAAGAACATCTTAGAAAAACATTTTTTTTTTATAAAAAACTTAATTAATTTTTTTTTCTTGTCATGAATATTTAAAATAAAGCACTGGTCATTAAGACGCTTTTTAATAGCCTATTTATAAATGCATTTTTCTTGAAAGGAAATGCATTTCAATTTAATTTCCGTAGCAATAAGATTTTATGTTAAAACATTCCCTTAACGACCTTAACGATCATTTTAAAAGGTTTTTTTTGCATAAATTAATTATTTATTTATTCATCAATTAATTGAAGAATGTTTCAGTTTTGATTCGACTTGCCATGAGTTTGAGTATTTAAATGTATCTACTAACAAGGTATGATGGTGGATTTGGGTTTGGGTTTACTCGGGAGGATTAAAGTTTCACTTTGATTTGAACTGTACTTGGTTTATAAATCGTATGCACACACACACACACATAGTGTACGTAATATGTTTAACACATCGTATAATCAAATGCAACAAGAGATTTGGCTATTAACTGTTCGCCCCATTCTCTATGATGCAGTTTCAGTTTCAATCCGGTTATCAGTGACAGGATGAATTACACTAAAGCTCGCTTTTATCTCCACTTTATAATGACCTCAACTTTTAATAGCTTCTATATAAAGCTTTGTTATAAACCTTGGTACAAGTTTGATTTTTACTTTAAGTTAATTGTTAGTCAAATCAAAGCTGTACTGATTGAAATTCAACCATTGACTCGATGTGATGGATGTCTTTATTTTCAAAGGTCGATAAATAATGGGATAGCGAAGCCTAATTTGACCCCAACGAGACTTGGCTTGAAACTGTAATTTCATTTGACGGCCGCCATTGGGTGTCAGGAGAGAAACTTGAAGCTCTCATCTCGATAGATTCGATCAAATTGAAATCGTTTGTATATACGAGTAGATACCTTGAATTACAAGTGTATATCATTTGTTATAATTGAAAGTGATTTTTCAATCCATTATTAAGTCTTTAAGGATTAATCTTCCTTTTTAATTGTAGAAAATACAAAAAAAAAATAATAAAGCTTCAAATTACATAGATTATTTTTTTTGAGTTTTATCGCTAAAATTATAATTTTTTTAATATTGAATTCCACGATTAAATTTAACCTTATACTATCTCATTTTTTCATGTTGAGCACAAAATTTTATTTATTTATAAATAAATTTTTTCTGGAGGTTTCTTCAACAGTAGAAAAAAAATGATTTTCGATTTAAGGACTTATTTGTTAAAAATTTGTGTCACAATAGTCCGGGAAATAAAAACAAAAAAAGGTCAAACTTCAGAAAAATTAAGGAAAAGCTGAATTTTTGCATGAAGCTTCCTTTTGTCGTTCTAAACAACATCTCAAAAATCCTCGCCGATATATCCGCCGCTAAAATTGTTACACAGGGTCAAAGGTCAAGATAAACGCGTTTTCCCAAAAATGTCGCTAACGGTTACTTTTATCGAGAAAATACTGGTGATCAACAGGTGATTTTATAATGTAAAAATTTTTTCAGAATTTAAAAAAAATTTTTTTTATGAATTTTTTGTTTTTATAAATAGAAATTATGGCCACTATCCAAACATTAGTCCGGTATATATTTTTTAAAAGTATATTTCACCAAATCGATTTTCTCGAAATTTTTGTGTTTAGTAGTAACTTGACAGTTGAATAAAATGTAATTTTTTGGTGGCTGTCAACTAAGAGGAAGGTATTAAAACAGCCCCTTAAATATTTCATTAATTTTTTACCACTTAAATAGTTTGATTTGAGTACAAAAAAAAATTAAAATATAGAATTTATTAACTTAAATGTTATTTTGAAAAATTTGTTTTGTTATCTTTATTATTTTCGGATAAAAAAAAATTTAAGTTAAAGGTTGTAACCCCTATAGCTCCGATAATAGAAGAGGTAGTGATCTAATATCGAGTATACACACTACTACCACCTAGAGGTATATGTGGAGAAGAACAAAATAAACGTCCGGCTAAAAAACAGCCTGGGCACGCTGGCATAGGCTTATTCGGCTAGACTCTTTGTAGCTTAGAAAAATGCATTTGAAAAATATACTGTTTTTTGTTCTGTTAAGTTTTAACGTTAAGTTTTTATTTCCGGTATATGATGATATAAGGGTGCCAATTTAAAAGTGCCCGCAAATGAGCATAAATAGCTATTAACTCAAAAACCGTTAGTCTCACGAAAAAAAGTAACAAAATGTTTTTTATAGGCACTTTTCTAAGCTACAAGTTTTATCAGCTGTATTTTTTCGATAAAAGTTACCGTTAGCGACATTTTTGGGAAAACGCGTTGATCTTGAACTTTAACCCTGCATAACATTTTTAGCGGCGGACATATCGGCGGGGATTTTTTAGATGTTATTTAGAACCACCAAAGGAAGCTTCATGCAAAAATTCAGCTTTTCCTTAATTTTTCCGAATCGCAATGTCCTTATTTCTTGTACTACAAATGCATATCCTTTGACCTTTCCATGCTTTAATTTGATTTTTTCATGGGTCATAAAGATCAAAGAAAATCTTCCTTTGAACCATATCTCTTAGACAAAACATTTTTATGAAAAAAATATCAAATTCAAAATTAAAAATTACACAATTTTCAGCCAAATGTGCAGTTGCAAAATTTTTCTTTAAAAAACCACCTTTCAAAAAAATATTACTTGTACCATATATGACCTCACTTATGATCAGGAGCTTTAAAAGCACTTCACAAAACATAAAATTGCAATCTTTTCATAAACTTAAACCTAAATATCAACCAAAACTTTGACTTTTGAATAAGTCAAGGTGTGATGCATAAAGAAAAATCAATTCAAATAAATCGAATCGATTGAAATTTGATACCAATTCAAGCTCAAATAAACCAAAAACGCAATATTAACAAATGATTTATGGAACGTTATATGATCGAAAGCTCTTCAGAGGGTTGCGTTATCGATGAAACATTTTATTTGTGTTTGTGTGTGTGTGTGTATGTTATCCAATAACGAAATAAAACCAACGCCAAATGGGAACGGGATTGGCGAAGCTTTGAAAAAGCGAAATTTGTTCATCTATAAATTTGATTTTTCAAGTGTAATAAATTTTTCATATGATAGATATATTATTATTATTATTATTTGTATATGTATGAGTGTAAGTGTGTGTGTGTGTATGTCAGTGTGTTGGTTGTGAAGTTTATTATTTATTTCGTATATGCAAAATTTTGAAATAACCTTATGAATATTTCAAATCAAATCGATGATGACAGTTATTTTACTGACCCAAATAAACTGACGATATTTTTTTTTTGAATTTTCACAAATGAATTGATTTGCGAATGAGCTTTTTTATTTGAGTAGGGGAGGGTTAGGGGATAGTTTTATTAAGGAAACAAGACAATGGGAAAATCAAATAAAAACCACAACACAACAAATGTTGTGGAACGCCTGGAAGAAAGTGGCTTCCATATTGACAATTTTCCTAAACGAAAAATTTTTCCCACGTCCACGCACTTCAGTTAACACGTGAACATGAGGACAAGAAAAAAAAATTTTCATTATTCGTTTCATTTCCAAATCCAGAAAAGTTTCGAGCGGAAAATTTTCATTTTTCAAAGTTACCAGGAAGTTAATGTAATATAAATCTAATAGCAAAAATAGAACAAGACGCGAGAAAAAAGCGTCTTAAGAACTAATTGCCAGAGGGAAAAGATTTATGATGAGACGTCAAGCTCAGAAAGATTTCGAGTAATTCAAATTAATAAAATACTTAGACAGAAAGCTAGAAACTCATCGGTGGGAAAAAACTTTAAAAACTTTCCATAGCCAATTTTTCTTCACGTTTTCCAGCTTTTCGAGACAGCGGGAAAATTTTAACTTTTCAACAAAAGTAAATGCACGTTCAAAATATAAATAGCACTTAAATTTTTCTTTGTCGAAATAAACAACTTGTGTAATTCCCCTGGCTATGTTTCTGCATCCTATTTGGAGCTTTTTTAAGTAAAAATTTTTCCTAGCAAATAAAATTTTGAACGATTTTCATGACGTTTGTAAAATTTTTTTCGGTAATATAAAAAAAAATGATAGGCCAACAAATAAAAAATGCAATTCAGTGTTTTCTATCAATATTTTAAGATTTTGTCACCATCTGGACCAACGCACAACCCCTGAGCTGAGCATTGCATAATTTAAAACGAAAACGTTTCATCGTGTTGTGTTTTTGCCCAAAAAGCTCATCAAAATCCAATTATTATTACGTTTGTGTTACTATAGGAGTTTTTTCTTAAATTTTGCCACCAACCACCAGACTAGATATGGGAGGGTGGTTGATATTATAAGAAAAAATTGCGATTAACGCGATAATGTATCGATTATATCGCGTTCGGAAATTAGAAAAAAAAAGTATCGTATCGTATCGTAAATTAGGGGCAGAAAATTTAATTAATTATGTGCGTGAAGTTGGTCAATTTTCGATCACGCACGTACTTAAAAAGGCGTTTGCTACAAACGAGTCAAGTTTCATCGCTTCACTCTCAACCAATTCACACACATTTTTATTCCCACCAGAAAAATCGTTTTAGTGTGGCTTAAAAAATAACTTGTCATGGAGTGAAACTTATTGCGTAAATCATATTAAATATTATATAGAGAAAAGTTTATAGTTTGCAAGAGAGTGAGCTTATTGAGTTATTGGGATCTCGGAAAAAAAGCTCGTTGAGAACAAAAAATAAGCTCGTTTAAACTTTCTAATATAAAAAAATCATTTTTTTTGGTAAAAAAAAAGCTGAAATGTAGTTTTTTAAAGATAACTACGTTAATAATTTATTCAATTTTATTCTTCCAAAGATACAAACCTTTAAATTTTAACTTTTCACCATTAGATGACACACTTCTTCAAAGGAATAAAAATTATGTAATTTGATTCATTTTTCAACGTGCATATCAAGAGTTAGACGTTATCAAGTCTTAATCCAACTGTGGAAATTTAAAGCAAGTGTTTTTTTTTTTGAGCTTTGAAGAATTTCCACACTCTCATTTTTCGACTAAAAAAAATTAGGGTCTCCTGGTTAAAAATAGTCTTCAAAAAGTTAAATTGATTGTTAGTCTTATTCTAGTCGAGTAGTTTGAAAATAAGTCAAGTACCTAAAATTTTAATTGCTTGAATATCAAGTCAAGTAGTGAATCTTTAGGTTAATTTAACATACTTTTAACACTCTTTACACTTTTCCCAGACTGTGTATGTAAATATCTTTATCATTTTCTTTCCCAACTGTTTAACATCAAATTCATTTAATGTGGTAAAAAAGTGCATCTAAATGCAGTTGATTTAAAAGCCTTACAACGACTAAAAGAAAAAAAAATTTGTTGCCAATTTCATCAATGTTTAAGTTTTGTAAAAGAAATAATTCAAATTCAGGTTTAATTGAATAACATTTTTAATAGAAGCCAATTTGATTTTAAGCTAAGATAGTGTTTTAAATTTGGTTCCATGTGTTTTGATCCCCGGACAAAATATCCCCACGACAAAATTTCCTCAGACAAAATATCGTATTTTCAGCACAATTTTGATGTTAAAACATTAAGTGTTGTGTAAAACTTCGCGGTCTCAAGAAGTGCACATTCAGAAGTGTCCTTCAGTCAATCAATGAAAATCGGGTAAACGAACAATGACTATAATTTCTTTTGTTGGGGGCTCCAAACTCCCGTCAGGGGGACTCTCTGGACCCCTTTGGCATTAATTAACATAGTTTTTGTGGATTAAATATGAATATATGGGGGTCAATTTAACACGTTTTTACTAAAAATTATTAAATATAAAATTTTCATTATTGAGCTCAAAAAATTTATTGTCACGTAATTAATCAGAGTGCTCTTTAATCAGAAAACTGTGAGGTTTTGAAATTGCATGAAATATTTTATGGCAAATATTTTTGTCATGGGGATATTTTATCCGGGGATCAAAACGCCTCATACCCTAAATTTTTCATTTTTAAATGATTTGTTGTGAAAAAAACTTTATGTTTACATTTTTTTTTTAAACAAATGGCTCACATCAATTTTGGATAACAATCAATTTTATACAGAGTAACTTAAAACTAGAAATTAAAGTTTTTATTAAGAAAGTTGAAGCTTTTGATTCCTCCATTTACTAAAAGGTATTGACTCACACAAGACAATTAAACTACAAAAAAAAATTGTTTAAGTCTTATTTAAAAACCAAAGAAAAAATTAATTACAAACTAATTTTGATATTCCCCTGTTATAAGCTTTTCTTAAGAATAAGGCTTTAATTTTTTAGGGACTTTCTTAATCAATTTGAAAAAAAGTTAACTTTTCAAATGTTTGTTCTAAAAAAGCTAATTACTTCTAATACATAAGTTAAGTTTTCTAAGAAATCTTAGAAATAATGGTACTAAATTCAACTTGAGTTTGCTTCTAAAGTTTGGAGCTTTCTTATAATTTCTTCTTTATAAAATACGCAAAACAATTTCCATCCAAAAAATCCGAAAATAATTAAAAAATTCTCTAGAACCTCTTGCATCCTATGTGCTGATCACTCCTTCTTTGTTTACCTTTTCGGTGAACACACATCGGGAAACCCGATCTACAAGACGCTAGATGTACACATTTACATACACATACGCACATCAACACTCTCCTTTCTTCATACTTCGTACAAAATACACTTTTATTAACTCTTAAACGGCTTCTAAGTAAAAGCTCAAAGCTTATATCTTATACCAAATCAAATACGTTTTGTTAAATAGATAGTAGAGATACTAAGAAGCCTACATATGGAGTTATCGTTTTTCTGGTTGAGCTGGTGAGAATCAGAATAGTGTAAGTCAACTTTTCCCCAATTTGAGATTTTTAAGGACTTGTTAGATTCACTGTAGAAAAATCCCTACTTACTAAAAAAAACACTGGATGGACTAATGACTTACATCAGTCTTAAATTTAACAGAATGATGCATTGTATTCATTAATATTTACTTAACTTCAATTTAAATTTAACTTTTATTTTTTTTTTAAATTACACGTTTTTGATTCTTACTAGCTTGTAACTTAAAATAAAGCTCAAAATAAAATTTTAGCAGAAAAAAAACTTGAACAAACTTTCATTCTGTAAGGTTTTAAAATGAAAGCTCAAAGATGTTATAAAAATTTATGTGATTGTACATTTTGTTGATAGAAGAGATACAAAAATGAAGTTATACCACTAAGCTTTCTTATGTTTGAATTAGTCACTTATGAAAAAGCCTAAAAAAATCTTTATCCAGTAAAGCTTTATGCTGAAAGCTCCAAAATTTTTACTATGTTTGTGAATGGTTACTAGACAGCGGGACAGTAAGTATAAAGAAGTACATACAGCGATGAAGTTATAGCTCTAAGTTTTCCTATAGTCTAATTATAACATAAAGCTCAAAATACATTTTTAAATCAAAAAAATAATAATTTTTCAAAAAAGTTTCTAAAAATCCTTATTTTGTTCAATTTTTAAGTTGAAATTTCTTAATTTTATCATAAATATGATTTTACATTTTACTGAATGGGTAGAAAAAATGAGTGAAATTATAGCTCTAAAAGCTCTCCGTTTTTTCTCATCTTAAAGCTTAAAGCTCATAGCTCAAAAAATTAAATCAAAAATATCAATCTTTTACCAAAATTCTTTTTTAACCCTTATTCTATACAGCTTTATAATGAAAGCTCAAGGTTTTTGCCACATATAGATAATTATACTTTATTTTGTTACACAGGTAGAAAAGATGCAGAGATACACACGTAGATGCAGATATTTACTCGACTTGTTTCTCTCGAAAAGTTAGTTTTAAATAAATATAAAACCGTACTGAAATACACTTTCAATTTTTGTTTACCCTCAAACAACTCCACCAACAACTTTTATCCCGTACGTGCCGACAACCCTCAACCACCCCTTTATAATATATTGTTTCCATTTCCTCGAGAAAATTGTCTTCTGTGCCTCCTGGAATAAACGTCCTTTTAATAAACCAACCAGCATCAGGTAAATCTTTGAAAAAAATATTTTTTAATGAAGTAGAGATTAATTGGTCAGAGACTGGGAATAAGTGTGGTTTGGCTGAGCTATTAATAAGGCCAAGTTGTGGTTTGTGAAAGGGACGCAGGTGTTGCCAGGTGTATCATATAATTGGGCATTTTGCTAATAGAGTGGGAAGCACAATGGGATCATCTGAACTGAGAGAGTATTGAGTGAACTTTCAACGTCTATAGGTAACCTCACTGACCACCTGGTGTCTGTGGTTGCGATCATAGTGTGTCTATTGGTACAACGTTTCCAGCCACATCCGTTTCCGCCGTTTCATCTCCTCCAAACACCGGAATATCGATGATACTGCCAACCTAGACCATATCAATGATATGCCTTTAAAATGGTCGACATTGCAACCTCAAACATCTTGCAATTAACGAATTAAAAAAAAATGAAAAATATTTTTAAGTTGAAAAGCTCTTTTAAAATGAAATGATGAAGATTTGAACTGTGAAAGAGAATGAATGTAGAGAGATAATGTGGTCAAGTTTTTAGTGAAATTAAATGAATCTACCGGGCCTTGTATAAAGAGTTGAGATTGGAAGTCGAAGAGATGATGACGTGGTGGATGGATAGATAGATAGATAGACAGATAGATACTAAAAACAAAAACCGTACTTCCATTGGTTTTACAGGCTGAAAGCTTTTAGATTGATTGTGTTTGATCTGTTATATTCTACATATATACATATACATTCGTAACCCAATTTCTTTGTATTTAGGTATATATCACGTTATTGAAGGTGTACGATTTTCCATGCATTTCCATTCATCGAAGGACACCGTACCTTGCTTCTTCGAAAAAAGGACAGTTTATCTAAAACTTGATTAGCCACAACCACTTTACGAATGTCGTTAATTATTTTTTTCTTTGTCTTTGTCCTCATTCATTTCATCAAGACCTTGTTTTCATTTTTTTTTTAATAGAATCATTTGTATGGTTTCATTTAAAATTGTTAATAATAAAACTTTTGTGTGCAATAAATATGCAGGCTACTATTGTTTGAGTCGTTTGATTTAATTTGGAAAAAAATGTTTTTGTTCGGAAACTTTTCCATGAAAATTTGAAAAACCAACTCGAAAAGTGCTTGAAGGGTGTATGTTGAAATTGTGTTTTTGTTAATGATAAAAATTGGACCATTTTTAATTTAACATTTGATCTAACTATGAGTTGAATAGAACGACAGACCAAGATATTAAATTGAAGATCTTCAACGTGCAATACAAGATGTAGTGGAAAAACCATTATAAATATATCAATTGATTGCTCTAAGTCATTTTACTAAAGATTGCTTTTAAGGTTAATGTTATAATTAAATTTGATATTTGGTTAAAGTAATTTATTATTGTAACTAAGATGTTCTTAATTATTTAAATTTCCTTTATTAATCTTTACATAGTACAAAACAAAGTCGCTCCCGCTGTCTGTTCCCTTAGATCTTTTAAACTACAAAACGGATTTTAATGCAGCTATCATAAAGATTCAAGAGGAAGGTTCTAAAACATGCATCTTATAGTAGAGAAAAGTCGGAAAATTCAAAGATTTGTAATATGATGTCACAATAAACAAATTTTTGTGCAATTAAATTGCAAACCCTGGCTAAACCTTACGAGATAGATCAAACTAATATTCACCAAAATTGTACATCTTAAAAAGAATGATAAAAAAGTCCGCAACAGTATATGTCTATATCCTAAGGGTAACCCACAGGAACCATTTTATGTTTTACATATTACAAAAAAAGTGGTTGCGTGTACTTATGTACGCGCGTGAGAAGTTATACTTCTTTGGTATTATTAAAAATTAGTTTTTATTAATTTTATTCAAATAATCAATTTTAAAAAACTGCAATTTAATATTTAATAATAATAATATATATAAATATATATTTAAAGATATAATTATTAAAAATAAAATTAAGGGAATAATATTTTAATTTGGATCAGTAAATAATATAAATAATATCCAAAGAAAGCTGCAAGACGTTTATAAAATTTGTCAGGATCATTTTTCTGGTTAACAATTCATGCATGTCATGCCAACGAAGCTTCATGGAAATTGCAAAATAAAATAAGTAGCTACTTGTCAAAGTAAATGTCTTAATCTTATTCATATCTTGTGTTACTAAATTATTATTCTAAGATGGTTGAATCATTTCAGAATCCCAGATTTTGTGATAACTAAGAATATGCATAAAATGCAGACGTCATTTGCATCACTAAACTTCAAATAGTACCTATAACAGCTACTGCAAAATTCGAGAAAAGTAATAATTTATTTATTAATATTATGTGTCATTTGTATATATAATTATTTTTAATTTAAATATAAAAATAAATATATAAGTAAGTAAATACAACAAAAATTCAAATTACGCGTGCCAAGAAACCCAGTGGTTTTGCGGCTAACTTCATTTTGTTGATTTTTGTCTCAAGATGGCCGGCCATCTAAAAATTTCACCAGCCCCCTGTCACTTAGATACGAGAATGGCTAAAAAACGTGACCGATTTTTACGGAAATCGGTGTTGTTATAAGAGTCATACGTCTTAAACAGCCCACTTAAACTTATCAGAGTTTTTCTAATTATTATATAAAAATACTAATTATAATTATTCTTATATAATAACAATAATAATGAAAACATTTAAAAATGTTTCATTTTAATAACTTGCCTAAAGTTTAAAAAAAATTATTTCTAATCTCCGACTTCCATAAATTCTTCGGTCTTCGTCAGTCTTTGTGGTCTTCGTTCAACTTGTTTGGAACTATATTGCAACTAATTTACTGCAAATCCAGTAAAAATGGTCACATTTTTCTAACATGGAGTTGTAGGGGGCTGAATTTCACTCTCATCATTTTTTCATAACGCGCCTAAAAAAGTATAACTTCAAAAAATTATTGTTTATTTACCAAGCTATTTTAAACAATACCCTATTATTCCTTATCCAATTAAAAACATTAGATACGTTGTGAAATTCATGTAGATCAAAATTGCCCCCTTTACAGCATATTATCAAAATGAATATTTTAGAAGATATTACAGATTTAAAAAGAAAAGTTTTGGAATAGCGACTGGCTATTGTACGTCGTATGTATTGCCTGTTTTATTGGTATTTTCTTCTTATATATGTAAAAATATAATGTTCGTTCTTTTCTAGGACAAAACTTGAAAAATTCTACACCAATTGAGCTCAAATTTTGATAAAATATAAAATCCCCTTCCATGTGACAGTTAAGGGGGAAGAGAATGATAAAGATGGCTTCTTATGCTGGAATAATCGACGGTTACTATAGGATAGCATAACATTGAATCTTACAGGAACCGTGTATTTAAAAGAAGTTCCTTTAAAGTTACCATTTTTAACACATTTTCCTCAAGAAGGCCAGACCAATTTTACACAGTAACGAAAGAATTTCTCTACAAAGTTT
This sequence comes from Sisyra nigra, assembly GCA_958496155.1. Lineage (NCBI taxonomy): Eukaryota > Metazoa > Arthropoda > Insecta > Neuroptera > Sisyridae > Sisyra > Sisyra nigra. Next base: position 3,751,228 of record OY292315.1, read on the forward strand.
AAATTAAAAAATTGATAATTATTACTGAAAAATAAATATGAATTTCAATTTAACACACGATAAAATTAATAATGATTTTTTTTAAATATTTGAATTTCTTTATTGTTCATTGCCAAAGATATTAATTAGAAATAAACGTTTAAAAATAATTTATTTAATTTTTAAATAAGTAACAGTTACTGAACGGAACGAATTTTAATGAAGTTTTGTTAAAGATACCTCAGATCTTTTTTGAACACCAATTATCCTAAAAATTGTACCGTTCCTGTACGATAGCTCCTGATCTTTTCCACTTAAATAGCTGAATGGTTTTAAATTAGATTTTCAAGTCTTAAAGAAGCACAGGCACTTCTTATACTAAGAATCGTATAGATTATTATAGAACCTGGGAGATAGCTAATATCACTTCCTAAAAAAGTAGTTTAAAAGATTTTGATGAACTTACTTTGGATCTAAAGTTTGAAAGTATCTCTCATATTTTTCTGTCAAAATAGATTATTTTTTTATTTCACTATAAACGTAGGGAATCTATTAATCAATCAATTAAATTTGCATACTCTATACGTGGATAATCTTAATATAATAAAAAAGTTTGCTTAAAGTCTCTATCAAAGGCTCTAGCCCGATGGGCATAAGGAAAGTACCCTAGGTAGTTTTTAAAAAATGCTTCCATGTGGCGATTCCTCTTCTTGAAAAACATATTGACGCAAAATTTTAATCCCCTACCCCAATAGTATTCGAGTTACGAGGGGAACTACCCCAAACTTTAAAATTAGTTTTCTACAAAACTATAAAAGATTTTTTAATAAAATTAAAACTGTATGTAGATATATCTATAAAATGCATCAAATATATTTTTACTGAATTTTTATAAATCTGTAAATAATGAATAATAGCAAATTTATTTTTTGAGGGTAGTTTTTCACGTCAACCCTTAGAGTAACAGCTTTTTTTTAAATAATTTCATTTAAAAAAGCCGCTTTAAAAAATTAATTTTCGCTCACCATCAAAATGACAGGGACAAGTTTGAAATAGACAGCCATGAGTCAATGTAGCCATGAGTGCATTTTGTAAATGCATTTATTGTTTTATGGGTTGTATAGATGCCATAATATGTTTTTCGTTAAGGAAAAGAGTCCATGCTGGCATTGAGAAATCTTCCCAGTACATTTCCAATAAAAAACAGCCCTTAAAATGGGATGATTTTTCATAAAAATCACTAAACCATAGTCCACCGTTTTTTTCAACGAAAAAATTTTTTTCATGAATTTCGTTCAAATTATTCACGCACGTTGGGATCCTTCAGAGTCCAGGTGGTTAATAATCGGGTGTTAAATTCTTTTAGAATAATTTAAGAACTTGACAAAAAATGCATTTCAAAACGCTGTCATAAGCTTCTAAATCTGCTACAAAATCAGTTTTAGAACGGATATAAATGTGAAATTTTCAATGCACCGACATCGGTAAAAAAAAAATAAAAAATAGCAACCTTAAATTTTGACGATTTTTCACAAAGATCACTGAACTGTTTACACCGTTTTTTGTTTTCAAAATTTTTTTTCGGATGGATTTCGTTCAAACTATTCAAACTATTCAAAACTCTTCACACGTAGAGGACCTCTCAATGGATAATAACTGAATGTTTATTTGTTTTGAAATCGTTAAAGAACTTCGAATATTGTGCATTTGAAAAGCTCTTCATGAGATTTAAAAATGCTATAAAATGGGTTTAAAGATGGAGATTAAATTTTAAATTTTCGATTTTTCACAAAAAAATATGAACTGTAGTTCATACCACGTCATACTTTATGGATAGTTTCGATGAATTGTTACTAATTTTTTATTTATTTACTAGGTATATTTATTATATTATACTCGTAATTATTTTTTTTTTTGTATATATTAACAATTATTATCTTAATATTAAATAACAACATTTATGATTTCTTTATATTTAATTTGTTGGAATATTTCTTATTTTTTCTAGAACCCTCCCTAAATTTTTCTTTCAGATACTCCTCCTTTCGATATTCGTAATTTTCGATATTTAGAAAAATTCATGAATACTATTGGACCATACATTGGAGTATACATATATATACCATTGGATTATACTTAATTGCTTACGTTGGTAAATGTCTTTGCAAATCATACAATGCTCATTAAGAATTTGTATAATCGAAAATTACGAATATCTCAGAAAAGACACAAAATTTAACAAATCGGCTGCGACAACTTTTCCGTTTTTACTTTGAACTATCTTTATTCTGAGTTTCATCCCGAAAATCAATCAGGAAGTCTTGACCGAACTTTTTCTGGGCGCAAGTTTTGGACAAGTATTAACTCATTGGAAGATATGTTTGATACAATATAAAGAAAAAAAAGTCATTATTTATAGAAGTTTCAACGAACTATTAGTTCTCTTGTGGCTACGTGGAATTATCGGCAGTCGGCATGCACAAGGTCTTCGGTTCGATTCCAGCTCTCGGCGTTGTAGTTTTTTTCTCCTTTCTAGGTCGCTAATATTCACGTACTTTTCTCTATTCGTTACGGGGGTTACGTTTCAGCTTTCAACGATCGTTTATCCTTCGTCCTTCGAAACTAAATCGATAAGTTTCTAAGGACCTAGTGATAACCCATCGATGACACCCGGTCATTTAATTTTTTTTTTCATTTTTTCAAAATTTAAATTGGAAAATATGGAAATGAATTTTCAGATTTTCCATATTAGGATAGCGGCACGTTAATCGTGATTTATTTTCTAAGCGATTAACAAAATTTGATTTTGCATTTTTCATTTTTTTTTTTGGAACGGAAATCTACTATAATCTGAAAAACTGTTATATAAGTGGCCAAAATTGGCATTTGTCGTGTTTTTTACAACTTAAACGCCGATATCTCGTTAACTATCAATTGTACATCAACAAAAAATGGTTCATTGGAATCAGCATGAACTAATCTATCGATTAACACCAAGAAAGTCTCGGAAAAGCTTAAGAGGAAGATTATTATTTGTTGTCTTTTTAGAATTGACGACTAGATGCACGTAGATTTTGGTGCGATCGCCGCAGAATCATTTTTCCCAGCTAAGATTTTTATCTAATCTAAAAAATTTAATGTGTTTTGTTGAATACTCTTTATTGCCTTCATTTTCATATATTTAATACAAAAAAATAAATTCCATTTATATTGTAATTTTCCCCAAAAAAACAGGGTAATAACAGGGTTTGTCCAGGGTAAACTTGTTAAATATTCTAACTTACATTATAGGCTACTTTAAATTTCCAATAGCTTTCCCTGTCTGTTTGTTTGTTCTTCGCAAACTTGAAAACGGCTGGTCCGATTTGGACGAGATTTACACTACAAGTAGTAAATATTACAAAAAGTGCTATAAAATACTTTTTATTCCAAAAAAATGTTGATTTTATGAGAAAAAAAATAAAAACTGCGCAACGAAAAACATACATCGGCAGGCAGCTGTGATACAATGTACATATACTAACATATCGTAATGACGACACGATTTTAAACTATGTAATTTGTTATTCTTATAAATAAATATTTGCAAATTTGAAAATTATAACCATGATAGAAGTATAGCGATAGGTTAAATTCCTAGAAACCATAACTCCATTGTGAATTTACGGGGAGTTAATATATTATTAATAGTTCGGCTGAGTAAACGTTCGAATTGTCGAGGGAGGAGCAGGAAATCCTCTGCAGTAAATATGATTTCATTCATAAAAAAAAATATCTTAGTGTAAAAATGAGACATGTAAAAATAAATAACGAAAACAGACAGTTCGACTTAAGTGATCCTGATTAGGAGTTTGACTAAGAGAGGTGAAGCCGTAAGGCAGAGCTCTCAGAACAAAAAGAAATCCAACCCAACTTATTTTTCAAGAAAAAATAGCAAGTTAGATATGACTATCGCGTTGTTTTTTTTTACTAAAAAAATATATTCTTAATTTTCAATTTATTTTAGCAAGATATATAAGAATTCGTTGTCTAATCTTGGACCTCGGGAAATAGCAGACTTGCCGATAAGACATAATGGACTTAATACTATATCCTAGAATAATGAACCTAAGGCAATCAAACCTGGTACCTCAGATCTTAAGATAACACACTAAATATTATTTATCCTAAAAAATTAATTTGAATTATTTATTATTTATCCTAAAATTAATAAATGATTTCATATGACATTTAAAATTTTCTTAATATTTTACAATATTCAAAAAAACGTAAAGATCCTACCTATAAAATAGCTTATATCTATTCCTGGAAAAGTAGTTTAACGGATTTTCATGAACTTTCTATAAAATAAAGGTCTAGAATTACCTAATTATCTTTTTTTGTTAAAATAATTGAATTTCTTATTTTGGGTAAAGTTGTCTATTATTCAACCAGATTAATTTAGATACGCTCAGCGAAGTGGGCGGGTATCAGCTAGTCATACTTAATATGATAGTTAATTGAATATTTGTAATGGATTTCATTTGGGAGCTTACACATTACAGATCAAATGGATGGATAGATAATTAATTATAGAACGTATTTCAATAAGAAAGTTCAAGAAAACTCCTTAAATAACATGCGGAACTAGCTAACGAAGCTTTAAAAATTTAAGGGTGAAATTGACGCTTATTTTTGACGTTTTTTGGAACGTCCTGCTATCTAGGGAAATAAGAATGAACTAACGAGTCAACATGACTGGTTTCAGTTCCGAAAAGTTTCCCATATTTCTTAACAGTTCGGAACTAACAGTTAATTGTTTGTTCCGAAATGTTGGTTCCCAACCCAGGGGTTTGTAACTACTGGGAGCTGTCCGAAACCACCATATCGGAACAAAAATTGAATCGCTAGTTCCGAATTGAAACTATAGAAGCTAAAGGAAATTATTTGGATTTGAAACCCGTCATGTTGACGACGTTAGTTCATCCTTATTTCACTAGATGGCAGGACGTTTCAAAAAGCGTCAAAAGCTGGCGTTAATTTTTCCCCTAAATTTATAAAACTTCGTTATCTAGTTCTACATGTTATTTGAGGAGTTTTCTTGATTTTTTTTTTTTTTGAAATACATTCTATAATTAATTATCTATTCATTCATTTGATCTGTAACCTGTAAGCTCCCTAATGAAATCCATTACAAATATTCATTTAACTCTCCCTTCCAGAATAGTATTAAAAAGAAACTCCATATAGAGTTTGACTCTTTGTATATATTTAGTTAAGAATAGCAGAAAGTTAATCAAGTTTTTTTTTGATGTAGTACTGAAGATTTTTATTGTCCTAAAACATTCGCTTTTATAGACAGCATATTTGCTTTTAAAATTTATTTCTATGCTTATTAAGTTAATATCATTTTTCAGTGTATCCACAAAGGATAAACGGAGCTGAAGAACTCTCAACTTGTTTCTGTGGTGGTCGCATCCAAATCAACGTGCTGTTGGTCTATTTTAAAAATCTCAAAAGTCAAAAAATGAAAATCTTCCTCTTAAGCTTTTCCAAGACTTTCTTGGTGGTAATCGATAGATTGGTTTATGCTGATTCCAATGAAACAACTTTCGTTAACGTACAATCGATAGTTAATGAGATATTCGGCGTTAACGTTGTAAAAAACACGACAAATGCCAATTTTGGCCACTTATATTACAGTTTTTCATATTTTGGTGGATTTCCGCATAAAAAAAATAAAAAATGCAAAATCAAATTGTGTGAATCGCTTAGAAAATAAATCACAATTCACGTCCCGCTATCCTATTATGGAAAATCTGAAAATTCATTCCCATATTTTCCAATTTAAAATTTGAAAAAATGAAAAAAAAAATGAAATGACCGGATGTCATCGATGGGTTATCACTAGGTCCTTAGAAACTTATCGATTTAGTCTTAAAAGACGAAGGATAAACACGATCGTGGAATGTTGAAACTTACCATTGTGCAACCACCAACCTACCAACTTACCTTCTGCATGCTGACCGCCGATAATCCCACGTAGCCACAAGAGAACTAAGAATATTTCGTCGAAACTTCTATAAAAAGTGAATTTCCTTTCTTTGGAATATATATATATATATTAAAAACATCTTCCAATGAGGTAGCACAAGTCCAAACTTGCGCTCAGAAAACGTCCAGTCGAGACTTCTTGATTGATTTTCGCGATGAAACTCGAAATAAAAATAGCCAAGAGTAACATCGAAAAAGTTTTTCAGTGTTTCCGGAAACCTGTAACCTTCAATAAATTGGATGGTTTCATTAACCAAATGTTTACAGATCCTGTCCTGTAAGCATTTTTCATTATATTGAATAAAGCTCACAAGGTTTTCTCGTGCATTTCTCTGGATTTTCAGTGTTTCTGGAAACCTGTAATCTCCCGAATGAAATCAATGCAAATATTCAATTAACTATCAAATCCTTACGTAATAATTATTAGATGTTCCCTTAAAAAAATAGATTAGTATTTATCCTACAGAATCTTTAACAAAACTTCATTAAAATTCGTTCCGTTAAGTAATTGTTGAGTTTTTCAATATTTATTTTATTATTTTAATACGTTTATTTCTAATTAATATCTTCGACAATAAACAATAAAAAAATTCAAATATTTTAAATAATTTTATTATCAATTTTATCGGGTGTTAAATTGAAATTTATATTTATTTTCCAATAAAAATTGTCTATTTTTTAATTTCAACTTTGTAGAGATTTCTTTCGTTATTGTGTAAAATTGGAAGAAAATACGTTAAAATTCTATTTCACGAACTTTACCGAAACTTTTTAAATGTACGGTTCCTGTAGGATATAATTGTTTTATCATTTCATGGGAACCATGCATTATTCTAGCCATTAAAGTAAGCTATATCATTCTCCCTCAAACTACCACATTACAAAAATTATTATCATACTTTGACACTGTGATAAACAAAAACCATATCTATCCCACGGAAATAGTACATCTCTCCTGAGTAAAAAGTAGATCGAATCTTCTTTGGGGAAATAAGTTAAGACTCTATTTCGTGAACTTTGACGAAACTGCTTTTAAATACTTGGTTCTTATAGAATGCATACTTGTTTTACTATCCCTTGGGAACCGTTCATTATTCCGGTATAAGAAGTAACCTATATTATTCTCTGACCCCTAAACTACCACATTACAAAAAAACAAGTTAATTATTTGCTCTGTAAAAAACAAAAAAAATATCTATCCCACGGGAACCGTACATTTTTTTCTGGATATAAAGTATACTATATCTTAAACCGGATTATAATCTATATCTATGCCAAATTTCATCCAGATCCATTCAGTACTTTTTGAGTGAAAGAGCAAGAAACATCCTTACAAACTTTCACGTTTATAATATAAGTAAGATAAGATTATATCTTTATTAAGCTCATATTATTTTTCAGACTATCCAGAACACATAAACGGAGCTTAAAAGTCGCAACTTTTTTCTGCGGTGGCCGCATCAAAGGAATAGCTTTCTTAATAACTACCAACAGTGCTTTAATTCTCATTTGGTTTGAAGAAAAATTTGATAAAACACAGCATAAAGTTGTGAAGGTATATTTTCTTTATTTTGCACATTATTACATGTCTTTTGGTCACATTATGCGTACAATAATCATAATTATATAATTTATACTGTTAATTTTTGGGGAAACATTTAGAGATAGTATATCAATGCAAATTATGTTGACAACTCGATTAATTCTAAGTTTATATATTTATTTTCAAATTATAAAATATGCATTTATATTTATATTTTATGATTTATATAATAATATATTTAAATATATATTTAAAAGTGTGCTTTTGAGAGATGATGAAAAAAAAAAATAAATACGACAACTGCTCGCGACCCGTTTTAAAATTTACCTGTTTAAGGGGCTCAGACGCGTCAAATCGATGAAGAAAATAAACAAAAAAAAAATTTCAAATATATTCTATGGAATGTTAAACTTAATTTGTCATCACTCAAATCATTCATTCGTCCACACAAAATTAGTTGACATGCACACGTATAGTTGTTAAATGTTGAATATTTGATTATCTTATATATGGACTTAGGTATATCTTAAAATCTGTTACTTTTCTTTTAATATTAAACATTGAACATAACAACAATAAAGAACAAGAAGCCTCATTTCATTCGTTTACACAATATTTATAGAGTATGTTATGTAAAAATTGAGGGTTTGTAATGTGGGGGGGGGGGCAATTGACATGTATTTCTTCGATTGAAATCAATTGCTTTCAATGAGCCTTCTTGAGAAAAAAAATTAGTTTCAAGCTCATTAATTCACTGAATTCACAGTCATTTTATCTTAAAAAAAAGCTCATTAAAAAGCTCAAAAAAGAAAGCTACATATTTTAAAAAAACTGACCATTGCATGTTGACATAAATTAGTTATGCATATGATAAATATTATCACATCAATATAATTACTTAAATATCTTCTCTTAACTTAATATATTTACATGGATTTCATTCTGTTTAAAATTTTTTCAGTGAATCCGATTAATATTTGAGAGAAAATTAAAACATACAAAGATTCACTTTACATAGTTATAGAAAAAAAAATAATTAAAAATTAAATTTTCACTTATAATATCTTAATAAATATACGACTTAACATTTTTTTTCTTTTAAAAGCTTACAAAAAATATTTATAATTACATTTTATTATTTTAATAAAATTCCTTTTTCTTGCCCTCGAAACGTATTTTTCTTTTCTCTCACCTTCGCATCCCTTAAATTGAAATTAATGAAATGAAAATTAGTATAGAATTAGTGAGATAATTTGTCGACGAAATTTTGAAAAAAAATAGTTTAAGTTTTTCTCATTTAAACAAATCATAAAATGAAATAGATGCTCGATATCAAAATTGTTATGAAGTGCATTGAGTGCTTTGGAGCTTGGTTGAATGCAGCCATTCCCGAGTCCATGCTGGATATTCCGTAGACGGCAGGTTGAGCAGATTGTTCCACAATTGGTTCAATAACTAAAAAAAAAAAAAAATTCGTTACCTGTAAAGTCGATTTACGGACGATAGTTTTACGTGATAACGCCATAAAAAACACCTAATTGATGAAAAATTACGTACTCTTATGAATTGAATTATTATCACTGAATTATCATTATTTTGTATAATACAAAGGAATTAATTGAAAATGAACAATTTTTTCAAAATGAAATCAGACTGAAAATTATAAAGGAAAAAATCAATTAAATCTTATTAAGTAAAATGGTATAAGAAAAACACAAAACACGTTAATAAAAAATTAAATTTCGCTGACTTTGGACTTAATTATAATATTTCACAAATACTATTCACTAAAATTCACAACACAAATTATAAATTAAAGTAAAAATAAATTGATAAATGAATCAGCACGAAATTGTCCTCGAAGACCCTTCAATTTGATCCACTGATAACGAACGCATGGTGTTTGAAACACGTATCTGGAGATACAAAATTAACAATTTGGATTTTTCGTTTTATGATTTTTACATTTATTTTTACTTTAATTTATAATTTGTGTTGTGAATTTTAGTGACTACTATTTGTGAAATATCACAAAACACGTTGTCTAGGATTCAACAATAATATCGTACCTCTCTATCACTTGTATCGCGTTCTCGCTTGCACGCACAGGCTCAAATGGAACGTGACAAAATGGACAATCTTTTTCAGACTGGCTGTCGTAGTTCATCAATTTTTAAGACGTTATCACGTCAAAAAAATTGTTGTTAAATTTAATTTTTATATAGCCATAAGCAACAGGTTTTCATATTAAGAATAATTTCTGATGGATGGCAGAGCAGGGATGGCCGTTTATGGGTCATATGGTCAACTTGAACAGGCCCTTGTGACTTGCACTACCATTTTCCAAGCTGAATTGCTTGCAATAGATGAATGTGCCAGACTAAACCTCGTAAAGGGTTTAAATGGAGTGAGAGCACACATCAATATTGACAACCAAGCAGCGCTAAATGGATCATTTAAGACGATTGGGTCGAAGCTTGTTTGGCAAGTCAATAAACTCTGAGGGAGCTATCAGATTGCCACAAGGTCTACCTAGTTGTAGGCTCCAGGACATGAGGGTAAAGAAGGCAGTGAAAAGGCCGATCAACTAACAAAAAATGACACCTAATCAAACCTCATAGGCATTGGAGACCTAATTTTATGGCTTGGGAGACCAAAGACCAAGACCTCACACCGGGGCATAGACAAGCTAATAAATTCATAAAGGACTCCAAGAAGAGAACTCATGACATATTGTCACAGTCTAAGGATCTTAAACATGGAGGAGTGTCACCATTTTGTGAGTTTGAGAGTGAAAGCTCTTTAAACTATCTCAGCCGTCGATGAGCCAAGCCAATCAACTAGCCAGCTGGGAAGCGACGTGGTAATAGGGTGGGGAGAGACATTGCAAAATTTCCAGGAATTCTAGAAAAATCTCCTAACATGGGACCACCCGTGGTGCAAAGGGTTTGAGCAAAAAGGTTACTCGGTGTATGCGAGAAAAGACAATTTTCTAGTATTTTCTATCCGTAACCCCTTATGGATGAGAAAAGGACAAAAGAACAACAAAAAAGAATAAAAAAGTCTGAGAAACGAATAATAGGAGAGTATATTCTCGAAACTGAGCAGCCTTTAATGTAAAAAGAGGTTCGCTTAAACGAAAAATTCAGCCTTAAATAAATCATCAACGGAGTCTACAATAAAACGTCAATGTGAGCAGTCATAAATAAATCGACAACGTGAGTGAAACACAAATCGGGAGTGATAAATCGTAAACAGTGAATCGCGAGTGTTAAATAAATTGTGAACTTAATCAATGTTAAAGTGAAAATAGTGTAAATAAATAAACATTTGTTAAAAATAAGTTTGTCGTCATTCTAAGAATACTCCACTTATAAAAGAAACGTAAGGCTCCTAAGAAGCCTCTATACGGGCCACTGTACCCTGAATTACCATCTTCACAAGATTGGTAAAGCCAACACCAACATTATGTCGCCTCTACTGAAAAGCGCCAGAAACGGGGAAACACATTTGCAACTTTCAAAAGAAGACTGCAGCATCTCCGCAAGACGGACATGACGCCTAGCGAGATAACAATGGCGGCCCCTAGGCAGGTGCTGGCTTTCCGTAAAATCCTGATGCTCCCCTAGTTAACACAGAGGGTCCCACACAATAGACCACTTTGGTCGCGGTAATAAAGGGAAGAAATATCCTGGGACCCATAAAACCCGTTAAAACAAATAATTTCATATTAAACCGGGCTAGCGTTAAATTTTCCATTGACCTACCTTCAGCTCGAGTGGCAAAGTGGAAAATGGATGAGGGTCGATTCCATCCGTGGGCATTTTTCGCCTCTACACGCGCCTCATAATGTCCTGACGGTTGCAAGCCACGAATTATATACGACATATGTTGACGAGTCATTGACGGAAACGAGGCGGCATTCGTGAAGACAGTGGGCCCCGGCAAAATGACACTGCTCCAATCGTTTCGACCACCCACATTGTAACCACCCTGAACATAAGTCGTGTTAGAATTGTCCTAGAAAACAAACGTTTGTTGCAACCAAAAAAACACCAACAAAAAAACCAAGTAAAAGAAGCTTTTCAATCTAATGCCATGTACATACCGTTTTATGAATGGTGTTGTAGTTAATTTCGTCAGCATGTTTTGAGCGAAGCGGTTGGCCGGGTTGTGGTCTAAAATACAAGCGGAACTCATTGACGGGTGAATAACTCATCACACTCCAAGTTATGTTGTATGAAACGGGTGAATCACTGACGATTGGTGATTCAAAACTGGCTGCAGTTGCAGTTGCAGTCAAGACGAGATGTCCTCGAGATTTACCCACAGTATTACTAGCCAAACAACTAAGAAAAAAAAATTAATCGATCAATCAATTAACTTACAATCAATCAGTACCTGTAATTCCCGAAATCGGAAGCTGAAACGTTTCGAATGATCAGAGTGTTGCGATTTCCTCGAGTTTGTGTCACATGTTTTTCAGTGGTTCCTAGTTGAGCTGTTTCTTTGTACCAGGTAACCTTAAAAATTAAACTTTCAGTTGAGGTTTAAATGGGATAATTTCATTCTTACAGATGCTGCAGGTTCGGCGTGTACGATACAGACCAGTTGGGCTTCCAGACCGATTCCTGTATGAACTGAGGGTCGTTCAACCTCCACCTCAGGAGCATCTAAACCCCCCCCCAAAAAAAAAATTTAGTAAAATTCTTTTACCAAACTATTTTCAAGGTCTTACATCGAACGATAAGATTGATTGATCGTGTGTCGGGTTGAGCAACGCCATTATCGGCACTGCATTGATAATTTCCGGCTGAGTGACGATCAACGTGTTGTAAAAGTAATGTTAAGCCCGTTACTGATCTTTCACCACTTGGAAGAACGTTGTTCTACAAATCAAAATAATTCTTTAGTATTTTTATTTGTCATTTTAAATTATTTATGGTTTTTCGCTCTTATATTATTTTGTACTATTTAATTATAGAAGTGGAAGAGAATTTTTCTTACTTTGCGTGTCCATGTCACGGTTGGAACTGGATTTCCGGCGGCACGACATTCCAACTTGACGGTGGCTCCTTGAGACACTTCCAGCCGATTCGGATGGGACACGTGCTGAATGCGGGGTGGCACTGCAACAAAACGATTTACGTGAATTGCATTTTAATAGAAGAGTACCAAAATAAAAAATGTTTCCTCTATTTTATCAGTGGAAGACTAGAGAAAATAATTCAACCACCTAAAACATTTGTTTTTCTTGACAAATCAAGAAATTCCAGACCCTACATTTTATAGATTAGTATGGGTTTTTGAAGCTGATAATGAATTTCTAGTCATTCAGTTAAGACTAGGAGATGCTAGATGACATGGAACTGTTACATAACAACAAATAGGAATCGAGATGGTAAGTTTAGACTTAGAAAAAAAACTCCTAGAAGACCTCCTTTCATCTACTGTTCTAAAGTTATAATTTGTTTTTTTTGCCGTTAGCAGGAAAACCAGGTTAGGGCTCGTTCCCTCCGCACTGCAGCCTAAGGCTTATTGTACTCCTGATCTGTTCATTTATCTCTGCTGTGCAAGGATCCTTGCTAATTCCAGGTTCAGTATTCTGCCCAGCAGAAGCAGTCCCTGTACTAAGCTCGCGTGATTTGAGCCTGTTTGGGAGTCATTTATCCCATACAGGTGTCGCCACTTTGTAAGGGCTTTGCAGTCAAAAATGACATGGGTTGCGTTTTCCTCCCCATCCCCACACAATCTGCAATTGAGGTATCGTTGAGACACCCCAATAGTCTGCATATGCTTCCTCAGTACACAGTGTCCGGTTATCAGTCCTGTTATTGTCCTGAGTTGGTTCCTTCCCAGCCGTAAAATCTCAGCTGTGAGCGAGGATCAGATTCTCCCCATCATTCTCTTGCCGTGCTTCTGGCCAGAAATTTTTTGCCAATATTTATAATTTGTTACTAGCTCTCCAATATCCGGACTCTTTGGAAACGTACAAACCCCAAAATCAAAAACCCCTCTTCCATCTTTTTTCTTGAAACCTGAAAACTAATTAAAAGTATTTCCAGTTTCAACGGTGTAAGAACAATTAAAAAAGCTCTAATTCTGAGTCAGACAAAAGAAACAGCCATCTTCTGAAAAATTACAGTCCCAGTAGGAATCACCCTGCTTTTTACGTCCCTTTTTGGTCCTTTTTGGCAGGTCTTGACTCAAATTGGTATAATTTATACTTTTCTGGGGTGTTAATTGCAACTTAACTGAAAGAAAAAGCTCTAACTTTTCATGTGACAAGAAATATCCTAAGAAAGCTACAGATGCGAGAGGAATCATCTCCAATTCTTTTCCTCTCATCTCCTTAGGTCTGAAAACTAACTGATTTTTTTTTCTATTTTCAAGGTGTCAGAATAATTATTCTACAAGAAAAATTCTCGACAGACAAGAAAACAGTCCTCATCCGGAAACTTGCAAGCCCAGTAGGAATAACCATTTCTTCCCCTTTTTCTTTCTTCTAACCGTCTTCACAGACGCTTGTTAAAAATTTATTACCACAAGTCTAAGAATGTGCCGCCATGTGTCAAAGAGTGTGCTGCCATTTTATGACTCTGATGGTGGTGTACCTGCTGTTAGCATGGGTGGGCTGAACCAATCACCAGCCAAAGGAGGAGCACTAACATCACAGGATGGGAAGGATTCTTATGAAATTCCAGAAATATTCTCTCTCTAAGAACTTCGTCTTCGAGACCACCTAGCGATAAGAATTATACAAAAGAATGGACATTTCTAGCAAACAAAAAATAGAAAGAACATTCTCGAAACTGAACAGACTAATATAAAAGGAGCTTCGTTTTAAACGAAAAATTCAGTCTGAAATAAATAGTGAACGTGAACAGTGAAAAACAGTGAAAGTGTTAAATAAATTGTAAAAAAAAGTGAAACAGTGCAATAGTGAGTGATAATAATTAGTGAATAAAAACGTTACATTATGTTATTTCTTCTTTAATCAGGCGTTAATTGCAACACTGTTCTCGAGAAAAGCTCTTACTTTCCACATGACAAGAAATACAGTCCCACTGTTCACACATGCATACGTTCTACTTTACAACTAGGTCGACTTGACCGAATGATTTATTTCTAACTCAAATCTAATAGCACCAAAACATGCACCACAATTTTAGATTCCCCCTCCCTTCCTTAACTTTTACCCTTAACTCTCCACAAGAGTACAACTACGTGTTTTTCTTCTTCTCACCCCGTCTCTTTCTTTCAAGAAAACCTAGATTAGATATTTTTAAAAACGTTATTAATATGCAAATTTCACTTTCGCAACGAAACGATTTCAAAACGAAATGTTCACGACAATGATTTAACGAGAAAAAGGTTACGAGTCTAGACGTAAATAATAACATGATTACAATCCATTTAATTATTTTGAAAATTAATTTTCAATTTGTTTGAAAATTTTTAGAAAATTTTCTTTTTAAGTCAATAGGAGAAAATGGTAGATGAATATTTTAAATAATTGGTGAATGGCATGTACGAGGTGATTTTTCATGTGTAGGAAAATTAATATAAAAACGCGTGCCGCGAGCGTTTATTTCAGACGGCTTTTGATTGGGAAGTCCGTTAATAATCTGCATGGCCCTACACATAAATCACACACACACACACATACACACACATACATAGAGTATAAAGTCAGTGCAATTTTCTAAAAAAAAGAAAATATTAGTTACAATTTCCTACTCCATATATACGATACATTTTAAGACGATAATTATTTCATTCACGTTTCCGCTGTTTCGTAACGAACGAAAGAGTTGAAAAAGTGGTTTATTTGAAAAAAAAAAAACTTAAATTAAATTAATTTTCCGAACAACTCAATTGAAATTCACAAGCCGATTTCTGCTCGCAGAGCAGCACAAATACGAGATACAAACACCCGAAAATTGTATTATTTAAATCTTGTTGTTCATTCGATGATATGATACCTATACGACACACCTCACCATACCACCCCCAACAATTCAAATTATTCGCATTCATTATTTGCATTTAACTCAATCGTTTCATCCATAAAACATTTTGTCGCAATACGAAACGCTAAATATTTCATCGCACTAATTTTTTTTTGTTCCATTGCCAATATTTTCTCAAATTGATCGAAATAATCGTTCGAGTATTTTGATAATTTAACTTAATATTTCACCTAGATTTTGGTTTAATTAACGTCTATGAATAATTGATGGACGTGTTTGTCTGTTAATTGTACCTTAAACTTAAACACGAATTGGCTGTTGATTTAACAAACGCTTCATCGTCAATTTGAGTAAAATATTTAATTTGGACTTTCGCTCGAAGGGTAAATACACAGGCACAAATTGAACAGAGAATTGTGTGATAATTTGTAACAAACATAGAGAGAGACATTTTCTTGAATGAACGATCGAAAAATTGATCGAAATCATTACGATTTTATAGAAACTTTTGTTTTTGTACAAACAGGTTGTTGCATCGTAGAAGTACAATTTCCGAATAGATTCAGATTTTTATTTTGTTACTTGAGGGTTCTTGGGATCGCTGATTACAAGTAGGTTGAACAAAAAGTCATTTCACTTGACCTTGAACACAGGATAGGACGTCCTGACTAGATGCTTATTTTTTAGAATTCTTGAAAAAATCCAAAAAAAATTATTGGGTAACTACAAAAGTTTGTTCGGATCGTTGATTATGAATCTGCTGATCACAAAACTTCTCGAATTACTTCGGAGATAAAAAAAGTGGTTGCGTGTACTTATGTACGCGCGTGAGAAGTTATACTTCTTTGGCATCATTAAAAATTAGTTTTTATTAATTTTATTCAAATAACCAATTTTAAAAACTGTAATTTAATATTTAATAATAATAATAACATATATATTTAAAGATATAATTATAAAAAACTAAATAAAGAGAATAATATTTTAATTTATATCAATAAATAATATCCAAAGGAAGCTGCAAGACGTTTATAAAATTTGTCAGGATCATTTTTCTAGTTAACAATTCATGCATGTCATGAAAACAAAGCTTCATAGACATTGCGAAATAAAGTAAGTAGCTACTTGTCAAAGTAAATGTCTTAATCTTATTCATGCCTTGTTTTGCTAAATTATTATTCTAAGATGGTTGAATCATTTCAGAATGTCAGATTTCGTGATAACCAAGAATATGCATGGAATGCAGATGTCATTTTCATCATTAAATTTCAATTAGTATAACAGCTACTGCAAAATTTGAGAAAAGTAATAACTTATTTATTAATAAAATGTGTCATTTGTATATATAATTATTTTTAATTTAAATATAAAAATAAATAAATAAGTAAATAAATAAAATAAAAATTCAAATTACGCGCGACAAGAAACCGAGTGGTTTTGCGGCCAACTTTGTTTTGTTAATTTTTGTCTCAAGATGGCCGCCCATCTAAAAATTTCACTCTCATCATTTTTTCATAACGCTCCCAAAGAAGTATAACTTCAAAAAATGTTTAAAAGCTCATGTACCTCTATACTGTACCCTAAATCTTCACAAGATCGGTAAAGCCGACTTCAACATATTCTCTTTCTGCTAGAAAGCTGCAGAAACGGCGGAGCACATTTTGTGCTCATGTGAGGCAGCTTTTAAAAGAAGACTGCAGCATTTTGGAAAGACGGACATGATACTTGCCAAGATAGCAATGTCAGCCCCTAGGCAGGTGCTGGCTTTCTTAAAAAGTCTAATATTCCCCTAGTTAATACAGAGGGTCGCATCACATTAGACCTTCTTGTTCGCGGTGATAAAGGGAAGAAGTATCCTTTCACCCGTAGAACGGAAAAAATTTTTTCGATGTAAAATACAACAAACTATTTAAGTATATAGAGGGTAAAAATTTGGAATATTGCTAAAAATACTTTTCTCAACCAAATAGAAAAAACTGCTTCCTACTTTGTTCTTGATATTAATCATAATGGTAATTCTCATGAAATCTCGAAATAACCTATCAATAAATTAATGAAAAATATTTAAATTAATTCATCTTCATTTGCTCTTAAATTTGTACTATTTATTTTACTAGAATAAATGAGTTTTAACGATTTAAATGTGAGGAAATGATGACTGAGGTGAGGAAATGATGATTATATTGATTTTTCATATGAAATCGTATTATTTATTTTTTAAATATATTTTGAATTCTACTAGGTTATATTAACTTACAAATTAAAAAGTTTCTGTAAGCAAAGATGTACGAAAACCAAGTCGATCTAGTCTGAAAGTCATTACCTCATAACTCATCATCCCCTCACTTTTAATCAGAATTAGGAAATGACGGTGAGGGAATGACAAAACAAATCATAATCTAAAAAAATCTCGTAACATAACCGTTCGTTACCAGCTAGCTTTTTGCTACGCTTTCTACCTCTAAAAACATACTTTCGTACGACATCGAAATATTATAATTATTTTTTTTATTCTTCACTGTGAGGGAATGATGAAATAAAATGTAATATTGAAAATATTGCAATGAAATCTTCTTCCAACAATTACTCTAACAAATTTGAAATCAATTCGCCATTCCGATCAAATAACCGTACTACCAACTGTCAATAAACAATGAGAATGTTACCAAAGTCTTGAAAAATAAACCTACTTATCGACTGTTGGTAATGCTGTGAGGGAATGATTATTTTTCATGGGACAAGTGTTGAGTTAACATTAGACAAATTGTTGATGACTTATGATCCTAAATTCAGAGAAATTTTGAAAATTTGTTGTAATTACAATAGACAAGTCATAGTTACAAACGGATTTTTTAAGAACTTCAAAATAAAACTTTAGGCAATATTCTAATCTGGAGTTTGGGACATAGTGAGGGAATGATTTTCAGAGTATCTACTATATATTTATTATTCCTCTCCAATGCCCATACAATCCCAAAGTTATTACCAGCATTTTTAGCCTTGATGATGTTCTTTCAAAAAAAAACATCCTAAGTCGGTTAGGTTTATTCTAAAAACTGCTAGGACAGGAATTTCAAGATTTCATGAGAATTACCCATAATCGTTTCATTAAGCAGTTGTAAATTTTCTTGGAATACAAGAACCTAAAAGTGTGAATTTAAATACAGTTTTTAACAAATTTTGAACTACAATATGTAAATCACCATCCCTTCAATACTTTGCCTTTGAAAAAATGAAACGTTTCGCGTTCACGGTAGGCGGAAATTATCCAAGTCCATAATTTTCCTCGATTGACTTTATTATGTTCATTTCAACTTGCCTACGAGGCAAAAAATATACGCATTCTTCATTATAATTATTTACTCCGTCATTTTTATTACTACACCGAGTAAATGTAATAATTTTGATCGGTCATATGGCGTTCTTTGAACTTTATGGCGTTATGATTGTATGTTATCACTAATTGAATAACACATGGGGTGGTGCATGAAATAAATGACCCTGCTTCATAAAAAAAATATTATGACATCCGACATAAATTGAACCCCCATCATTCGCATATTAATGCTATTAAGTTACTCACACTTTTATCCCACCAGCGTCAATTTTTTTAACTGTTGCCTGAATTAATTCACCGACAAAATTACGTAACTGATATTCGATAAATACGCCACCAAAAATTGCAAACATCTAAAAAATTAAAAGACTTTAGTTGTCTCAATATTATTTTTTTTAAATTGCTTGTAAATAATTGCGCGATTTTGTCGGGTGAATTTAATTTCAACCCTATATTAACATTTACGATGGGTTAAAGTACATTAAATCAATTTTTTGCCTTCAAATGGTTATTAAAATTTTTTAACCGACAAAAACGCGATTGTAAATAACGCACCGACATAATCGCGAAGGTAAAATAACAAACATTCCACCATTGATACACTTAAAATTCAATAAGAAAGCAAACAAATGTTTTGAAGATTAGTTTTGAGTGTAATTTTGTCGGCGCGTTTTTGTCGGGTCATCACCTAAATTGAGTCTCAACTTACTATTTGTACAGTAAAAATGCATTTAAATACACTTTCAAGTTAAACAACAGCACAAACATTGTGTTGTTAAATTCTTCTTCGCGCGTTCAATTAAATGTTAATTAGGAGCACAATTATTATGCATCTAAATTGTTATGAGAGAGAGAGAGTATGTTTATAACCCGCCACGACTAATTAAAGTTAGTGATTAAATAAGAAGCTTGTTAGTGTTTATATATACATACAGTGAGTATATACCTAAAATACATGGAGGCTACATAATATTTAATATTTAACGACTATTATCATCTGAGTGCATTTAATTTATGTTTATTATGCCATAAACGTTAATTGCCTAGCTATAATAATAATAATCATAATAATAATATGGTTCAAGTTAACGGCCTTTAAGATATGCATTGTGTCTACGTAAGCTAAGCGCGTACAGCGAGCTTTTTCTCGTGGATCCGGCAAAGCTGCAAACGGCTCTTTCATTATCGGGCTAATAAAAGTTTGATGATTGGATCTTAATGCGTTTTAGTTGCATAGAAAAGGTGGATTTTGAAAAATATATCTAAGAAAAAAAACAGTGCATATTGTGTTGCCTTATCAATAAGTGCGGGTATATTGCATATTGTGTTTAGATAACAGGACAATTGTTTGGAGAATGGCAAATTTTCCTTGAACTTTAGATACGATGGTTAGTTTTGTTACTGGCTATTTTCTATTGGGGTAAGCTTTGATTGTAATACAATTTTTATCATTTAACCAAAATTATAAACTAATAAACAAATTTAATTTAACAAAAGCTTTGAGCTTTTTACCAAAACATGATAAATTCCAATAAAAACTTAAATTAAATACAACGTAAATCCAATTCTCGACATTTTCTTTTTTCGACTTGTCTCCAATTAAAAACAACAAAAACCAAACAAATAATTACATTGACATTACATTGAAGATGCACTTTCGGTCACTTGATAGTTGATTAGAAGAGAAATAGACCAGTGCTTTTAGCCTTTGAAAATGGTAAAAAGTGAAAAAAATTATAGTAGAATGAAACCCATTGGAAAAGGGAGAGAATATAACAAAAATGAAAAGAAAAATAAATTACGGCCAATCTGAGGTGGGGAAGTGGAAAACGGGGGTGTTTTTAAGGGTAGAAATGGTTTATCCCGATTTCCGACAAAACTACAAGTCCCATGGATAAAAGTTAAATGGCAAAGTTGTAGATAATAAGTAGATCTACAACTTTTGTGCTAACACTTTTTTCACCTAACCTCAAAATTTATGTGAAAAATGAAAATTACAAAATTTTTGGTTTATAATTTTTAGCTTTTACAAAAAAGATTTTTTTTACACGAAATTTGTTGAAAACTTACCTTTTAATGTCCCAAACACACTTTTTTTTTTATTTAAAATATTAATTTTTCCCCTTATCATGACTTGGAAAAAAGTTAAATGGTAAAGATGTTGATAATAAGTAGATCTACAACTTTTGTACAAAAACTTTTTTCACGTAACCTCAAAATTTAGTAACCAAAAATTAAGTACCAAGTTTTTGGTTTTTAATTTTTATCTTTTACAAAAAAAAAAAAAAAAATACACGAAATTTTGTAAAAACTTATCTTTTAATGTCCCAAACACACTTTATTTTTTTTTTATTTGAAATATTAATTTTTTCATCATATAATGATGACTTAATATCGAAAAATCACCCTAATTTTCAATTAAAAATTCGCACGTCAAAATATCTGAATTTTTTAAAAAGTCGGTGAACTTTTTTACTGTCGAAACCTCTACTTTTTTGTGGTGCAAAAGAATGCAATAATTAAACTGTAAATCTTAATAAATTGCCCCAAATTGTGTTATGTACAAATTTGAATAATTTATTAAAATTTACACTTTTATTATTTCATTTTTTGAGAACATTTCAAGTTGTAATCTGTATATTTTTTGCACCATCAGAAAGTAGAGGTTTCAACAGTAAAAAAACTTACCGACTTTTTAAAAAAGTCAGATTTTTTGACGTGCGAATTTTTAATTGAAAATTAGGGTGATTTTTCGATATTAAGTCATCATTATATGATGAAAAAATAAATATTTTAAATAAAAAAAAAAATAAAGTGTGTTTGGGACATTAAAAGAAAAGTTTTTACAAAATTTTGGGTATTTTTTTTTTGTAAAAGATAAAAATTCAAATCCAAAAACTTAGTAAATTGAATTTGTCACATAAATTTTGAGGATATGTGAAATAATTTTTATCACAAAAGTTGTAGATCTACTTATTATCTACAACTTTGCAATTTTACATTTTTCCATAGGACATGTAGTTTTTCCGAAAATCAAGATAAACCGTTTCTATCCTTACCCCCCCCCCCCCTTTTTTTTTTACTTCCCCACCTCAGATTGACCGTAATTTATTATTCCTTTCATTTTTGTTATATTCTCTTCCTTTTCTAATGGGTTTTGTCCTACTATAACTTCTTTTCTGTTCAAAAATTATTTACCCTAGTCTAAAACCACGATGCAAGTGAAACTTTTTTTCGGATTTTAGGCATTTATGTAACTGAAAATTTTTGGAAAATTATTCGATTTAGGGTATATGAAAATAGAATAGAAAGAAACGGATGTGGCACGAATTCACTGTCTGACGTGACGGGCACCGTTGCAACTATTTTTTAATTTCTATTATTGATGTTAATATTCGAATGTTATTTTCATTATTGAATTTGTTGATTAATTTTTATTAAATCGATCATCTGCCTGTTGTTATCTATTGTAACATCACCGTCGGATATTTTTGAACTCTTCTCATTCAAGATTTTCACTAGCTGTATCTTTGTCTATCATGATCAAGTGAACAATAACATTTATATTAAAACACTGATCAAAATACAAATACCAATACAAATATGATTGACAATTAATGACAACTTATAATATAATAAAACATTGTCATGGAGAGGAAAAAAGCTCATTACATTCAGTAATAGCTCGCGCAACAAGCCTGGGAAAACGACATGGTATATAGCTAACAATGTGTATACGAGCTCTGCCGAACACTTGCCGATTCCCTGCCGAGAATGTGTTACATTTGGCGACATGCTAAGGACAGTCCAAAAAAATTGAGACAATGTATAAAAAGTTTCACTTTAAAAAATCATTGAGAACATTTTTTTCCTCGTACTTGTAATAACATAAAAAACTTCATTTAAGTTCACATTTTAAAATAATTACCCTCGAAGCTCGACAAGAAATTATTTTCCATTTTATAAAATCAACGTAAATTTTCGTTAATCTACTCCATAAATTTTTGGCATTGTTTCTTTCGAACATAACAATGAATTATACTACAATTTTTTCTTGGCTCGCCTCTTGCATAATAATTACCAACACGTGTTTTTATACAATGCTAAATGCTCAGACAGAAGAAAAATGATTAAGACACTCGCTTTTCTATTTCTTGTTTCATGTACGTATTATGTGCTTTTTTTTAATGTCGAAAAGTGAGCTTTTAACGGGACCGAGACCGTAGTATAAGAAGTCATCTCATAAATTTCGCGGTTCAACAATAATAAAAGAAATATGGAAGAGAGCTGAAGGGGGTGAGTTTTGTGTTTAATTTCCTTTTTGCTTCCATTATCAAAGTGATACATTTGGAAAGCGCTCCCGCACTCGACGTTTTTCTTTTGGCCATTTGGCCTCACATATATATTTTTGTGCAAATAAATTATCGTTGCGTCGAGCGAAAAACGTTAAAAATAATTACGTTTTTTTTTTTCTTTTGGGTTTTTACTTTTGTATGTATGTTTCGCTTGGGCTCGTCGTACAAATGATACGATCGCACAAACGACACTAAGACGACAATACGTTGAAAATCGAAATGAATAATTCAAACGCCTTATGACTTAGAATGGCTCATACAAGCGCACAGGCAAATAATGAGGTTGTTTGTGGGGCTCTGATCGAAAAGAACGAGAAATGTAATTGAATTTTCACGTGGTGGTTGTCGTCGATCGTTGAAAACATCAACTGATTTATTTTAATTGAAGAAATATGATTTGTAAAGACTTGAAATTAACAGATTGTGTACATTTTTTTGAATGAATAATCACTCTTTTAAAAATCGACGAAAAGTCATCATGATTTTTTTCTCTAATAAACAGAGATTTTTACCAACGTACAGAATAAAATATCGTAGCTGTATCCTCCGGTGTTGTTGCTGACCGTGAATTATCGATACGGCGCCCTTCGCAGCAATTGGACCTCTGTTGTGGTTCACCGACAAAGATCATTTCTGGTTGAATGGATACGTGAACAATCAAAATTGCCATATTTGGTGTGAATAGCAGCCAGAAGCATTGCAAGAACCGCCAATCCATCCCGAAAAATGCATTGATTGGTGTGGATTATGGGCCAGTTTGATCGTACTTTTTCAGAGACGACGAAGGCAGCAACGTTACTATGAATGGCAAGCGCTAACGTGCGATAATTACAACTTTTTGCCCAAAATAGAAGAGATGGATTTGGCTGACATGTGGTTTCAACAAGATGGTGCCACATGCCACACAGCACGCTAAACAATGACCCAATTGAGAGGCGAGTTCGGGGAACAGTTATTTCACGTTTTGGGCCGGTCAATTGACAGCCTAGATCGTACGGTTTAACGCCTTTAGACTATTTTTTTTGCGGTGCTATATTAAAGTGTATGTCTTTAGGGACAAGCCCGCAACGGTTGACGCATTGGGAGCCAATAAAGTAGAATTTATTCGTAAGATACCGGTCGATATGTTGGAGAGAGTATACCAAAATTGGACCTAGCGTATTGTCACAGATCTAAGAAGAGCCGCCATTTTAATGATTTGGAAGTGTTTTCACCCGCTATCGACTTGGGTGGGATTTACCAATCACCAGCAAAAAGAGGAGCATTGTTTGTTAATTCCTAGAACTTCTAGAAGGTTCTCTCTCTAAGAACTTTGTCTTCGAGACAACCCAGCGATAAGATTTGAACAAAAAAGTAGACGCCGTGGCGCCATTTTTATGGCTGAAGAATTGGAAGGTTGGCTAGAACTCCTATTGCATGGATTAATATAACAAAAAAGGAGCAGAATAGTATTTTGTTTCTAGCAGGGACTTTAGGACTTGAAAATCTCTCATACTAAATGTCATTTAAAACCGTACAGCTATTTTAGAGGGCATCCATTAATTGCACGAGGCGTTTTTTGCAATTTTTGAAATCCCCTTCCCTCACCTCTGATAAGATATCATGAGATTTGGCATATATCATTCCCCCCACCCGCAATCTAATGTGATATTTTTCGAAACAAAAAATACGTGATATTTGCGAGACCTTCCCTTTCCCCAAAGTAAGATTCGATGAGATTCGGCTCGATCCCATCGGCCCCTGAACGCCTCACGTAATTAATGGATGTTTCCTTAAAAGAATAGATTAGTAGCTATCCTACAGGATCTTTAACAAAACTTCATTAAAATTCGTTCCATTAAGTAATTGTTGAATTTTGAAATTTTTAGTTTATTATTTTAATACGTTTATTTCGAAGTAATATCTTCGACAGTGAACAATGAAAAAATTCCAATATTTTCAAAAAATTACATTATTAATTTTATCGGGTGTTATAAATTGAAATACAAATTTATTTTTCAGTAAAAACTGACAATTTTTTAATTTCAACTTTGTAGAGATTTTTTTCGTTATTGTGTAAAATTGGAAAAAAATGCGTTACAATTCTATTTCACGAACTTTACCAAAACTTTTTAAAAGTACGGTTCCTGTAGGATATAATTTATTTGCCATCCTATGGGAACCAAGCATTATTCTAGCCTTAAAAGTAAGCTATATCATTCTCCCCCAAACTACCACCTTGCAAAAATCATATCAATCTCTAACTATGGGGTAACCAAAAAAACATATCTATCCCACGGGAATAGTACATCTCTCCTGAGTAAAAAGTAGATCAAATCTTCTTCAGGAAAATGAGTTAAGACTCTATTTCGTGGATTTTAATGAAACTGCTTTTAAATACACGGCTCTTATAGAATATATACTTGTTTTACTATCCCATGGAAACCGTTTATTATTCCGATATGAGAAGTAATCTATATAATTTTCTGACCCCTAAACTACCACATTACAAAAAGTAAGTTAATCTTTTGCCCTGTAAAACATAAAAAAAATCTATCCCACGGGAACCATACATTTTTTCTGGATATAAAGTATACTATATGTTAAACCGGATTATAATCTATATCTATGCCAAATTTCATCCAGATCCATTCAGTACTTTTTGAGTGAACGAGCAACAAACATCCTTACAAACTTTCACGTTTTAATATAAGTAAAATTTGTAAGAAACCATTCCACTGCTAGTGCCTCTCGCACTAGACCGATTTTCTTACTAAGTTCATTAAATATTTGATAGAAACTGTTGAAAATGTTTACATGAACTGAGTTTTAGTCAATAAAAAATGAACTTTATATATATAAGACACGAGTGAGAAATGTGATTTTCGTTTTCAATTTGATGATCTATATTTTCTTTTATATAACAGTTGCTTTGAAAGCGAGAGACGTTCCATGTAAACAAAACTATTATCGTTGTCATTCGAAAATAAACGACACGATGTGTTGGTGCGAGGCCACCTCTCTTTAAGTCTCGATATAGTATATAAAGTGTCGGTTTTCCCGACAAAAATATCTCAATGTGTCGAAACGCATTACAAACCCCATCGAGTTTAACGACTCGTCGAGCCAAAGATTATCGATATATCCTTTTATCCGAAAAACATATCAATTTGTCCAGCTTGTTATTAAAAATAAAAATACAGTTTCTTCTCTCGTCGCAAGAGGCGAATCCACTTGAACAAGGTTTTATGTGGTGGTGGTGGTTGGTAGGCGAAAGCACATAAAGTGGTTGTGTTGCACAAGTTCACATTAGTGCGTGATTTATTTAGTGACAACACCCTTATCTTGTTTTTCACAAGACACACTACAATATGATGTTAATGATAATATCGAGCCACGGTCTCGCCTTTGTTCGACAAACTATACGATCCTAATTACGCGTCCTAATCTAAATACACCAAATGCATCTCGTACATTTAAAGCCTAAAATATTTATACGATTCGCTTTAAAGTAGGTATCTAATTAAGTTAAATTTATCGCAGCACTTCTAGCTACCATTAAACTTTTTGTTTGAAAGAGAAGGGAAACCCTAACAAAATTTAATTCTAATGAACACGAAAAGGTCAAAGAAAAATTTCGAATTGTTTTTCATGGAAATGGAAAGTTTGAGACAAAGCTCTGAAGAAACCTTTAAATACAAACAGTTTTTTTGGATGAATGAGAATATGAAAATAAAAAAAATTGGAAGGTGGAAATCATAGAATTGCTGGGAGAAAGTTTAAATTACCTTTAACGTAAAATTCTTGATAAAGTTTCATGAACATTTTTTCCCGTTTTTATCGAAGCGAGAAATGAAACGCATATCGAATATCGAGTTAGGTTTTACGTGAAACGTTTAACGTTTCATATCGATTTCAATTTCATTTTCAAATTGTATCTATAAGCATAATATCGAGGTATTCACAATAAGAATTCAGAAAAAGGAATTATATCACGAATTCGAAACGTGTACCATTTTTTTTTAGATTTTTTTCCCGAAAATTCTAACGAAATTTTCACTAAAATTTTTTTTTTAAAACCAATTTGTTACACC
Source organism: Sisyra nigra (assembly GCA_958496155.1). NCBI lineage: Eukaryota > Metazoa > Arthropoda > Insecta > Neuroptera > Sisyridae > Sisyra > Sisyra nigra. The sequence continues at coordinate 3,778,521 of OY292315.1, forward strand.
TGAGCTTGGCTTATTTAGTAACTTGTCTATCTGATAAAGATTTGTGATGGAAACAGTAGCTGTTCCTTCTCATTCAGAAGGAACTCATTCAGCATCTTCTGGACCACAATGTTCGGGTGTACTCGAAGAATCTGATGGTGCTTTCCATATTTTTCTTGATTTTTTCTTTAGTTGATTTGGTATTTAAATGTCTGTGTACGTCAGAGTTCCTTTAGTACCATGGTTCATTGACAATACCTCTGAGTACTTTATTTTGGAATGTTTGGATCAATTCCTGTCGTGGGCTTTGCACAGCTCCAAAGCTGGATGTCGTATGCCCAGATGGGTTTTAAAATATGTTTATATAGTAGGACTTTAATGGTGTGTTCAGTCCTGCTTGTCTTCCAAGCAGTAAGTGCATTCTTCTGTACTCCATTTCAAGTTCCCGCACGCATCTTAGTGTCAAGCGTTAGTCCGAAGTATTTGGCACTGTTACTATAAGAAACACTTTGCGTGTTCAAGAACACGGGGTTATGTTGGAACCTTCTATTGGTAAAGGTAGTGTATACTGACTTGCATTCGTTAAACTTAATCCTCCACTAGCCCAGCATGTTTAAAAAGCCTTCTGCAAAGCACCTGTTGACTCCTCTACAGTACCTCCCACTGATATTCAGTGCTTACTGCTTCTGTCTGGGGAATATCTCTGGTATATGGAAAGTAGAGAACTGGCCCTAGTACAAAACACCCGTTGACTCCTCTACAGTATCTCCCACTGATATCCACGGCTCACTGCTTCTGTCTGGGAAATATCTCTGATGTATTGAAAGTAGAGAACTAGCCCTTGTACGCTCCCTTCCGGAATGCCAGCGCCAAAAAGTCTTAGCTCCAAAAACTCATCCTCATATTTTACTCTGAAGTAGTGCTCAGTTATGTATGAGCTTTGAACTTCATCGAATTGCTTTGGAAGGTCTCTAAGCATTTTGAATCGGAGTCCCTGATGCCACAGCTCGTCGAATGCTTCTGATATGCCCAGAAACACACTGAAGCATATTTTCTTTTTCACCCCCAATCAAATTGGTGTTTCTATAGGCCTGTTCGGTGCGAGGACTAACTAAGTTCACTGACATGCCTAATTTTTTGTGTTAACAACTCGAAATTTAACTTATTTCCATGAAAATCTATTTATTTAATTAAGGAACAGGTAAGTTGTTGCTTACACCAACTTAATCTCTTGATTTTTCCTAACAGTTCAACCCTTAAGGATATTCCACAACTAAAAATCAAAATTCAAATACATAATAATCAACTATTGAATGCTTTAGAATAGAAATAAAAACGTTTTAAATAGGAATCTAAACGCAAATTAAAACGGAGACCAAAAGTTCGTTTGCGGATGAGGTACTAAACCGATAACGAATCAATTCAAGACCGATTTAGGATCATCGCCAAGCGGATGCAAGTTTATGAGCCGAGTTACGGTCCGATATTCGCGGTTCACACGACATGCGTTCGTTACCGATTCAAAATTGGTTCTAGCGATCCTCAGATTTTTGTTGGGATGAAAAATTCGTAAGAGTCATGCGTAGTTTGCTATATTGTGGCTAATTTAAAATCCAGTTTCGCTGTCATGCTGCGTTCACACGAGTCAACTTTAGTAGCTCGTTTTTAGTTGATCAAAGAAAGTTTGAACGAGCCATCACACTAGGTTTTTCATTCAACTTTTGGTCGATCAACTAAAATCGGTCAACTAAAGTTGACTCGTGTGAAGAAGGCATCAACGTCTGTCAACGTTCAATTCAATTAACAATTTTCATTAATCAGTTCATAAGCATGTATGCGTTTGGCGATTATCCTATCCACTTGTATTGATTCGTTATCAGTTCAGAATCACTTCCGCGAACAAATTTCAAGAGAAACTGAACAAAGTGTAAGAAGACCCCACAAACGATACGGAGACGATATAAAGAGAATTGTTGCTCCCTTCTGGAATCGGACAGTGCAAAGCAAAGATAGGTTGAAGAAACTAGAAAATATCTTCGTTCAAGAGTGAATTGTTACGGGTTGAAATTCAACAGTGATTAAAGAGAAATAATTAAAAAAAAAATTTTTCAATTCAATCTTAAGATAGTCTTTGTGCGATGAAAATGTGTTGAATCTATTTTCATTTCAACTTAAATATCAAGAAAAAAAATAACAGAAATTTCAAAGAACTTCACCACATTCAAGTTCAATGAAATTAAATATAGATTTTCACGAGTCGATTATTTCCAATTCATTTCCACATAAAATATATTTTCATCAAAACATAAATATGATAATTTTCATGTATTTTCATTCAGTGGCAAATTGCTGAATCAATACTTTTACATTTACATATCAATTCGCGTAAATTTTCATTTGTTTTTTTTTTTGTGTGTTCAAGCTCAAACTTTGATACAGTGTGACAATGAAATTAATTATTATGTCCATCGAAAAAAAAAGTTAATCAACTTGTCATTTACAGACTCGAATTGTTAAAGTTTTTTAAATTGAATTTAATAATGCACTTACCGAGAATTTCGAGTGTATGCGTGATCTCTTTGGGTTCGAAAGCTCCGATTTGACAAACGTAATCTCCGGCGTCCTGTGGCCGCACGTTTCGCAATTCCAAACTGTATCCGCCACCAGAAAGTCCTGGGAGTGGTGATGAGGCCTGTGGCATGCTTAATAAACGTAAACGTGGATCGGGTGAAACTTTGACCGGTCCTGCCGTCAACACGGCGATGCCTCTTTTCCACGCCAACACATAGTCTCCTGAAGAAGAAAGAAAAATGACGTAAATTCATTGCTCTTAACAACCACAGAGTAACCACAGTTCATGTTTGAGAAAATAAATTAACCTAAACCTAAATAAAAAAAAAGTGGTTGCGTGTACTTATGTACGCGCGTGGGAAGTTATACTTCTTTGGCATCATTAAAAACTAGTTTTTATTAATTGCATTCAAATACTCAATTTTATAAAATTGAAAATTAATATTTAATAATAATAATAATAATATTTATATTTAAATATATAATTATTTAAAATAAAATTAAGAGAAAAATATGTTAATTTATATCAATAAATAATATCCAAAAAAAGCTGCCAGACGTTTATAAAATTTGTCAGGATCATTTTTCTGGTTAACAATGCATGCATGTCATGAAAACAAAGCTTCATAGAAATTGCAAAATAAAGTAAGTATCTATTTTTCAAAAGTAAATGTCTTAAGCTTATTCTTATCTTGTTTTACTAAATTATTATTCATATTGTGTTATTAATATAATTGTTATAATTTTATTATTATTATTATTATTCAGTTAATTAAGCTTACTTTTTAGTTAATAATTGAAGGATTATGATCACTCATAAATATTGTTTCTTTTTAATAAACTATTTAAGAACAAAATTCCATTTTTTTTTTTTGAGAAGCCGCCATTTTGTTAAGAAATTTTATTGTGCTTTTGCCTTCGAACTGTTGAAAGATTTTTGATTATTTAAGCGAATGACGTTTAACTTTTTCATTTTAAATGATCCATTTTAGAGATATTGTAGTCACCGCAAGATGCCTCTTTTGAGAGGAGCTCTTGGAGATCAGCCATTGTAGCTTGCAAAATTAATAGTTTAAAGCTAGCATAATATGTACATACATTTTTTAAATACTAAATTCAAAAGATTACTCAGGGAAAATACTTAAAAAAAGTTTTTTTTTTAGCTGGCTGTCCCTTAAATATTTTCAATCCCATCTCCGCACTTAGGAAATTTTAAAATATAATTTCTTCGGCATCAAACTTCCCTCGCATGTTGCAATAAATTTGATAAGTGTGCTGTGGTTTAACTATCTATGAAGTTTTTTTTAATATCCAATAAAAGTCGGTGACCTTTTTTTAAGCACTGACCCAGTCAATGCTTACGTGATTCCTAAAAGTAATCATCATAGGTAAATAATATTTTTTTATTTTGCAATTTTCAACCATTTTCCGTAAAATCCCAAAAAAAATATGTAATTAGTGATAAAACCACTGAAATAATTGATATCTTATCAAATTTTTAATTATATTTTATCTGCGAACATAAAATAATTTTTACATAATCATGTGAGTAATCTGAAATGAATAGCTTGGGATTATTTTAATCGCTGCTTTCTTAGATAGTAAAAGAATAATCATTTGTTAATGACAAATTTCTAGATGACCTAACGGTTTTTTAATCAACATCTTATCAACTAATTGAAATTTTGACAAAAAACAGCGACGATAGTGTAAGTGAAATTTAAGTCCTTTGTTAAATCTCAAAATATGGAAATAATCAATTTATGATTTAGTCCATAGTTCAACATTATTGCACAAAATTTATTATCTATTTACGACATCCTAGGGAAAAAGCTCTTGTGATAGTAAATGTTAAAAATTTTTATGACAGTATAACAAATTTTTTGAAAATATCAACAAGTTTCTTTTCATAAAAATAACATTAAAAATTCACTGCAAAAGGATTTCACTGCATGGGTAACTAAGGCTTTATTCTGCAGCCCCAAAAGTGGGTCAAAACGGGACTGAAAAGCATTGAAGGTTTTCATTCCTAATCTTCAATTATCAACTTTCTCCAAAACTAACTTTGCAAGTGTAAATGTGCATGCAAATGTTGAAAAGCTCAGCTTTTCATGTTTCTTAATTCATTGAAATCCAAAGTCCATCATTAATTACGTTGATTTTTATATCTTACACATTTTAGTTGTTTAATTTATGCAGTTATATTTCTTTAGGCGCGTTATGAAAAAATGATAAGAGTGAAATTTTTAGATGGGCGGCCATCTTGAGAAAAAAAATAACAAAATTAAGTTGGCCGCAAAACAATTCGGTTTCTTGGCGCGCGTAATTTGAATTTTTGTTTTATTTTTTTTTTTATTTAAATTAAAAATTATTATATAAACAAATGACACATATTATTAAAAAATAAAATATTACTTTTACGGAATTTTGCATTAGTTATGATGAAAATGACCTTTGCATTTTATGCATATTTTTAGTTATCACGAAATCTGGGTTTCTGAAATGATTCCACCATCCTAGAATAATAATTTAGTAACACAAGATATGAAGAAGATTAAGACATTTACTTTGACAAGTAGCTACTTACTTTATTTCGCAATTTCTATGAAACTTCGTTTTCATGACATGCATGGATTGTTAACCAGAAAAATGATCCTGACAAATTTTATAAACGTCTGGCAGCTTTCTTTGGATATTATTTATTAATAAAAATTAAAATATTATTCTCTTAATTTTATTTTTAATAATTATATCTTTTAATATATATATTATTATTTAATATTAAATTACAGTTTTTTTTTATAAATTGATTATTTGAATAAAATTAATAAAAACTAATTTTTAATGATACCAAAGGGGTATAACTTCTCACGCGTGTACATAAGTACACGCAACCATTTTTTTTAACATTACTCATAATTGAATAATCGTAATAAGACCAACAAAAGTTTTTCGAAGGAAAAATTTATATCTTTGCCCCATAAAAATGCACAGCAGAATTGTAATTAAAATAAAAAAAAATATCTTTATGTAATCAATGTGCTTAATTTGAAAAAAATACTGCAATTCAAGCACATGCCTTCGATAACTATCACACTCTAGTAAAGCTTCAACTCAATTTCAATTTGTTATCAACACTTCCAGCGTTTCTTTTTTCGATCTTAAACTCCTTGACTCGGGTAACTTTTCAAGGAAATCGAATCAAAACCGTGAAGACACAAACTTTCTATAATCTAGCAGGTTTAAGTGTCGTTTATTTGAATTCAAATCCAATTAAAAAACTAGAGAACAACATTTTCTCCGGGCTGACAGCCCCACTTTTCGTGGATCTGTCCAACACTGGTTTGGATCATTTTCCATCGGAAATATTTCACAAATCCAATCTTAATACGTTGATAATATTGAAAAACAACTCAATTAAAAAATTCAATGAAATCAAAAATTTATCAGACCTTGGTGATCTTACTTTGAGTAATAATAAGATCACATCGCTACACTCTAATTTGTTTGCACATACGCCCAATCTGGTTCAATTGGATCTGTCGCATAATTCAATTGAGAGTTTCAGCCCCAAACGATTGGCGTTGTCATCAGTATCTTCTGTAACACTGGAAGATAATGCGTTGTCTTATTTGAATTTAACTGAATTCGTTGAATCAACACCAAATCTTGATTATTTGGTTCTGGAACAAAATCCATGGAAATGCAATGGGTTACCGGAAATGGTTCAAGATGCATCAAAATTAGAAGCCTACAGCGTTTTTTGGGGAGACAACAACTACAACACTTTGAACTATCAAGGAATACCATGTGTTTTATAAATTAGTTATACTCAAACAAAAAATGTAATTTTTACTTTGTAAATCGCAGTTTAAAAATCAAAATAATATATTATCATGATCGGTGCAAAATTATCATTCTTTCCAATTAAATCTTCACGAAACATCTTAACAATCTCCTACCTAAACAGGACTATTTATTGTCAAATAATTCAATCGCAAAATAGATATGAAGATAAAAGTCTGAAAAATTGTCATTAAATCAGATTTACTAAGAATCTAGTCTATATAAATTCAAATATTAACTCCTTTGACTCTTTTTAGTCGCTTTTTCAGGAATAAGTTGTTCATGTCAATTAAATGATTCTTGTATCAGGATAAAATCTTACTGTCATACTGTTGAGGAAAAAAATTTATGCTATTTGGATGCTATTTATGCTACCAGACAACTACTACCAAACTTCTTAAAAGAATGCCTTAACTCGCGAGAAGACATCAAAAGGACAATAAAATATTTAAAAAAATTAAACTAATTGATTAAATAAAAATTTATTATAGTTTCAATATTATTGTATTTGTTAATCCTTTAAATATAGTTTAATTGTTATTATTGTTATAAGTATATCAATTTTAGTACTAAATGTTTATATTTTTTTAATATTATTATGATAATGATTTTCATAAATGTTATTATTATTATTATTGTAATGCTAGTATTACTTTTACCACTATTATTATTATCAGTACTTTTTTTAAGCTTTTATCAGGTGAAAATACCAGTTGATTATTATTTTAACAATTTATTTTCTTTTCACACAACGTTTCGTTGGTGTTATTCCGACTTCATCAGGTATCTACTAAAACAGACAATTAATAAAAATTAAATTAAAAAGTTTTTCAATAATAATATAGTACATGAAAAAACACTAAAAGAAATTAATACCTTGAAAAGTATTATTATTATATAATCTATACCAACAATAAGATTGAAGATTTTTACTACTTGAATACCTATATAATAAAAACGTTCTATCTCTCCTGCGCGAGAGAACAAAAAACGGAATCATTTTTCCCAGCTAAGATTTTTATCTAATCTAAAAAATTTAAGGTGTTTTGTTGAATACTTTTTATTGTCTACATTTTCATATATTTAATACAAAAAAACAAATGCCATTTGCATTGTAATTTTCCCCCAAAAAACAGGGAAATAACAAGGTTTGTCCAGGGTAAACTTAAAAATAGCTGAGCCGATTTCAATGGAAGTTTCACAAAAAGTTATTAACTATTGTAACTTACATTAAAGGTTTCTTTAAATTTCAAATTCTTTTGCCTGTTTGTTTGTTTGTTCTTGGCAAACTTGAAAACGGCTGGTCTGATTTGGACGAGATTTTCACTACAAATAGTAAATATTACAAAACGTACTTAGAAATACTTTTGATTCCGAAAAAATGCTGATTTTCTGAACAAAAAAATAAAAACTAATAAAACTGCGCAACAAAAAACATACATCGGCAGGCAGTTGTGATACAATGTACATATACTAACATATCGTAGAGACGACATGATTTTAAACTATGCAATTTGTTATTCTTATAAATTAATGTTTGCAAATTGAAAATTATAATCATGATAGAAGTATGGCGATAGGTTAAATTCCTAGAAACCATAAATCCATTGTAAATTTACGGGTAGTTAATATATTATTAATAGTTCGGCTGAGTAAACGTTCGAATTGTCGAGGGAGGAGAAGGATATCCTTTGCAGTAAATATGATTTCATTCATAAAAACAAATATCTTAGTTCAAAAATGAGACCCGTAAAAATAAAGAAAAAAAATAGACATTTCGACTTAAGTGATCCCGATTAGGAGTTTGACTAAGAGAGGTGAAGCCGTTAGGCAGAGTCTCCAGAACAAAAAGAAATCCAGCCCAACTTATTTTTCAAAAGAAAATAGCGACTTAGATGTGACCATCGCGTTGTTTTTTTACCAAAAAACTAAATTTTTAATTTTTTATTTATTTTAGCAAGATCTATAAGAATTATTTGTCTAATCTTGGACCCCGGAAAATAGCAAACTTGCCGATAAGACATAATGGACTTAAAATAATACTATATCCTAGAACTATGAATCTAAGGCAACCAAACCTAATACCTCAAATCTTAAGATAACACATTAAATATTATTTATCCTAAAAAATTAATTTAAATTATTTATTATTTATCCTAAAATTAATAAATGATTTCATATGACATTTGGTGTAAAAGGTTCTCAAGGCTTAAAATTTTCTTAATATTTTACAATATTCAAAAAAACGTAAAGATCCTAATTATAAGATAGCATATATCTGACCTTGAAACAGTAGTTTAATGGATTTTCATGAACTTTCTTTGAAATAAAGATCCAGAAATACCTAATTATCTTTTCTTGTTAAAATAGCTGATTTTCTTATTTTGGGTAAAGTTTTGTATTATTCAGTCAGATTAATTTAGATACGCTCAGCGAAGCGGGTGGGTATCAGCTAGTGTATTATATTATTATTGAAAACTTTTTAACTTATCATCTGATAATTGCTTAAAATATAAATGGAGTATGTATTCCAGTCTAGAAATTTAAAAAACCGATTTTTCTTTTCTTTCATATTCTCAAAGTTTAAGCCTTTAAGAAAATGCCCTTAAGAGGTTTTTTTAAAATTTTCATTATTTTTGGACCAGGAATCGCTGATTAAAAAAATGTAAGTATTAACTACCATTTGTATGACCACTGAATGTAAATTTACCCGAAACTTTAAACGCGTTTTTCTCGAAACTGTCTTTTTCAAAACGATACCCACGATTTCTCAGGTTCTACTCGACCGATTTATCTGAAATTTTTAGAGAGTCTTCGTTATACTTGAAACTGTCCCCATTTCCAAATTTCAATTTTTACTATTTTTAAAAAATTCGAAACAGTCAAAAAAAGTGGTACAAAACTTGTTTTCTTTTCAGGTAGTCGCCAATTAGTGAAAAAAAATTTTCCCAACTTTTCTGTAGTTCCAGACATTACGACATTATTCTAGATTAATAATCTTTTCTTTTTTTTTTGGTTTCACATTGCTAGGAGGGTTGAAATCATGGGTATCGTCATTTTTTTGAGACCCCCCACTTTATCAGCTGCTAATTTTTAAAATTTTTTACTTTTTTTGTTTTTTGATTTTTTTTCTGTATTCTTGTAAGGTTAATAAATAACTAATAAAAAATGTATAGTAAAAATATCAATTGTCTCTTTTGTACGACACTTTAAAAATTACCTGAAATTCATGCCTCTAGACTAGAATACTGCCCTAAACTTTTAAAATTAATATTATTATCAGTACTTTTATTATTATAATCAATCTATGCTATCTAACAATTTATTGATCAAAAATTATAAACTAGGAGTATATACTATATGTATCGGGCATAGTAGAATACTATGCCCAATTGCTAATAACCTTGGACGTTGAAGCGACTTAAAAAAATAAATAAATAAAAATAACATTCATAATAAGACCAAAAAAAGTTTTTTGAGATAATAAAATGATTTGTTTCTATGCTCTATAATAATGCACAGCAGAATTGTAATCAAAAATAAACAATTATCTTCGTATAATTAATGTGTTTAATCTGAAAATTTTTTTTATAAAAAAGCACTCAAAATTAATGATAATCGAGGTTTCAAAACATGTACATTCTTGGAAATTTGTTAATCAATTTTGAAAATCACGCCACAAAGCTATCAATTGAATATCATTTAATTACTATTTTGTAACAATCAAAGTTCGAATTGATAACATAAATTTAAGATATAAAAGAAAAGAAAATTTTTTATTCGGTACCAAATTTCCAGACGCTTTGTAAGTAAGTAAGTGATGAAATCGACACTGGATTTATTAATTTTTTTATACTAATAACTTTAATTTATTTCATTAGAAACATAAAAATGGCCAACCGTTGGATTCTGTGTTTAGCGTTGGTTTTGACCATTAAACAAAGCCGGGGTCATCTAGATCCACAACCAGGTCAATGTGATTATTTTGGTCATAATTTAAGTTGCAACAACGTAACAAGACATCAATTCAACACCGAGTTAAACAATCGTTTCTTCAAAAGCATAACAATAACCAACAGTGATATTGGCGTTTGGGATGCACTTTCTATACCGAAGAAAAGAGCAGCTAAAATAGAATATTTGAGCTTGCAAGGCAATCAAATAACAACAATTCAAGCACATGCTTTCGATAACTATCATAATCTAGTAACGCTTAAACTCGATTCCAATTTGTTATCAACACTTCCAGCGTTTCTTTTTTCGAACTTAAACTCCTTGACCCGGGTAACTATTCAAGAAAATCGAATCAAAACCTTGAAGACACAAACTTTCTATAATCTGACAAATTTGGGTGTCATTCATTTAAATTCAAATCCAATTGAAAAACTCGAGAACAACATCTTCTCCGAGCTGACAGCCCCACTTTACTTGGATCTGTCCAACACTGGTTTAGATCATTTTCCATCGGAAACATTTCACAAAGTCAATCTTTATACGTTAGTGTTGTCAGGCAACGTCATTACAAAATTAAATGAAATCGAAAATTTACCAGGCCTTGGTAACCTGATTGTGAGTTACAATAGTATCGAATCGTTGCACGCTGATTTGTTTGTACACACGCCCAATCTGGTTGAATTGGATCTGTCGTATAATGCAATTGATAGTTTCAGCCCCAAACGATTGGCTTTGCCATCATCCGTAATGTCTTTGTCACTGAATGATAATGCGTTGTCTTATTTGAATATAACTGAATTCAGTGCACCTGACCTTGATTTTTTGATTGTCGATCGCAACCCGTGGAAATGCAATGAGTTACCGGGAATGGTTCAAGATGCATCAACATTAAATGGACCCGTCGTTTATTTTGGAGGAAACCACTACGATATTCTTAACTATCAAGGAATACCATGTGTTTTGTAAATTATTTATACTCCAACCATATAATGTTATTTTAGTTTTGTTAATCGCATTTAAAAAATGAAAATCAAAAAATATAAATTTATGATCGTATCAAATTTTTCATTCTTTCCAACTGTGTCGTCACTAAACATCCAAAACATTAACAGTACAAATTATGGTAAGATAATTCATTCACAAAATCTATATGAAGATAAAAGTCTTAAGGTCGAAAAATTGTCAGTTAATCATATATATATATATATGTATATATGTATATATATATATATCAGTGGCGGCTCGTGAAATTTTGACATGGGGGTGCTGTGTTTAAAAAAAAAGTGGTTGCGTGTACTTATGTACGCGCGTGAGAAGTTATACTTCTTTGGCATAATTAAAAATTAGTTTTTATTAATTGCATTCAAATACTCAATTTAAAAAATTGTAAATGAATATTTAATAATAATAATAATAATATATATATTTAAAGATATAATTATTAAAAATAAAATTAAGAGAATAATATTTTAATTTATATCAATAAATAATATCCAAAGGAAGCTGCGAGACGTTTATAAACTTTGTCAGGATCATTTTTCTGGTTAACAATTCATGCATGTCATGAAAACGAAGCTTCATAGAAATTGCGAAATAAAGTAAGTAGCTACTTTTCAAAGTAAATGTCTTAATCTTATTCATATCTTGTGTTACTAAATTATTATTCTAAGATGGTTGAATCATTTCAGAATCTCAGATTTCGTGATAACTAAGAATATGCATGGAATGCAGACGTCATTTTCATCATTAAATTTCAAATAGTATAACAGCTACTGCAAAATTCGAGAAAACTAATAACTTTTTTTTTTTTTTTTAAAGTGTTTATTTAAAGTCGCATCAACTTGGTAGTCCTTAGCGACTTCTGTTGTGGTAGTTACACGTCTTCCAGTACTTCCAGAGATCGAAGGAGCTTTTTAATCGAATTTGTTTATTTTATGATCTGTCGCAGTCTGAATCAGTTATGTCTTGTTCTGTGTTACTGTCTCCGGATGGATCGGTTAAACTAAGTGAATCTGTTGTAGCTATGCTGAATTCTCTTTTTAACTTATTTCTAAGTTTAGAAAATTTGAGCTTCATTGCACGAGTATTAAGCAATGGGTAAAGTGTGGTTAGTTGATTGATTATATCATTTGGTTCAGTGTTAAATTCTAATATAGTGCTTTTTATGGATTTTTGACCATTAGTTTTGTCAAGCATATTTTGTAGTTGGTTAGCGTTGCATTTGTACTTCGTTGGGTTTGTTTTGAGTTCCTCTTTTATTTCTTGGTTTAACTTAGAGTGGTCATTATTAATTTTCTCTGGTTCAAGTTGGTTTAAGTCAGCGTTCTTTGATTTTTTTGGGGTTTGTTTTAGGAGCCTGTTTTTGTTAGGTTGTTTGAATTCCATTGAAGAATTTTGGAGCTCATTTGACTCGCTTGTGCTTTCGGAAGAGTTATCCGAAGGTGTTAATGGTCTTTTTTTATTTTCGGGAATTTGGTTGTCTTTTGGTTTTGTCTGGTTTGGGATTGTTGGATTCGGAGAATGTTGATTGTTAATTTTAGTTTGTTCTTTATTTGTTGGGTCAGTCAAAGCATTTTTAGCTGCGTGATCTGAACTTTGAAGAGCATTCAAGGCTGGTTCATTTTGGTCATTTTTTTGAGTTTGGTTGAGTGGTGGGTTTATTTGCTGTTGGCTTTGATTGAACGTTAGTCCATCGCTCAAGAAAATACGGTAGTTTTCTTCTTCAAAATTAATGAGGATTGTGTCTGGGTGGTGATTTTTATCAAATTCCTTGACGTATATAGTGCGTCGGAAGCTCCAAATATGCTTATACGCGTCCTCTTGTATACCCACCTTAACAAATTGCATCTTGGAGAGAGGTTTGAGGCCCGCTTTTTTTAGTTCAGAAATTATAATATCGTGAGGTATAGAGGGGCATACATTTGAAATAATTATTCTTTTTGAATTTGATATTAGTTTACGGCCAGTTAATAGGGTGTTGTTTATTGCGATATTTTTAAATTTTTCCAAGTATTGATCTGTAATCTCAGCTGACGCCAAATATATACAAACTCTATTGTTGGAAAGTCTTGAGGCGAACAAAATATTTTTAATAATATTTTTTAATTTTATTTTTTAATAATATGTGTCATTTGTATATATAAATATTTTCTAAATAAAATATAAAAAATATATTTAAAGAATTAATTATTTTTAATTTAAATATAAAAATAAGTAAATAAATAAAACAAAAATCAAATTACGCGCGTCTAGTTAAAAATACCGAGCCGTTTTGCGGATAACTTCATCTTGTTAATTTGTGATGATAAAATAGAACTCTACTAATGCTTCTAAAACCGCGCCGCGATGCAGACGTCATTTTCATCATTAAACTTCAAATAGTACCTATAACAGCTACTGCAAAACTCGAGAAAAGTCATAAGTTATTTATTAATAACATGTGTCATTTGTATATATAATTATTTTTAATTTAAATATAAAAATAAATAAATTAGAAAATAAATACAACAAAAATTCAAATTACGCGCGCCAAGAAACCGAGTAGTTTTGCGGCCAACTTCATTTTGTTAATTTTTGTCTCAAAATGGTCGCCCATATAAAAATTTCACCCTCATCATTTTTTCATAACGCGCCTAAAGAAGTATAACTTCAAAAACTAATAAAAACATAATGTACTTATTCAATTTATGTAGGTATTTTTGTATCATTTGTATACAAAATCCATTCTACGATTTTTAGCGTTTAGCTGGATAAAAGAGTTTATCGGTCTTGATTCATATTTTTCCTTAACAATAACTCAATTCGTTTTTGTTTTAGTGTAACGAACTATTGTCTAAATGTATTTATAAAGTTGAGTCGAAAGAAACGATTAAATTAATTAGAGTTACAAAACACAAGAACTCCTCTCATCGTGGCCACGTACGTACTGGCACTGCCAAAATCACAGTGTCAGTTTCACTTGTTACATGCACAGACTAGAATACACGAAATTAAGCGTAAATAGACGAAGCTGAACGAAGCCGGCTGAATTGACACTGTGAGAACCACAGTTCCAGGCTTTATATTTCAACGTCTTCTAAGTAATATTAAAATAGTGCGTTTATATAACAATTGAATTGATTATGTTTTACAATTTCATTATATTATTATTATGACTCCATCAATATTATTGTCATTTAATAATATGAATGCAAACAATATTTTTACATAGTTTGTTTGGGGGTGCTGCAGTACTAGAAAACAATTTCTTCGTCATAACATACTCTATTTAACAACTAGCTGATACCCGCGACGTCGTCTGCGTAGGTAATTATTTTAAGAACATATTAAATTTACAGATAAAAAAAATTTTAAAAATTGAAAGCAAAAGTATATTATAAAAGAACTTAGCGTAGAACAACAACTTTATGCCAAAAAATTGCTCCTTCAGAATCCGCTATTGCTTCAAGTGTACAGTAAATAGTTATTAGTTAATCAATAATTAATTTTTCAAAATTTTGTGAATTCAAAAGTACAAATGCCTATAAATAATCCAAAATAATCAATTTTTTTCAAAAAGTTTAATCCTTAAGTGCTCTTCACGGATCCGAAATTGCTCCAAGTGTATAGTTAATTAGTAATTCAATTTTTAAACAATACATAGTTAAAAATAATTAATTATTAAAAATATAACAAAACTTTGATCAATTATTTGCGTAATGATAAGAGCAAATAGAGAGCTTTAACAAAAAAAAAAAACTTCAATTGAAAATTATTTAGGATTTTATAGCGATTTTAATTCTTAAGTTTGAAAATTTTTTAAAAGTTTAATTATTAATTAACTATTAACTAAAATAAATAGCTTTAAATTTTAGTATTAAAAAAAACTTTTTAATTTGAGATCATTTTATCCAAATCCAATAAAAGAACTTAAGAATCGCTACAAGACCATATATAAAACTTCAATAAAAAGTATCAACAAGTTATTAAGTGAGTGAATATTTCTAATGAAAATTTAATTTTCGCTTAGTATTTCCAAAATAAAATCAGAAGTGAAGCTAAAATTTTCGATATTTTGACGACAAAGTATCGTTGGGGTGTCTTATACGAGTCAAACACACAAGTTTATAGAAAATCGCATCGAAATAATTTTAAGCTCATTTCCGATACGAATTTCTTGGAGAGGAATTATTTTGAATGACTAAAAAAATCGAATACAAATACAATTATCAATGGGCACTTATTATCTTCAAGTACTTTATCTCATTAATTGGCAAAATGATAGGCAATTGTCGAAAAACCACATTCAAGAGGATGATATTATAAAATTTAATTTCTAAGAAATTTCGAGTTTTTTGCTCAATATCACTAGGTAATTTAAAAAAACAAAAAGTCACACCGAAGAACTAAACCATATCTGTTTAAATCAATTAAAATTATTGCTACTAATTAGTTTTATAATTATATAATAGTTAAAATATAGTTTTGTGTAAAACTTCGCGGTGCCAAGAAGTGCACATTCAGTCAATGTAGGAAAATCGGGTAAACGAACAATGACTTTAATTTATTTTGTTGGGAGCTCGGCCCAAACCTCCACCAGGGGTACCCCTTGGACCCCTTTGGCATTAATTAACACAGTTTTTGCGGATTTAACACAGACACATGGGGGTCAATTTAAAACTATTTCGATAAATAATTGGGGTCAATTTAACACGTTTTTACTAAAAATTATGAACAATTAAAAAATTATCGTTTTACACAAAACTAAATGTTTTAACATCAAAATTATGCTGCAAATACGATTTGCAGTTAATTCTATGAGGACTTTTTGTCTGAGGATATTTTGTCAAGGGGATATTTTGTCTGGGAATCAAAACGCCTGATACCACTATGTTTTTCCAATTATCATTACCATTTGATACCCTAAAATCTAAATGGAATAATTTTCCGAAAATGTTCAGTTCCATGTCAAGAATCCGAAAAAATGTTTCTCTTGCATCGTGGTTTTATAAAACTGCACAATAATTTTTTTTGCAATTTGCATCGTCTTCTTAAAATTTCTATTTGCATAATTGAAGGACTTGGTGCAAGAACACGGTATATCCAAATTTTTCAATTTTATTTTTAAAGCATTTTTTCCTTGGTAAAATATTACTATTTCAATTAGTCGAAGAATCGGAGCAAAATGAACATCAGTACTGTCCTGTATGGTATATAATGTAGGAAAGGTAAGGACTTACCTTATGGAATTTTTATTTTCATTCAACGATTACCAAAACTTTGTCAGCCAGGACTTGCTAGGTTCTTGCACTAAGCCCTTCAATTTAAAAATATCTGCTGCGAGGCGTCACAGCACTTTCGTTTGCTTTCATTTATGAAACTCACTGTTGGTTAAAAGCACTGTAAGTACTTTATAACCATACATATAAACAGAACAGAATGCATACAGCCTATATACATATGGACATACGAATTTCCAACCTTCATCTCAGAATCGCCCTTACACGAATTTTCCCAAAAAAAAGTTTCGTATAAAAGTTGTAGGCATCAATGAGTCTAAGAACTGTAGAAAGTTAAAAGAAAATCGTTAGAGCAGTTTTTGTAAAAAATTAAAAAAACTCCAAAACTCATAGAATAAAGTGGAGCTTCCGGTTAAGCGATTTGAACCAAAAGCTTCGCGGCTCAACTAAATATAATATGAAGGTCAAATTCCAAGTTTAGTGAAATTCGGATACGATATGGCTGTCACAAACAGACATACACACACACACAAACATGTTTCTAAAAACCACTTTTTTGGACTCAGCGGACCTAAAAACATTTCCGGTGAAAGCTCGAATTCGAAAATTCGACCCGATAACAATAATTTCTTTACTATATAGTAGTAAAAGAAAGTAAAAATGAAATACCACAAGACAAGGTGGTTAATTTTTTTAGTGAAGGAAGACATGGGTACGTGGGTTCCTGTAGGACACTATAATCGATTCCATATAGAATCTTAGACTAGGAACCTCTGTTGGAATTTATACTAGATATTATCATTAATTCAAGATGGAGAAGCGTCGTGATTTCAGAGTCTGGGAGTGTCACCTACCTCATCAACCAGCCAATGAGGAAGCGGCCTGGTTATGAGATGGAGGTGGGCAAGCAACCACCCATCGAGAAAGTTTGACGAAATAGTACAAGAGCTTTAGCACTATCCCGGACATCATACGAGCTGTCTGACTGTCGGGAGGGGTTGCGTTTATTAGTGCCTATCGCACCTATGACAGGTAAAACATTGAAATTTTCAGAAAAAAAGAAAAAGTTTTAGATTAAATTTGTATAAAATAATAATTTTTACATAAAAAATGTCCAGTGACTAATTTTCCTAAGGTTGCTAGTTTGCCCGCTACAAGCTTGTACAGCTCATGGTATACATGTCGGCACAACGGCTGTATCTCTGAACGGTCGGCCACTCAAATGACGTCAGGTCGAGCCAGCCTTTTCAAGCTTGTAGCGGGCAAACTAGCCACTTTACGAAAATTAGCTACTGGACATTTTTTATGTAAAATGTTATTTTCTACAAATTTCATCTAAAATGTTTTCTTTTTTTTCTGAAATTTTCAATATTTTACCTGTCATAGGTGCGATGCGCACTAATAAACGCAACCCCTCCCGACAGTCAGACAGCTCGTATGATGTCCGGGTTAGTGCAAGAGATAACATATATAAAAACTGGCCGACCTAAAATACTCTCTCGAAAACGTTGCTAGCTCTTAAACTAAAAAGGATTACTCGGTAAATTAAGAAGGGGTGAAACATCTAGAATGATCGATCATGATAGAGCCGAATTTTCTAGAGGGATTTTGAAATCCTGTATAAGCCCCGGACGTTGAATAAATCTTCAACATTGTGATATAAATCTTCGACCAGTGTTAAAATAAATAGTGGTAGTGATCAGTGTTAAAAGATAAACAGTGAAAGTGAACAGTAAATAAATAAAGTGAACAGTGCAATAGTGAGTGATAATTAGTGAAAACTAACTAATTGGTAACGTGTAGTTTATAAGTGACAGTAGTGTAAGATAAATCAATAAACGATTGTTAAAAATAAATTGTTGCCATTAAACACAAATCCTCGAACCCGTTAAATCAATTCAATATACATAACGGGTCTCATCTCAGAGTTCTTCAGGAAACTACAAGCTTAATGAAAATGACAGCAATCGGAATAGACATAGGATCCCATGCCACAACTTTAAAAGAACCATATAGAAATATATATTCCAATCTAGTTTTCCAAATTTATATTTTTGATAAGAATTATATTGGATGACTATTGAAAAATTCAAATTGATATACAATTATCAACAGTCACATAAAATATTCAAGTACCTTATCTCAGTAATTGGAAAAATGATGAGTAATTGTCGAAAAAATATTCAAGTGGATGATATTATGAGATTAATATTTCATTTCTAAGAAATTTTCAGTTTTTTTTTTTAACATTTTACTGAGTTATTGCAAAAAACACAAAGTCACGCCGAGTAACTTAATCGCACCTATTTTAATCTTTTATCATTTTTACTACTAATTATTTTTATAATCAAAAATCAAATTTATTCAATTATTTAGTTAAAAATTGTATATAAGACATGTAAATTTATCATTTGTAGCATACATTTTTTGAAGGCATGTAAGTAAGGAACCCTATTGAACGTATCTTTATTTCTAATCATATTTTAGTTTTAGTTGAAGCCCCAACAATGGCCAATTTTCATTCGATTTTATATTTGTTTCTGGTTCTCAACATTGAGAATATACTATGCACCAGCCATGGTCACTGTACTTATGTCTTGCACAATTTAGACTGCTATAATGCAACAAAAGACCAAATAAACGCAGCGTCACAAAAAAATGTCTTCTGGAACATAAATATAACAAACAGCGCTATTGGAATTATGAATTCACAATATTTACCCAAAACACTTGTGAAAAATGCAAAAGATTTATATTTGGAAAACAATTATATAACTGCAATTCGAGCTAATACTTTCGACTTATACAAAAATTTAAATTTACTCGACTTAAACAACAATAATTTATCGACACTTCCATCGTATCTATTTTCAAATTTAAGGTACTTAAACAAAATTAAAATCGAAGGAAATCAGTTGAAACATTTAAAGACGAAGGCTTTTAACAATATCACCAACATCGATGTGATTCATTTGAATGACAATGCAATTGAAACGCTAGAGGAAAAAACATTTTCCCATTTGCCGAGTCTTGGGCATTTGGATCTTTCAAACAATAACCTGGATCATTTTCCATCAGAAGCATTTGACAATGTCAAAGTGGATTTCCTTTTGATTGCTAATAATGCAATCGAAAAATTGAATGAGATAGAAAATTTGTCATACTTGTCAAACTTAGATTTGAATCATAACCAAATCTCTTCGTTACACGCCAATGCATTTTTACATACATCCGTATTAAATAACTTGAACATGTCGCATAATGCAATTACCAGTTTCAGTTCTAAAAAATTGGCATTGCCATCGACTTTGACCCGTTTAGATTTGAGTTATAACGCTTTGACGTATTTGAATTTTACTGAATTCAGTGAAGTGACACCAGACCTTGGTAAATATAGCACCTTCAATGTGGAACATAATTCTTGGAAATGTCAGTTGTTGCCGGGAATGGTTCAAGATGCACAACGGTTATTTGGCCACCACGTATTTTGGGGACAACTTGATTATTCTTCTATCAATTACCAAGGAATACCATGTGTTATATAAGTAGAAAATTTTCATTCATTAACTTGTTAATATCTTAAAAATATTAAGAAATAAATAGCTTTAGATTTCTGCACTCACAAAAAGTTTTTAATTTAAAATTCCAAATTTCTATCCATATCCAATAAAAAACTTCAAAGGCTCTGGCCCAATAGCCATAAGAAAAGTGCCCCAGGCGGTTTTTGAAAAATGCTTCCGTGTGCTGATTTCTCTTCATGAAAAACTTATTGTCGCACAATTTTAACCCGCTACCCCCACCTTTATTGGAGTTACGGGGGAAACTACCCCAGACGTTAAATTTTTTTTTTCTAGGAAACTATTAAATATTTTTTCATGAAATTAAAACTGTACGTAGATATGAATAAAACGCATAATATATATTTTTTCAGAATTTTTGTAAATCTATAAATGATGAAAATTATTATTTTTATTTTTTGAGGGTGGTTTTTTACATCAACCTTTAAACGATAATTCCATCAACGTTATTCGATAAATTATACTTCTTTATACAAGTAAATATTAGAAAAACCCATATCAAAATATTGAGGACAAACACATTTTCGAAACTTTATTTGATGAGATTTCGTTAAATACACCAGATTCAAGTAATTTGAATCTTTCATCGGATTCTTTGAAAAATTTTAGTCCTACAAGGCTTTTTTTGCCATTGGTACTATCAACGTTAGATTTGAGTAGCAATTGGTTATTAAATTTGAATTTTCGTGAGTTTAAAAAGACAATACCACAGGTAGAAACGTTGAATGTGTCTTTGGAAAAAATGATTCAGAATTCACTGCCGTTAAATGCTGAAATTTTCTGGGGACCGACTGATTATACCACTACTAATGTCGATGGAATCCCATGTGCTGAGTGAAAATTTTATACAAATACAAAAATATTTTCAATAATTTGCTTGTAGTAATGTGAATTTACTTTTGAAAAATGTTTTCATCTTTGAATTATCTATTAATTTCGAGGGTTTTTTTCAGCTACTGTCGCATCTTTCAATTGTATTGTATAGTCAACATCTTATACTCATATTTAAGTGTTATCAAACACAAATTGGCGATAAAATTTCAAATTAAATCAGTAATCTAATATTTATTAAATAAAAAACCACTTGAAGATAAGAAAATCGCGACAATTGTATTGAATATTTTAAATTCATTTACCAAACATAAAGTTTGATAGTAAAGGGCATAGCCAAGGTTTATTGTATCTCAAACGGTTTTTCTAAGCACTAGCTTAGATGATAGTTGCTTTTTATAGTTATTTTCAAATTAATATTTTCATAATTTGTTTTAAAAAGGATATATTTCAATTTAAGATTCAATATACGTAGCCTAAAAATTAAACCATACTCCAATTTATTGTCTAGATTTAATTTCTAATGCATTCCTTGGAAATTCCCTTTGAAATCGAGCATTTGATAGATCCGCATCAACTAGATTTGTTAGATTTAAGAAATGTCGTGCGTTGAAGTCTCTGAATTGGATATTTATGTAGATTGACAACTTTGAAAAATGCTGAATTTGAAAAAGTGCACGCCTTCAACTCTTCAATTTGACAATAATTATCGTCCAGTTGCATGAATAAAGGACTTGTATCGAATATAGGTACTTGCTGCTATCCCCTCGGGATTGTTGTTGATCTTGAACCAACTCAATTTGTAATATCCATCAAATTCATCGACACTAATTGTTGATATTTGGTCATTGTTCAAAAATAACCGCAACGAAATTGTGTGGGTTAAAAAATTGAGATTCAACGAGCTTATAAATATTTTTGGAGTGGTGGAACATCATGACAAAATTTTTTTTTTTAAATCAACGCTTAAACGCATTAAAACGTATAAGCGGCTAGTGAGCTATATAGAAAATAATTTTTCAATTAAAACTGCATAATCTATGTCCCTATTTACAAAAGTTTTCAAAAAATCAATAAATACATTATTCAACAAATTAAAGGTATTATAATTCAAAATACTAGTAATGTGAAATAAAAGTTTTTAATAGTTTCGGATTATTGAGACTCTACTATAGAATATGCGTTTTTAGTTAAAAAATTATTTCCTATATAATTCTCTCGTCACATTTATGTATATGTATAAGTTTTAATGTGTTTAAACATGATTTAAAAAAAAATATTCATAACGTTCCACCACTTTAAAGTATTTGTAAGCAATGAAGAGAAAAATTTTCCAACTATTTATTTTATAATTACCCGCTCGCTTCGCTGAGTATATCTAAATTTAACTGATTGATTAAAATATTCCCTACGTTCATAGCGAAATATTAAAACTAATATATTTTGACAGAAATAAATGATAAATACTTTCAGACTTAAAATCCAAAGAAAATTCATCAAAATTCGTAAAATCATTTTTTAAGAAAGAGATGTTAGCTGTCTCACATCAGCTTCTATATGATTTTTAGTAAAAAAGTACCTGTATTCTCTCCTGTAGGCATAACTCTTTCCCCCAACCCGCAATCTAATGTGATATTTTTCAAAACAAAAAAAAAGTGATACTTGCGAGACCTTTCCTTTCCCCAAAGTAAGATGAGATGAGATTCGGCTCGACCCCATCGGCCCCTGAACGCCTCACGTAACATTTAATGGATGTTTTCTTTAAGAGTAGATAAGTAGCTATCCAACAGGATCATTAGCAAAACTTCATAAAAATTCGTTGCGTTAAGTAATTGTTAAATTTTAAAGTTTTTAATTTATTATTTTAATACGTTTATTTCTAATTAATATCTTCGACAATGAACAGTGAAAAAAATTGAAATACAAATTTATTTTTCAGTAAAAACTGTAAACGCTCTACGATACTACTTAATCTATTGTCACATTTATCTATCTAATTTATTGTCACAGTCTAAAGACCTTAAGGATGGATGAGTGTCATTTTGTGAGCTTGGGCGTGGCACCCGCTTCTTGAACTATCTCAGCCGTGGATGCGCCAAGCCAGCTCACAAGCCAATGGGAGCGACGTGGCTATAGGATAGAGATAGAGAGAGCTTGCAAAACTTCCAGAAACTGTAGAAAGTTCTCTAGAACTTTGCGGACCCTTGTGGCGCGAAGAGTTTGACCAAAACGATTACTTGGTGAATTTAAAAGTAGCATACTTTTCTGTGTGTAATTCCTTATGAACAAGAAAAGAACAAAAGAACAGCAAAGGGCAATCAAAGTTTTGGCAATGAATTGTTTAAAGAAATATAGAAAGTTCTGACAAAGGAATAATAGAATCGAATGTTCTGGAAGAATGCCAAGTTCTTATATAAGAAAAAGACAAACATAGGCAGTTCAGTCTTAAATAAATCGTCAATGCGAGCAGTCATAAATAAATCAAAATCGTGATAAATTGGGAGTGATAAATCGTAAACAATGAATCGCGAGTGTTAAATAAATTGTGAACATTGTTAAATAAAGTGTAACAGTGCAATAGTGAGTGACAATTAGTGAATAAGTGACTGTGAAAATTGACTCGTTAAACAGTGAACTAAATCATTTTTAACGTGCACCGAGTTAATAATTGTAAATAGTGTAAGATAAAGAAATAAACATTCCAAGAACCTGTCAAAAACGTTACATTATCTTGAACTGATTCGTTATCAAGTCAAAGTGAGACGCCCGTACAAAGCTTTTAATAAGTAAAGCACATCAACAATCATGTCTGATTATACTAGAAATACTTTGGAACTTGGAAGCTCAACACTTTTTTCTTTGCTGCAAGACGTTTATAAAATTTATCAGGATCATTTTTCTGGTTAACAATTCATGCATGTCATGAAAACAAAGCTTCATAGAAATTGCGAAATAAAGTAAGTAGCTACTTGTCAAAGTAAATTTCTGGATCTTATTCATATCTTGTGTTACTAGATTATTATTCTAAGATGGTTGAATCATTTTAGAATCCCAGATTTCGTGATAACTAAGAATATGCATGGAATGCAGACGTCATTTTCATCATTAAATTTCAAATAGTATAACAGCTACTGCAAAATTCGAAAAAAATAATAACTAATTTTTTAATGATATGTGTCATTTGTATATATAAATATTTTCTAAATAAAATATAAAAAATATATTTAAAGAATTAATAATTTTTAATTTAAATATAAAAATAAGTAAATAAATAAAACAAAAATTCAAATTACGCGCGCCTAAATAAAAATACCGAGCCGTTTTGCGGGCAACTCCATCTTGTTAATTTGTGATGATAAAATAGAACGCTACTAATGCTTCTAAAACCGCGCCGCGATGCAGACGTCATTTTCATCATTAAACTTCAAATAGTACCTATAACAGCTACTGCAAAATTCGAGAAAAGTAAAAACTTATTTATTAATAATATGTGTCATTTGTATATATAATTATTTTTAATTTTAGATTTTGGATATTTATAATCAGAAAATTGTTCTACGTGATAAACTGTTCATAATTTCTTTATCAGTTTTTGGTAATTTAAATTTTTAATCTAAAAAAGAATTATTGATAAGTTAAGATATCAAATTTTACCTGTAAGAAAATTATCAAAATTTAACGTGGTTAGTGTAAAATTTCCCACCTTTCTCTGAATAATTTTAACAGTTGTTAATTGTAGAACTTAAAAATGACTTATTTTCGAGTGATCATCTGTGTTATTTTCATACTACAACTTGAAACAGTCGTAAGTCAAGATGTTCCACCAGGTGAATGCATAGCCAACACCTATTTCTTATATTGCAACAATGTGACAAAAGACCAAATCGACAATATCGTATCAAAAAATAATCTTTTAAACGATATCCACATCTACAACTCAAACTTGAGAACTTTTGACTCAACATTTTTTGACACTAACACTTCGAGTCGACTCGAATGGTTGTTTTTGAGCAACGACCAAATCTCAACAATCAACGCCGATGCCTTTGATGGATATAACAATTTAAATTGGCTGAAGATCAACGACAATCCAGTGACGGAATTAGCAGCAAGTTTATTTGATTCAAGTCCCTTTTTCGTGGAACTGGACGCTGAAAATTGTCTGATTGAGGAGTTGAAGGCGTATACCTTCTCAAATTCGGATTTTTTCCGAATTGCTAATCTACAAGGAAATCCGATTGCGAGACTTGAACGTGCAACATTTTCAAATCTAACAAATCTTGTTGACATAGATCTGTCAAATGCTCGAATCGTGGATTTTCCAAGGGATGCATTTGATGATGCACATATTCGTACGTTAAATTTGGATAATAATTTAATCAAGGAATTACAGGATGACGCCTTGATTAATTTGGGACATTTACAATTTTTAACCATGAACTTCAATTTCTTTGAAAGTCTACCATATGGATTATTTTCTCAGACACCTAGTTTAAGTGATTTGGAATTATCATCGAATTTTCTTAAAGAATTCAGTGCTAAAAATCTTTCGTTAACTTACGCCTTAAATAATTTGGATTTGAGTCACAATACACTGACTTATGTGGACTTGAATGAAATTAAAGAAACTTCCGCACATCTTCAGGTTTTAGTTTTGGCTGATAATCAATGGAAATGTGAAACTTTACCCCAAATGATTGAGGATTCACATTCGTTGAACACAAACGTTATATGGGGGCCTCTTAATTATACTGGTCTTAATGTTAATGGAATACCATGCCAAGAATAAAGATTTGTAAATGAAGTGAATCTTCTTCTGATGATTTTTTGTATTTTTTGTTATTTTTTAATAAATAGTTAGTGAAGAAAAACGATTATTTTAACATTTACAAAACCAATGGTTTTTAAATTTTTCAGCTAACTACTATCTCCCAAAACTCAGAACGTTTTCAAATGTAGTATTTTTGAAGTGAAACTTCTATATAGACGGAGTTTTAGGAATTTTTCAATCACAAAAAAGTATCACGACAGCTTAAAGAGAAGCAGGCAGCGGCGGAGGGAAAGAAAGGCTGGCAGCTGCGCATAAAGGGCAACGACTGTATTAGAATCAATGGTATTAGTTGGATATATTCATGGGGCGGACACTTTAATCAGGAGGGCGGATCTTATGAATTTTAGTCCGACGCTTCAAACACAGATGGCAGGGCAATGTTCAACTTTCAAAGTACATTTATGCATTAAGCGCTTGGACTGTGATTATATTACAGCAGTACCTCTATGAACAACATCCCGTACTAATAGCCCAAAGGAAACTTTACTGATTTGACTTGTAGCATGTGGCTGGGGTTCGTTTGACATCAAAAAAGTAAAACGCAAATTGTATTTATAATTAAATAATTGTTTGATTAAATAAAAGGGGGCGATTTAAATGTACACCGAAAAAGGTGAAAATTAAATTATCACATATTATATTGGACATCTATGTATGAAAAAAACTGCAACAATGGTTATTCAACAGAATTAAAATTTATAATTTATAATGCATAACTAGCTGATACCCGCTCGCTATGCTGAGCGAAATATAAAAATTAATCTATTTTGACAGAAAAAGATGATAGATACTTTCAGACTTAAGATCCAAAGTAAGTTTATCAAAATTTGTAAAATTACTTTTCAAGAAAGAGATGTTAGCTGTCTCACATCAGCTTCTATATGATTTTTAGTAAAAAAGTAACTGTATTCCTTCCTTTAGGACTTGAAAATCTTTCATACCAAATGTCATTAAAAACCGTACAGCTATTTTAGGGGGCATCTATTAATTGCGCGTGGCGTTTTTTGCGATTTTTAAAATCCCTACCCATCCCCTCTGGTAAGATGTCACGAGATTTGGCATATATCATTCCCCCAACCCGCAATCTAATGTGATATTTTTCAAAACAAAAAAAATACGTGATATTTGGTAGACCTTCCCTTTGCCCAAAGTAAGATTAGATGAGATTCGGCTCGACCCCATCGGCCCCTGAACACCTCACGTAATTAATGGATGTTCCCTTAAAAGAATAGATTAGTCGCCATCTTACAGGATCTTTAGCAAAACTTCATTAAAATTCGTTCCGTTAAGTAATTGTTAAATTTGAAATTTTTAGTTTATTATTTTAATACATTTATTTCTAATTAATATCTTCGACAATGAACAATGAAAAAATTCAAATATTTAAAAAAATTTCATTATTAATTTTATTGGGTGTTAAATTGAAATTCATATTTATTTTTTAGTAAAAATTGTCAATTTTTTAATTTCAACTTTGTAGAGATTTCTTTCGTTATTGAGTAAAATTAGAAGAAAATGCGTTAAAATTATATTTCCGAACTTAACCGAAATTTTTTAAATGTACGGTTCCTGTAGGATATAATTGTTTTGCCATCCAATGAGAATCATGCATTATTCTAGCCTTAAAAGTAAGCTATATCATTCTCCCCCAAACTACCACATTGCAAAAATCATATCAATCTTTAACTCTGTGATTTAAAAAAAGTATGTCTATCCCACGGGAATAATACATTTCTCCTGAGTAAAAATTAGATCAAGTCTTCTTAAGGAAAATGACTTAGGACTCTTTTTCGTGAACTTTAACGAAACTGCTTTTAAATACACGGTTCTTATAGAATACATATTTGTTTTGTTATCTCATGGGAACCGTTTATTATTCCGGCATGAGAAGTAATCTGTTTCATTCTCTGACCCCTAAACTACCATATTACAAAAAAGTTAATCTTTTGCTCTGTAAAAAAACCAAACAATATCTATTCCACGGGAGCAGTACATTTTTTCTGGATATTTAGTATACTATAGGTTAAACCGGATTATAATCTATATCTATGCCAAATTTCATTCGGATCCATTCAGTACTTTTTGAGTGAAAGAGCAACAAACGTCCATTCTTACAAACTTTCATGTTTTTAATATAAGTTAGAAGTTAGATTACATTAAATTTGTTTAAATAAAAAATGCATTCATTAAAATATACATCACCTAACCAAATCACAATTTGTAGTAAACTAACGAAAAAATTGAAATGTGTGCTGGGACACAGAATAGAAGTAAAACGTCAACGGACAAGTGGAAAAACATCCGCCACAAAATTTTAACTTGGAGTTTTACGGGCAGGTTTTCAAATTAAACAAGTATATTAACAATATGCTGATCTAATTTTGATAGTTTATGACAATTGGAAAAACGAAACGCAACAAAATGTACAAATGGACAATAATGTAGTTGCCCACTTCGAAAATTTGCCCGTAAAACTTGAAGTTAAAATTTTGTTGAGATTTGTTTTTCTACTTGTCCGTTGAAGTTTCACTTCGGCTATGTGTCCCAGCACACATTACCATTTTTTAGTTACTTTTGATTTTTGAATCAAAATTTAACCAATAACGATTTCTAAATAATGCAATTGTATTGCATACGAAAGAGCTTTTTATTGTTCCAAGTTCCAAAAAAAAAAAAAAATATTTGAACAAAAATAATTAAACGTCGGAAACTTTTACACTTGCAAATATTGAATTTCAAAGGAAAATTTTCATTATAACTCGTGAAATACATCGACGATCGCGTCCGATGTAATATTTTCCCCCCATTTACCAGAGCAAGTTTTTGTCGACGACTAGAGGAACATGGCAGGTTCCCTTTGGATTTCATTATTCATTTCTGGATGTGTAGCTCGAGGCTGGCTCCGGCGAGAGGTCCGGATGCTGATTTTGCACCGAACGAGAGAAAAAGCGACAGCACATGAACAGATTTCTCATTTAATATTCCACGTATTTTATTATGCACCAGCCCCGCGTGTTGTTATATTATTATTTTAAAGATTTTATTGCCACTTTGGGATTATTTTCTTCCATTTTCCACCGGAATCAACACATACATGCAGAAGACAGTGTGCATAGCACCGAACAAGTGACACACAAAAGCTCATTTTATATTCGACAATTTTTTTTTCCAATTTCTTTAACGTAAGAATATTTTGGTCGGTAAGAATTCAATTCCACGATACGAAAGCATCTATCTATCAATGAACGACTATCGCATAGAATTTGATGGCAATAACGAACCGAATATTATGTATACTTTCGCTATGTTTCAATTTCCATTTGAAATTTCATTCGGTAACGTTCCTCTGAGGCAATCGTCATCTCTGTGGAATTCATTTTTGTGCAGACACAGTCAAATAATGCATACATAATACAAGACCAAGAAAAAAAGAAACCTTAAAAGTTTTCGCACAAAAATTACCGTTTCATTTTCAAGCTTCAGAAAATCCATTTTGATCTGAATCGAACCAATGAAAGGTAACTGGATGTTGTCAAGTAGCTTGTAGACAATAAAATTTAAACTAATCTGGATCGAGTTGATCACAGAAATAACGAGTTTTGATTTTAATTTTTCGTTAGTCTATCACACAGGTAGTTCAATAAGCTATCGAAGAAAAAAACTATCTTCAAATCACTAGATGAGATTTTATAACGAGTACTGAGCTTTTTATTACATCTCAGCTTATAAAATCCCAATGAAAAAACTATTTGAACAAAAATTAAAGTCTAAAAAATAAAGTTTCTAAAGCGCTCTAATATTATACATAATCATATATTGTAATGCCTACTTGGTACAAATAAATGCTTATTAAGTTAACTACAGAAAGTTCTCAAATTTTTTTTTTTTTATTTTCAGTTGCAAATAAAAACAGATTTACCTTCGACCAGTGGGGTCTTTAAAATAGGTGGTCGAGGTTTTTGTAACACTTACATAAGCTTTTCGTAAAAGCTACTGATAACAAAAATTAGAGTTTACAAGATGAGCTTTTAGATTTTTTTTGAAAGCTTTTAGTAACGTGCGTACGATATCAAAAGCTAAAGCTACCAATTTTTGATTTAAAATTTTCATGAAGAAATACAGATCAAGTTATAACTTATTGATTGACAGCATTTAGAAAAAGTTCAGTTTAGAATCAACAAGTGAATCAAAGCTTCCTTTCAAAGCATTCTAAGATATTTCCTTAATTTAACATTACCAACTTTGAAAAAATTTGTCTATCAACGACTAGGTAAATGTGCTATAACAATAGGAAGACGAGCTTTCTGCGATATCTCAGTTAAAAACAGCTTTATGAAAGTAATACATAAGAAATAAATTAAAGCTCAAAAATACGTTTTTAAAAGCTGTTATGAACATTGTTTAAAGGTAAAAATTCACAAACAAGAGTAATATGATTAAAATGCCAATATAACATTGATAGCAAATATCTTAAAATCATGAAAATTTCCGAAAATTTTTTTCGGGAACAACTAAAATATTATTAAAAATTTATTTTTAAATTTTGTCTTGCAAATAAATAAAATAATCAACCAGATATATAATACATACAGGTGGTCAAGCTTTTTGTGATATCTCTCTAAGAATGAAAGCTTATAAAATAAACTTTCAAAAAATTTTCAAAAACTTTCTAAAATATATTCATAAGAGAAAGTGATAAGATAATAATCTGCTTATTTTCTTTTTTAATTTGATACAATGGAAAGCTCAAATCACGTGAAACCTTGAAAACTATTTTAGAAAAATTTATGGTCCAAACCTAAGGGGGTATTCTAGTCTAGAGGCCCGAATTTTGAGCGTTTTTTGGAAATTGATAAAAAAAAAGCATCTGATATTTTTAGCATCCATTTTTTTATCAGTTGTTTATTTATATTCAGAAAGTACAGAAAATTAATTTCAAAAAAACATTTTTCATTGAGTTATGCGTCTTTGAAGTAGAGGGGGGAAAAAAAAGACCGTGTCCTCGTCGAAAAATAAAAAAAATGATAGATTCTTGATAATTACAAATGTTGCTATCCCATGAACTTCGAAAACTGAAAAAAAAAATTTTTTTCATAAAATGGCGGCTACTCAAAAATAAAGGTCGACTTTTTCACTCATTTTTTAACTTTGTCGAATTTTTTAAAAATATAACAATTTTAAAATTTTCATTTTTTATTGGTTCATGCGATAGAGAGATATTTAAAGAATATTCATGCCAAATTTCAAGTAAATCAACCGATTAGAACTTGAGATATTTGGGCTACCGCATCGAAAAAAGTAATTTCGAGAAAAACGTGTTTAAAGTTTTACGTTAAGGCTCAACCGGTCCAGTTGGCACGACACTAAAACGGCTATAACTTCGAAAATAATTTGAATTTTGAAAAATCTTTTTAGGGAGATATTTTTGAATATATAAACTATCGGATTATGAAAAAAAAATTTTTTCGATTTTTTAAATTCCTAGACTAGAATACCCCTTAAAGCTTTTACTACAAGAAACTATTTTTATAATTTTCAATAAATATTTTTGAGATAACCGATCTTAAATTGGCCAGATATCATCACCAAAAATTCGATTTTTTTTCGATATCTCAGTCAATAAAAGCTTTTTGAAACAACTACTCTAAATTGCATTGAAAGCTTTCCACATAAATTTTTAAAAAAATTTCAATATATCCTAATTTTAAAAAATTGACCCTTCATTGGTCAGTTTAGATTTAAACACATAAAATCAAGCTTTTTAATACTCTGAACTTGAAATGAAACTTTAACATAAACTTTCAACAATATCTTTAAATTTTCAGTTTTAATTTTAAAAAATCCACTTCCCATCGTAAGGATATGATTTTTAAACAATTTGTCGTGAATTTTTAAGATATCTCAGTAAAAAAGCTCTTTGAAAGACATTTTATGAACTAAAAGCTTATAATATGAACCCACAAAGATTAACAGTTTCATAAAATCGATCCATCATTGACCAGATATTATTTTAAAACAGGTAGTTGAGTTATTTAAGATACTTCAGTAAATAAAAGCTTTTAAAAAATTGAAGCTTATAATATGAACTTTCAAACAAAATTTTTACTTCTTTAATTTCCCAATGTTTAATTATAAATTTTAATATACTTAAAATTTTGTTGTATGTTACCATCAACATTATTCTTAAAACAGGTGGGTGAGCTTTTAATGATTTCTTAGTAAATAAACAACCCAATATATATTTTTTTATTTTTTTTTATATTTTATAATTTTTTTTTTATTTAGATAAAAGCGCTCAGCAACTGATGGCTATATAATAATATAATATATATAATTTAATGTCCTCAATTTTGACATTTTGATACGGATCAAATCTGAAAACCATCCGAATAAATAACAATATTAAACATCGTTATTTAGATATGCGATTCGAACATCGAAACTAAACACATATTGCAATTAATTTCAACAAAAATTTAAATATCAAGAGCTTTAACCCTATAACCAAACCAAGCTTTTAATACTTAACATTTCAATGAACATTCTTATTTAAATCAAAACTTTTTTTTCGATTTGTGACAATACCATTCGTTTCTTAAACCGTTTTTGTGTTTAACTCAAATATTTTATTTATAACCAATCAATTTAAGTGATATTTCTTCCATACAACTCATTCAATTTTCTTAATACATGTACAACCATCATAAATTTCAATAATAATAATTTCCCTGCGATAAAACCGAGCGAATGAAAGAACGTTTAAGTCAATAAAAATTCATTCTGTCAATATTGAAATTTTCAGTTTTCATCCAACATCAAAAGCATGGATAAATATTGTGACAGACTGAGCTCCGCTTTTCATTTCTCAATAAGTCGATTCACCTTATTTAATACGCAATAATTGCATTACTTTTATTGCTCGAGTTGTGAGCGTTGATTAATTATTATAGATGTATATTATATTATCGGTTATAACATTGGTTATTCCCGCAAGACGTGGATGAGTGACACAAGCATTCGCCTCATTCAATATGCCATTTGATAAATATTTTAATTAAGTCGCGCAATATTGAATAAAATTGGTTCAGATGTCGCATACAACCACCGCGCGGACACAATCTGCAAATCTTTGCATTAATTTTTAATAATGTTGTATTAATTCATTCGTGAGTGAAGCTCAGTGAATGCAAAGCGATGCGACGTAATGAGCAGTTATAAATTATTAATTGAATTCAAATGCCTTCCAAGTGGTTTAGTTTATGACGGTACCGTCCTACCCTCGACTAAGACTCCGAGCGCATCATTCTCTAATTACTTTCGCCTCTCATTAACGACAGAGAGACGCTATTTAATAATGATGAGAAATAAAAAAATAAAAAAAATACGTACAAGAGATCGCTTACGAGCGGGACTTAAGCTTAGAGCGAAAAATTAATGTAAAAAAAAAGTTGATTTAACCGATGAATGAACGATGCAACAATGCCATTGCTTGGTTACACAACGTCAACTTTGGAGAGCTTTTATGAGGCGATGCAATGCTCTACACTTGACGATTTGGATTTACAAACTTGGTATATTTTAATAAACATTAACATTCATTCAAATTTGCATACAAGCTCTTATGATGAATCAACTGCACATTTAATTGATGTTTTCATTTATTTTCTTCATCAGAAAAGTTTATAACAAACTTTAAAGGTAGAAATTTAAAAAAAAAAATGGTTGTAATAAAGTCAAAAAGAACACCAATTAATAAAAAATTGCGTACTTTTATAAATTGAATTAATATTACTGAATTATCATTATTTTGTATAATACAAAGGAGTTAATTTAAATTAACAATTTTTTCAAAATGAAATCAGAGCGAAAATTTTGAAGGAAAAAATTAATTTACTTTTATTAAGTAAATTGTAAAAGAAAAACACAAAACACGTTAAAAAAAAATAAATTTCGCTGAATTTGGACTTAATTATTATATTTCACAAATACTGTTCACTAAAATTCACAACACAAATTATAAATTAAAGTAAAAATAAATTAAATCAGCACGAAATTGTCCTCGAAGACACTTCAATTTGATCCACTGATGACGAACGTATGGCGTTTAAAATACGTATCTGGAGATACAAAATTAACAATTTTGATTTTTCGTTTTGTGATTTTTACATTTATTTTTACTTTAATTTATAATTTGTGTTGTGAATTTTAGTGAATAGTATTTGTAAATTAATACAAAACACGTTGTCTATGATTCAACAATAATATCGTGCCACTCTATCACTTGTATCGCGTTCTCGCTTGCACGCACAGGCTCCAATAGAACGTCACAAAATGGACGTTCTTTTTCAGACTGGCTGCCGTTGTTCATCAATTTAAAAGACGTTATCACATCAAAAAATGTCCAAAATTTAACATATTTGACTATCAACCTACTTTTTTCATTAACTTAACTCTTTGAAAACTTTATGTGTAACACACAGCGTGGTCACACCGCACGCATATAAAATATTGTACTTAATTTTCTTAAGTTTTTTTTTTTTTTATATTTATTTAAGGTCGCATCAACTACTAGGTCATTAGCGACCGTCGAATCCGAAAACTCAGAAAAAAATCCTGGGCTTTCATTGGGATTCGAACCCAGGACCACTGGCGTATAGGGCAATTATCTAGTCAACTACGCCTCTAAGTGACCTAAGTATTTTTTATATATGATATATGATATTTATATACCAATAAATAAAAGAAAAACTTTTACTAAAAAAGTAAAAATTGTTAACAATGGTTGTTCAAGATTGGCTAGATCAATCCATGGTTAAAACGTGTATCATTTAAGACAGGTTATAACCTGGAGCAATACACAAGCCAATGGGGAACGATTGGCTAAATAATAGGTTTGTTCCAATCATCCAGCTATGGCGATGCAGAGACACGACCAACAAACAAAGAACAAGAACGCAACACAACACAACACAATAGCTAAGAGACAAGAGTGAGTGAAGAACTATTTCAACAGGTTCATTCCATGCGACCATACAGCCCCATTCAGCAGTGAGCACAGTAATTTGCGTACATTTTCGTGTAATGGCGTGACGAGCGCTTATATCGACTATATTTACATCGTTTTGGCGATGCTTACGCACTGCCTAGTCGACCCTTGGCCTAAGCTGAAACAGTTCTTCATTCACTTTTGTCTTTTGGTCAATATTGTCTTGCTCTTTGTTTGTTGGTCAATGTTTGAACATCACCAGAAAGACGATTGGAACAAACCTAGTATGTTGTTGATACCCGGCTATGTGACGATTTGATTCACCATTGTCTACAGTCAACATTCCGTATTCAACGTTTCATCAAGAGCTTACATCAGCAATACGCTGCCTTTAATTCACCTTTTGTTATACAAACATTTATCTTTCAATCCTTATAAAATATTATTCCATTTATATTATTATTTTTTATTACAACTTTTCATTTTAATAACCGAGTTTCATTTGTGCGTTTTTTTTTTCTTTTCCAACCTATACAGTCCACTTTCAACTCATCGTCAAATAATGGTGATAATAGAAATGTAAGAGAAGAAGATGGAGAGGGATAAAATTTGTTTTAATTATGGGGGCGGGTGCTTTAAAGCATAATGTTATAGTCTAAAGATGAAAAAGCGTCGCCATTTTGTAAGAGTGAACTATCTCAGCAATAGATGGGCCATGCCAGTCAAACTAGCCAATGAGGAGCGACGTGATTGTAGAAATATATCCAGACCACCCGTGGCGCGAGGGTTTGACCAAAAGTGTTACTCGGTGAATTAAGAAAAAAAGTATGAAGCTTCTAGCACATTCTATCGTTCCAAAAAAAAAAATTTAAAGTTGTGGCGACGAATAGTTTGTAAGAAATATAGTAAGTTTTGGTCAAGGTATTATAGAATCGAATGTACTAGAAGAATTCTGAGTACCTATATAAGGGGAAGACAAGCACAAGCAGTTCAGTCTTAAATAAATTGTCAACCGAGTCTAAAAATAAAAACTGAACGTGAATTATAAATCGGGAGTGATAAATCAAAGACAGTGAATCGCGAGTGTAAATAAATTGTGAGCACTGTTAAATAAAGTGTAACAGTGCAAAAATGAGAGACAATTAGTGAATAAGTGGCTGTAAAAACTGACTAGTAAAACAGTGAACTAAATCATTGTTAGCGTATAGTTAATAAGTGTAAATAGTGTAAGATAAATCAATAAAAATTTGTTAAAAATAAATTTGTCGTCATTAAACACAAACTCAAAAACCCGTAAAAACTTTACAATATGAAATGCAAGACTGAAGAATTATTTTTAACGAAAAAGTGCAGATAAACGAATATAATAAAGGTTTTTTTTATAACAAAGAAGATTTTTCAATTGTATCTTCTAAGATTTTAGGGCTTTAATGAAATGGTAAGACATGAAAAGACAAGAAAATGAAAACTTTTTTGGATGAATAAAAAATAAACGAAAATTCATTCAATGAATCACAACAATCATACTTTTACTCACAGGGTAGTGCACTTAAATGCATTTCTTAGTTAAAAGCTCATTACAATGCAAAACTGAAGCTTAAAGATCTCATAATGATCAAGTTTGTGAGTTTCTTACAGAAGCTTTACCCAAATTAAAAAAGCTTTTTATTTTATTCAAGTATTCCACTTCCAAAGCAACTTTGAAGTTTCAAGTGTTTTTAAAGCTTTTTGAAATAAACAAAACAAATAAGCTGATTTTTTTTTGATATGTATCAACGGAAAAAAAATTAAATAAATTATTCCAACAAGTGAAAAAAAATTAAATACCAACTTCAATCTTCAATACCAACACATACTTTATTAGAACAGGTGGCCGTTTGTCATTGATACTGCTAAAAAAAGCTTTTTAAAAATAAATATTTGAGCTTTAAAAACAAAGCTTTAACTAGAACTACCATTTTTTAAAATTAAAATCACATTTTGTATCACAAATGGCGTTGAAATTCTCAAGTTTTTAAACAAAAGGAGCTTTTAATAATTTCGCAACACAACCAAATATTTTTTCAATAGAAAACATTTAAAACGAAATTCGGTTAAAACGTAATAGCACTTGGTTACAACAAAATATCAGGTGGAGTCCAAAATTTTTTTTTCTTTTAATACGAAATAAAAATCGTTTAGCTGTTATTATTTTTTTAAAAGCTTTATCAGTTAATTTTATACTTACAAAGAGTCAACAGAAAAAATTTAACACGAAATTCGGTTAGCACGAAAAAAATACTTGGTTTTAACAAAGTATTAATTTTAAATCATAGACTTATTTATTTAAGTACTAAACAAAAATCGCTTAGTACGAGCCTTTTTTTTTGAAGACATCATCAGATAATGTTTTCAATGGTAAACGTTTAATACGAAATTTGGTTAATACGCTATAATAATTGGTCAATACTGATTTCAGTCAATGCGTTTTTTTTCTTTAATACGAAACAAAATTCGCTTAGTACGAACCATTTATTATTTTAAACGTAATAAATTTATTTTTAATTATTTCGAGATTCAATGGTAAACGTTTAATACGAAATTCGGTTAACACGTAAATAAATACTTGGGCTCAAAAAAAAACCTAGTGTTAGTCAATTCATATTTCGTTTAATAAAAAAAATCTCTTTCCACGAGACTTTTTTTAAAGCATCATCAAATATTTTAATACTATTTGGAGATTCGATGGAAAATATTTAACCCAAAAATTCGGTTAAGACGTAATAATATTTGGGCCTAAACAAGTTTCGATACATTAACCATAGTCAAAACTATCTAAGAATTTATTTTTTTATAAGCTTTTTTCAATAAAAGCTTCTTTTCAATGATATTACTAACTATATGGACAATTTAAATGATTTTTCGACCGATTAAAAGAAATAACAGTCTAAAATTTACATAAGCCCACATTATCTTTAAACAGGTGTTTAAATTTTTTTGTATTATATATTTATTTATAAAAATGAGCTTTAAAAATTTAAATATTTAAGCGCAATTAAATTTATACAGCAATGGTTATAATTTGATTGAAATTTTCAAAATATGGAAAGCACAAAAAAATTATTTTAAAATCTAGTTAAATATTAAAAATTACAAAAACTAAATACTGTGCTTTTATACTAAATGATACTAATATACTAATACTAAGCTTTTGAAGCTGATATTCCACCCAAAAAAAAAAACTAATGATTTGAAAATTGTGTCTGCATATCAATTTGAATTTTTAATTACACGATTTAATTGCATTTTTCACTCAATTCTCAAATTAAAACTTTTCACAAATCGAAAATTTCCAAATTAAAATATGAAAACAAATATTTTCATCTCTCGCATATTTATGAATCAAATTAAAAATATATCATTTAAAAATAAAATCTCATCACTCGTCCGTACATTTGGCCTACCAACTGCCTACGGCACCGATTTTTCCATCCAATTTTTCTCTCATTGTTACAACAACAAGAAATTATAATTGAAAAGTTTATGTAACGATAATAACAATAATAATAATAATTGTAACGAGAAATTGAGTGCAATATTATTTTATTTACTTGCAACTGATCGAGCTTTCAACGTTCTCGTATACTAGTGGGTAATTAGAGAGAAAAACTTTGTCTCCGTTCGGGGAAGTTTGCGCGGAGAAAGAAGAAAAAAACTAAGGTAAATAATGTTGTTGCTATTATAATTTTTTATTTTATTATTAGTACGTTTGTGTTTGTGTGTAGGTGGGTCGATATGAGGTGCCTCTTGTATTATAAATTTACATATAAGTAAAGAGGAAAAAGTTTTGACTAGCACGAGCTTGAGAGCTATTTAAAAAGCGTTCAGGGAGTAATTAAGAGTGAGCTATGATAACGAGATGTCGAGGGAAATCAAGCTCCAGCACTGTGAAACTGTTAACTTGTACACAAAGAATTTCAAGTGGGCTCAAATTCAACACATTTAGTTTTTTTAGCTCACTGATTTCATAAATGTTTGATTGAAACTTTCACTTCAAAATAATGGTTTATGACCAATGTTTCGATCGGAACTTAACTCGTTTCACGACTAGTTTGCTTTTTTTGGGTAATTTATATGGTGGTTGAAAAATAATCTCGTAAATTTTCACAACAAAATTTTAAGCGCTAAACTTTTATGGGTGTAAAATTTCCAGAGGCATTAAATGAAAAGGAAATCCACGTCGTTCCCTTTTGAATAAATAACTGTGTCAAACGCAGATGTTGCGTTTATTACTATAGAACCTCAGTGTACGACGAAACTTACACTTCCTCATATGTAATTTTAATTAGTGTTTGAAAATTTTATCGTCCCATGTTCAACATTTTACTTATATCAATATCATTGATCAAATATTTAATTATGAATACCATTTGAATGAAGCTTTATTTTTTAAATATATGAATGAGCTTTTCATTGAAACCTTATATATGGTCAAAGTTCCAGTTGGGAAGATCATATTATAGAATTCTACGAGCTTTTTTTTATAAAATGTAACATTGTGATGCTAAAAACTATCAAGTTAACAAAATTAACTGATTACCATAGCAGATCAAAATGAATTTACATAATTTTTTTTAATTTATCTCTAATTTCTACACTACAAATTTAAAGGTTCTTATTTTCTTACAAAAAACCCAAGAGCAAGTTTTCAAAAACACTTAAAGCTTCTACAACCACCTGTTTAACTACCTGAGAAGCTGAACAAAATACATTGTCGCTCTCAAAAACCTACATATCTATTAAAAGTGCTCTCAATTTTTTATTTTTTAACAACATAATTTTTTTTCTAAAATTATATAACAAGCTTAAGTTTAAAGTACATTTCAAAAGTTTTAATGTGCCTTCAGTTGTTCATTAACATTTGAACCAATTGAGATGCATTAAATGCATAGAAACAACGACAAGACTTAGGTTATAACTTTTTCAAAGCTTTTTTGGTAACAATTGTGATTTTCAATAGAAAAAAAAACTTTATTTTTGATACTCTAGATCTTTGACTTTGTTGTGTCCGGATTTTTAAGACATTTTGTTATTTTTATTATTTTGGGGTTAGGTCTAAGTTATTTTTTGGAAGACCGGGATTCCATCGGGTAATTTTCCGTATGGTAAGTTTTTTTGATTTATTTAAGGTCGCATCAACTGCTATGGTCGTTTGCAACTGTCAAATCTGAAAACCCAGAAAAAAATTTTGGGTTTTCATTGGGATTCGAACCCAGAACCACTGGCATATAGGGCAACTATCTGGTCAACCACGCCACTAAGTTTCCTGGTAAGATTTTTTTTTGAATCAATGAGACTGAATTATGATTAACAATTTCATACAGTTACACAACTCTACAAAAAAAATGGGTGCGTGTACTTATGTACGCGCGTGAGAAGTTATACTTCTTTGGTATCATTAAAAATTAGTTTGTATAAATTTTATTCAAACAATCAATTTAAAAAAAAACTGTAATTTAATATTTAATAATAATAATATATATATTTAAAGATATAATTATTAAAAATAAAATTAAGAGAACTATATTTTAATTTGTATCAATAAATAATATCCAAAGGAAGCTGCAAGACGTTTATAAAATTTGTCAGGATCATTTTTCTGGTTAACAATTCATGCATGTCATGAAAACGAAGCTTCATAGAAATTGCGAAATAAAGTAAGTAGCTACTTTTAAAGTAAATGTCTTAATCTATATCTTGTGTTACTAAATTATTATTCTAAGATGGCTGAATTATTTCATAATCCCAAATTTCGTGATAACTAAGAATATTCATGGAATGCAGACGTCATTTTCATCACTAAATTTCAAATAGTATAACAGCTACTGCAAAATTCGAGAAAAGTAATAACTTATTTTTTAATAATATGTGTCATTTGTATATATAATTATTTTTAATTTAAATATAAAAATAAATAAATAAGTAAATAAATACAACAAAAATGCAAATTACGCGCGCCAAGAAACCGAGTGGATTTGCGGCCAACTTCATTTTGTTAATTTTTGTCTCAAGATAGCCGCTCATCTAAAAATTTCACTCTCATCATTTTTTCATAACGCGCCTAAAGAAGTATAACTTAAAAAAATTGTAGCCCTGGATATCTCTGCGAATTTCTATGTGTTCAAGTGCACAGCTTACAAATTTATTTATAAAGGTAATTAATGTGTTATATTTTTTAAGATTTCACGGTATCTCCAACTAATTAGTTGTGGAAAAATATTGATTACCCAAAACATTGTGTAGATTTGAAAATGGATAAATTTGATGATGAAAAATGGATCAACAAAGTGAATACACAAAATACCCTTGCTTTATTTGTCTATGAAATAGTAGAAGAAAACACCTTCATTGGGAACAAGATTTGTGGCCTTTGAGAAAGTCCTTCACTGTTGGTAGAGCCAAGTGCCAAAATAGTAAGGAAGCCATTATTAAACAAAGACAAAATCATACTTCCACCATTTTATATTAAATTAAGCATGATAAAATAATTTGTAGATCGTTAGGCAAGGACAGAGATTGTTTTAAGTAAATTTTCAGAAAAAACCTTAGCTCAGCAAGGAAAAATTAAAAGGTAGCATATTTGATGGTCCTTAAACTCAATAATAGGTGAATGATGTAAATTTTATCAAAATTATGACAGTTCCGGAAAGTGAAGCTTGGAAAAATGTTATATTAGTGGTAGAAATTTTTCAAGGTAACAAGAAAGCATCAAATTATAAAGAAAGTGTGCAAAAATTTTGGTAAGCTCCAAGAATTTAGGAGCAACTATAAAGCATTAAGTATAAGTATTGTCACAGTCAAGGAGGCCTGGGTGGTTGGGCTCATAAATTTGCGGGCTGAGACCGTCTTAGATCTTTTGTTTAACCTCACGCTGAATACCTAACGAAGCGTGACGAGTAGATAATAGCGAGGCGTAGTCGGCTAACAAAGAATTACCTTGAACATTCTTTCTCAAAAATATTAGTTTTGAGACCACCCGCCGCGAGGGTTTGACCAAAAAACTCGGTGAATTAAAAAAAAAAAAGAAGAAAACTTCTAGTATTTTCTACCCGAAATTCCTTATGGACAAGAAAAAGAGAAAAGAACAGAAAGTTCTGCTAACGGAATATGTAGAGAGAATGTTCACGAAAATGGCCAAAATAATATAAAAAGAGGTTCTTTTGAACGAAGAGTCAGTCATAAATAAATCCCCAAAATGAGTTATACATAAATCGTCAACGTGAGTGTTACATAAATCGTGAGTGATAAATAAATTGTAAACAGTGAATTGCGAGTGTTAAATAAAGTGTAAACAGTGGAGTTTATATAGTGAAATATAAACATTATGTGACAATTAGTGACTGTGACTATTGTAATGATAAATTTTATCATTGTTTAAGTGTTTGTGTAAATAAATAAAAATTTGTAAAAGACTCTTTTCTTCGATGCATACTTAATTAAAGAGGAAAATTTAATTTTTTTTTCAGACTCTTTACTTCGATGCATACTAATTTAAAAAAGAAAATTTACTTTATAAATATATCTGTTTTTTTTTTTCAAATTTTTATATTCTTGTACTTAGTGTAAAATTAAAATAAAAACAATAAAAAAAAACTAGAGATAATCTTCCAAATCATTGAGTTTCATGAATTGTAAGCATAAATTTATCAGAAATACCAATACAAATACCAAGGGCAACAAAACCATTGTTGACCAGTATTATTCGTTTAAAGAAATTAAAGAAACCAAATAATTGATATAATAATGAACAAAGAATTTAAATAAAAATTTAGTTAACATTTGTAACAATCGTAATATTGCACCTGCCAGATTTTCTTCTTAACGAGACGAGCCTCAATCATTGATCTATGATATTTTTAAGAAAAGCTCATATTATAAGAGATATGGGCAAAGGCTCAAATAACTCAAGAAACCCTTAAAAATATTTGATGCAAAGTTATCTTGAGGCCATAAACTTTTTTGGAAAATTGGTCTAAGTTTTTTAAAAATAATTTTCCCATTACATATCAACAGGATAAAAATTAAATTTTTCAAGCTTGCTATTCTTTTAAGCTCCTTTTGTTCAACAATTTCAATAGCGTTTATTGAAAGCTCCAATTTTTATTCATTAACCATTTTAGGAATACCTCATTTATGAATTTGACAACACTTTTAAAAAAACTTATAAATTGGTTCAAACTCAATTTTTTTAAGCTCCAACTTTTGTCTCATAGTGGGCATAAAAATTGAATACTTATATCAAAAAAAGCTCAAATATATTTTTTTGTGAAAAAAACTTAAATTCTCTATATAACGATTACTTATTTTTTATTATAAGAAATCAGAAACAATCTTAAAAGGAAGTAATAAAAGTTTCATTTAGTAGATCTGTAAAATTCTTACATAAAGCTCAAATTTTCTTTGCTTTCTATCTTATAAATAGCCATTTGAAAGTGGGTGATTTATATTTTTTTTTCCAATGCATCTCAATTGCGCTTAATTCAAGCTTAATAATCCGAAAATTTTCCCAAACAACATCCACTTGTAATGCTTCCGAAATCAATTCTTTTGAATTGTCTTGTATCATTTTTTTTTATTCTTTTTTTGTACTTTAATCGAAAGAAAACGCAATTTTTCCATTTATTATAATCCGGACGAGAATTCGTCGCTTAACGATTACATTGACGTGATGGAGACGACATATATACATACATACAGTCAGCCCAGCCAACAACCAACGTCGGAAACATTCTAAAGCCACTTATTATATAGTGTCGGTCGTTCTTTCGAACGGCCAGAATCGGCAACAACAAGAGTATTCCATTAAAAATACTTTACAAGCTTTCAATGAAAAAATAACGACTATCTCAACTCGAGCTTTCGAATAAGCGAGACAAATAAAATGCGATTTTTCAAATTTGTTAATGCACTTTAGTTAGAGCTATATAAACCGGTTGAAAGCTTAATCGAAAGGATTTCCATTCAAAATTGTGTTTGAGGTTGAGCTTTGGTTGGGTTGTGTTTGCCTCAAAGACGTTTCGAGAAGTGCTGGTTGGTGTCAATCAGTTGGCCGCCGGTGGTTACAATTAAGGGATGAAAGATAAATTAATTACCTGGTTCGGTGACGCGACATGGAAGCACCACCGTTGCTCCTGTGGCGATTCGATAAGTTTGGCCAGGTGTTACAAAGCTCGGAACGCGGTCTGGATTCTCCAGTTGTTCCAATTGAAAGTCGTTCAAACTGTTCGATGCATTCGATTCTGAAACAACATACAACAAATCAATCCAGTCCACCTTCACATTCAAGTTTCAAAGCTCGTTGTGTGCTTCGTCTTAACGAGGTCGAGAAATTAAAAGTTTTTAACTCTATTAAATTAAAACGTAAACAAACCACAAACTAAATTATTAAATTACGCGCATTCAAATTTAAGTCAGTCAACAACGCTAACTCCATTAAGACCAAGACAACAAAACTATTATCATAAAACGAAGAAAGATGGAAGATCGTTGGAACCATAATTTACTCGCTTCGAAAATCAAATTATTGAATCCATTAATTTCATAGTTCATCAGTTGATTTAACCTCAAATATTTGGTGTCCTTAAAAGTTCAAATTTTTGTTATCAATTTAATTCTGAAAGAATGACATTAAAATTTTCATGGACCCAATAAAAATTAATTTACTAAAAGCTCTTATCTTAAAGTAGACTTTTGCGTGTGAGCTTTGGTTCGATCGACCGATTAGAGGAAATTTTTCTTAGAACGCAGATTAAAGTAATTAAGAACTTTTTATGTTTTCCACGTCAAAATTAAACGTTAAAACAGGTCATG
This sequence comes from Sisyra nigra, assembly GCA_958496155.1. Classification (NCBI taxonomy): domain Eukaryota; kingdom Metazoa; phylum Arthropoda; class Insecta; order Neuroptera; family Sisyridae; genus Sisyra; species Sisyra nigra. Next base: position 3,823,164 of record OY292315.1, read on the forward strand.
TGCCAGTGAAACTTGAAAGGATTTCTATTTTCATTTCTGATGGACAGCAAATCGTCTTCTTTTATTACACACGGAAAAAAATAGTCGTGTAAAATTTACAACACTAAACTAGTAATATTTTTACTGCACTTTGTGTTCACTATAACCACAAATGTAACATTAGATAACACACTGTGTTGTATTCAGCTCTAACGTATAGTATTTTTTACTACCATAGTGTAGTAAATATATGTAGCTGTTACAACTGCTGAATGTTGTACAATTAACAAATTTTGGCGTTTCTGTTACGCCACAAATTTTAACAAATTTGTAATCGTTACCATTTTTGGTAGCTGTTACAACTTGGCGTTCGCGCATGCGCCGCGTACAACATAACCAATAATTTTGAGAAATAAATGCAAGTGTCAAAAATTCAACTACATTTTTACTAGTTCGTGTTGTAAATAACACTAGTTTTTTAAATACACTTGACTGATAAACGTTACCACACTTGATGTCATTCTATATAATACTAGTTAATGTAGTAAAATTAACAAGGAATGTTATTAAAACTACAACACATTTTATTTTCCATGCAGATTTCAATGTACCATTAAGCACATTTAGGTAAGTTTGAATCAAAGGTATGTCTATGGGGGATGAATTCGAAAATAAAATTGCAAGACTCGACTTGCTAGAATTTAATTTAATTTCATTATCAATGTTGTATCAAATTATATCAAATAATATTCGTAATGATGTAAAATATAGCGGCATTTCGTTGGAAATTTGTCGCGACCGAGACAAACAGAGAGCCGAAGCGAAAGCTTGTTGAAATTGAACGCGGTGGCAAGTAGCATCGCATCCCTGTACAAACATTTCGAATTAAATTCTCGAAATGAACACGTTTCGACCACCCCTAGATGTACCGAAAATAGAACAGCCAACATACTCTTACTACGTACGAGCAAACATACAGACAGACGTTCATTTTCTCGTCTGTCGTCTGACGCATTGGGCTTTCACTTTATTATTCCCTCAAGTGGCTTTGCCGTCCTAGAAAATTCCAGGTGGAGACATTCTTAAAGCATTAATGTTGTGCTGCTCGATATTTACGCTCAAATTGTTGATACATCCCAAAAATTTCCAACTAATTACTTTGTCAAATATAAAATCAAATTTGCGGCAGCGCTTTTCTTATTAACAGATAATTTTCACGAGAAAATCTTGAAAGCTCATCCAAAATATTTTAAGGTTTATATCATTGATTAAGACCAAAGCATATCAAAAACAACTTCTTTAAGCTTGCAAAGCACAAGCTCTGAGCTTAAATCAAATTAAACGTAAATATAAACATTATTTCTATTGTAAAATTATCAAAAGCTCTAATTGTTATGATTTACATAAATAAACGTAAATTTGTATAATCCCCGTAACAAAACTTTTTTTTAACTTTAAAGTTAAAAGTCTGCATCAAAGTATTTCTTTTGTTGAACATTTTGTTATGAGCTTTTTAAATGCAAGTTTCATCAAATTCAAAGTTTTTATTATAGAAATTTTGTCTTTTGTTTTCTTCCAAGCAATTAATGAAGATATTCTTGAAAGCTCTTTTTGTGCATTACTTAATCTTTATTTTTGAGTCTTGTACTTTTGATGTAAGTCAAGACAAACTAATATATTTGTGAAAGCTCCAATAAAAATTACTACCCATAATTAAATTTTTGATCTGACCACCATTTTTGGCTACCCCAAAGCCCAAATAAGTAAAAAGTGCAACTCTTGTAAGCTTCAACATTTTACGATTACAATTTTACAAAAAATCAAAAAAAGCTCGAATAAATGTTTGTACACAATCGACTGAATTTGACCGTTATAATAATTCTTTAAAGACTTTTTTATCATTTCGATATTTTCTAAATATTTTCGTAAAAAGCTTTTTAAGAGTTTTGGGAAAATTTATTTTCTTGGTTTTGAAAGTTGAAAAAAAAATACTTGAAAAACAATTTTAATCACTTAAATCAACTTTTTGGAAAAAATTTATCTGAGCTTTTTATAAAAATATGAAAAGCAACTTTTTGTTGTAATAATTTTTTACTAGGTACCATCAAATCCTTTATTTAAGATTTTTAATAGCTAGTTCGATTATGATTTTTTAAAGTATTTTTCGAAAAGCTCTTGAAAGCTCGTCCAATATAAATCTAAGACTTCAATTTGTAAGAACAAAAGCTTTTTTAAAAAATTTTTATTTGGACGCTTTTTTCTTTTCCAACAATAGCTAAAAGGACAAACATTTCATGGATTTAACATCTAATAAGCTTTAACTTTTGTCACTTACAGCTTTCCCATTAGGCCAGTCAAAATCGACAAAAAAAATTGCTAAATTCGTAAAACATTATGTATCTCTGATTTTTGAATATGTTGTTTAGACCCATTTGGGCTATGTATTTTCAAATTTGCAACCCTTAAAAAGTTGTGGAAAAATTTTTATACAGGAAAAACCGTAAAATTTTTGTACTTGTTTCAGATTCTGCTGGGTATCTCCTAATTCATGGATTTTTCTTCAAAATCTTTTCTGTTTTATATTTGCAATTTCCTTTAGGGAAATATGTAAGAATGCTGCCCTTATCATCATTGAAGAAGACGACGGTGACAACCCTCAAGACAACCCTGATGATCCATCAATACCCACCCAAATGCGATTTTACCTTATATGGGTTCTCTAAAATTTTAAGGTGAACTACGAAGCTTACAGACCCCGCTCTGCACTTAATTTAAAGCTAATTTAATTGTCTACAAATTATTTTCTGTAAGTTCTGCTCGTAGGATCAATGTTTTCGACGCAACTTCAATCCAAAAAAGGTCCAAAACTAAAATTTTAATTTTTTGAAAAAAAAACTGGCCTATTTTAAAAGTGCCGTAACTCGGTAACCCAGTGGCGTGCAGAGCTCCGGTTTGGCTTGATTTGTAACAAATTTCAATTTCTTAAAAATGTACAAAATAGATTTCGACGAAAAATGCATGGATTGGGAGATACCAAGCAGAATCTAAAACAAGTTCAAAAATTTCATGGTTTTTCCTGGATAATAGATAGAAAGTTTTGGCCAAAGAATAATAGAATCGAATATTCATGAATTATTCTGAGTTCCTATTTATGAGAAAGACAAGCACAAGCAATTCAGTCTTAAATAAATCGTGAACGTGAACAGTTTGAAATAAATCATCATGTTTCCCCAACTTTTTGAAAGTTGTAAACTTGAGAATACATAGCCCTAATGGATCCATAAAACATACTAAAAAAATGGTTGCGTGTACTTATACTTGTACTTACGCGCGTGAGAAGTTATACTTTTTTGGTATCATTAAACTTTAGTTTTTATTAGTTTTATTCAAATAATCAATTTAAAAAAATGTAAACTAATATTTAATAATAATAATATATATATTTAAAGATATAATTATTAAAAATAAAATTAAGTTAACTATATTTTAATTTGTATCAATAAATAATATCCAAAGAAACCTGCAAAACGTTTATAAAATTTGTCAGGATCATTTTTCTGGTTAACAATTCATGCATGTCATGAAAACGAAGCTTCATAGAAATTGCGAGATAAGCTACTTGTCAAAGTAAATTTCGCAATCTAATTCTTATCTTGTTTTAGTAAATTATTATTCTAAGATGATTGAATCATTTCAGAATCCCAGATTTCATGATAACTAAGAATATGCATGAAATGCAGACGTCATTTTCATCATTAAATTTCAAATAGTATAACAGCTACTGCAAAATTTGAGAAAAGTAATAACTTATTTTTTAATAATATGTGTCATTTGTCTATATATATATATACATATATATATATATATATATATATATATTTTCTAAATAAAATATAAAAATATATTTAAGGAATTAATTATTTTTAATTTAAATATAAAAATTAGTAAATAAATAAAACAAAAATTCAAACTACGCGCACCTAGTTAAAAATACCGAGCCGTTTTGCGGGCAACTTCATCTTGATAATTTGTGATGATAAAATAGAACGCTACTAATGCTTTTGAAACCGCGCCGCGACGCAGACGTCATTTTCATCATTAAACTTCAAAAAGTACCTATAACAACTATTACAAAATTCGAGAAAAGTAATAACTAATTTATTAATCATATGTGTCATTTGTATATATAATTATTTTTAATTTAAATATAAAAACTAATAAATAAATAGGATAAAAATTAAAATTACGCGCCCCAGGAGACCCAGTGGTTGTGCGACTAACTTCATTTTGTTAATTTTTATCTTAAAATGCGCGCGCATCTTAAAATTTTGCTCTCATCATTTTTTTATAACGCGCCTAAAGAAGTATCATTTTAAAAATCTGAGATTCATCATAATTTGCGAATTTATCGTTGATTTTGACTGGCCTAGATTAAATTCATAATATGAGAGATATCCAAAAAATAATTTTTATTAATGTTTATGAAAATTGTCAATTCTCGCCTGTAAATATTTTTTTCAGCAGCTTCCTATAAGAGACGAAGCTTAAATGTCTTATTGTACAATATTCTAACCGTTAAAAGTAGATATATAAAAAAGGTTTTTTGGAGAATTAAAGGCCTTTCAAACTTGGTAAAGTTTAAGTTCTTATTGTTAGTTATGTAAGTTGAAAATTGGGAGAGAATATCAGTTAATTTGTATTCAGCCTCTAATTACCAAAAGTACAATTTCCTAAAAGAATTTTATTATCATCAAGACACAAGTTTCATAGTTTTACGTTTAAAATTTCATTTTTTTGAAGTGCATCTATCCTTGAAAAAGTTATAAGTTGTGGATCAAAAGCTCACAATAGGGGAAATAAAGCTAGAAGCACGTCACTTTACTCGTAACATGCATAAAAAAACGAACCATTTACATCGAGAGCTTTTGTAGTCTTTGCTATATGTATAAATATGTATGTACATGCACGTGTTTGTATTTTTATAAAACATGCGGTGATGGGATTCGAAAGGATTCGACATCCCGACTTATCCCCAAGTCACTCATTTTCTCACAAGAACTTGACGCCACACACCAAAAAATAGCATCCCACATATCGTCAAAGTGGCTTCTTTTCTCGTGTCTATCTTCCCGAAAAACCATAAATTAAAGTTAACCTTAAAAATCACGGTTGACTAAACCGAGTAAAATTCCTATTTTATCATCGATCCATTTATTTAAATATATTCAAATATTTTAATTCTAACTTATGTAAATATCGTAAATAATTTACATCGCGTTTTAAAAGCACGTCCCTCTCTCTCACACATGAGTTTATATAAAAGGTTTAATTGGAACGAAAATTTATGTATACGATATTTGTATATTTAGAGAGACGATACGATGCCATGTCCACATTGGGGTTGTTTGAATGGGAATGAAGACGGAGATAATATTATCCGTGTAAATTTTCGAGAAAACAGCCGTTCTAAATAAATTCTTACATAGTTTTCATTGCTATCACGTTTCGGAAATAATATATTTGGACGCGTACGACGATAAATCAACGTGAGTGCTGTCGTCTGACTCGTCCTCGTTATAACTAGAACTAGACGAAAGAGTTGTCTCCCTTAAAAAATTTCCTAAAATTTGATGAACTCATTGATGATAACTAAAATATTATCACATTCTAAAGACCTTAAAGATGGGGGAGCGTCGCCATTTTATGAGTGTAGGCGATTCTATTATTCGTTGGCCAGAACTTTCTATATTTCTTGAAACAATTCGTTGTTAACACTTTCTATTTTTCTTGGAACAATAGAATGTGCTAGAAGTTTCGCTCTTCCTTTAATTCACCGAATAATCCTTTTTGTCAAACCTTCGCGCCATAGGTGGTCCGATGTTTGGTGATCTTTCTACAATCACGTACTTCTCATTGGCTGGTTCACTGACCCACCTGCTCCTCGAACTATCTCAGCCTAGGGTGGGCTAAGCCAGTGAACCAGCCAATAAGGAGCGACGTGATTGTAGAAAGATCACCAGATACCGGACCACCCATGGCGTGAGGGTTTGACGAGAAGGATTACTCGGTGAATTTAAGGGAGAGCGAATCTTCTAGCACATTCTATTGTTCCAAAAAATTGGTTGTCTGTAAAGTCGGTTTACGGACGATAGTTTTACGTGATAACGTCATAAAGAACACCTAATTGATGAAAACTTGCGTACTTTTATGAATTGAATTATTATCACTGAATTATCATTACTTTGCGTAATACAAAGGAGTTAATTAAAAATAAACCTTTTTTTTCAAAATGAATTCAAACTGAAAATTATGAAGGAAAAATCAATTAAATCTTATTAAGTAAATTGTAAAAGAAAAACACAAAACACGTTGTCTTAGGTAAGGGCACCAACTATTGATATATCAAAATATCGATAGTTGATATTTATTTCCGAATATCAAATTTGATATTTTTTAAGAGCTTTATTATATTTTATAATAATTATAATTTATTCCACTTATAGTTATTGACAATTTTTCAAGTAATCGCGTTATGAGATGAAAATATCGATATATCGAAGTATCGATATTTTTTACTCTGCATCTATCGATACGATATATATCAATATATTTTATACATTTGCTCATCCCTACGTTGCCTAGGACTCAACAATAATACCGTGCCGCTCTATCACTTGTATCGCGTTCTCGCTTGCACGCACAGGTTCAAATGTAGGTAACGTGACAAAATGGCCGAACTTTTTCAGACTTTTTATAAAACGTTATCACGTCAAAAAATAGAAAGTATTGACAACGAATTGTTCCAAGAAATATAGAAAGTTTTAGCTAGAGAATAATAGAAACGAATGTTCTGGAAAAATTCTGAGTTCCTATATAAGAGGAAGACAAGCACAAGATCAAGTTTTAAATAAATCGTGAACGTGAACAGTCTTAAATAAATCATCAACGACAGTGAAACATAAATCAGGAGTGATGAATCGTAAACAGTGAATCGCGAGTGTTAAATAAATTGTGAACATTGTTAAATAAAGTGTAACGATGCAATAGTGAGTGACAATTAGTGAATAAGTGACTGTGAAAACTGACTTGTTAAACAGTGAACTAAATCATTGTTAACGTGCAGTTAACAAGTGGTTAATAAGTAAATAGTGTAAGATAAATAAATAAACATTTTTTAAAAAATAATTTTGTTGTCATTAAACACAAATCCAAGAACCCGAAAAAACGTTACAATACACAGAAAAAATGTGTTGTAGTTTTAACAACATTCCTTGTTAATTTTACAACATTAACTAGTATTATATAGGATGACATCACGTGTGGTAACGTTTACCAGTCAAGTGTAATTAAAAAACTGTTTTGACACTTGCATTTATTTGTCAAAATTATTGGTTATGTTGTACGCGCCGCATGCGCAAACGCCAAAATTTGTTAATTGTACAACACTCAGCAGTTGTAATAGCTGCATATATTTACTACACTATGGTAGTTAAAAATTCTATACGTTAGAGCTGAATACAACACAGTGTGTTATCTAATGTTACATTATAGGTTATAGTGAACACAAAGTGCAGTAAAATAATACTAGTTTAGTGTTGTAAATTTTACACCACTACTAATTTTCCGTGTATGATGATAACTAAATTTCAGTTAAAAAGCATTGTAATTGGTACGAAAGCGTGTTGCTGCGAGTTTCATTCGCACTTGGTCATTTTTTTTTTTGGTTTCTTGCTCTAAAATTTCCTGAAAATATATGGAATTTTCTCTTGTTGAATTACTTGTGTGATGAGAAAATGTTGTTGCATTTATTTCTTTTTGGTGCAGCAGTAGAGAAATTGTTCTTGTTAGATCATAAAAGTGTCCATTAATCAAATTATGTTGTATTTAACGTTTCCATTTGCTAGCACGTTGTATTTGCTCGGATCCGCTAATATGTGCATATGCTTCATTGTTCGTCTCGGGAAGATTTAAAATTTATATTTCTCATCGTCGTCGTGTTGGAAGTTTGAGGAGGATGGGGTAGAGGGGCCGGCAAGCCATAGACTCTTGGCACACTTAATATTTATCCGGTTCTAGTTGTAGCTGTGTTATTTTCAAAGACAATTACATAATATTCTGTGTAAGTTTTTGCTGTTCATTTTACCACACCATACCATACCATACCATGCCGTTTGTTGGAGTCGAGTCGAGTCGACTCGAATCGTGTGCTTTAAACATCTGGTTTGAAATTTCATGAGAATTATTAGAGCGCATACACTTTAATTACAATGTATAGAGCATATTATGATGCTGTTTCTGAATATTCGGGAATTCGTTCATATCTATCACAAAGCCACAAACGATATGAACGACATGATCACATTAAGTGGCTATGTGTTTAGATGCATTGCGTGCTTAATTTTCCTCGACTCATTCCCTCATCTAAACTCTGACCAAACGCCCCATCCTCACTTACACATTTAGCATAATTCTAATAAAATTTTTACGTTAAAACTCCATGTACCTTGGGGGGTGTTATAACATCATTATCTACATGAAAACCGTCATAATATGAGGCATGTGTTTGACATTTTTATTGCGAGCTTTTTTTCTGGGTGTATGATAGATAGATCAGGGAAAGGTTCGAATCGTAATATAAAAATCAAATATTCCATTGATGTTTGTTGACACGCACATTCATCCGCCAATATGTGGCACATTAAGGGCAACGCATGCAACCGACAAAGATATCGTGCTTTTTTATTATGGTCGATTACAGTCCTCCAGTATATTACACCTACACTGCCGGCCAAAAGTTTGAGACCATATAGATTTAAGCTAAAAAAAGGAAATATTTTTAAAAATTCAAAGGCAAATACAGTAAAAATGTTTATTAATATTATAGTTATAACCTTTAAACATACTTAGTATAGAAAATAAACATAAAAAATTATTCTATAAAAAAAAATGAACTAATTACTCAAACTGTTTTTTCATCAAAAAATCCTCCCTTGCACTTTATTACTTTTTCTACTAGCCTCGGCATTCTACTTATTAATTTATTTATGGTTTCTTGAGAAATTTTGTTCCAGCTTTCTTGTAGTAGTCTCCACAAGTCTGCAAGTGAAGAGGGACACTCCTCTCGGACATTCCTATCAAGCTCGTCCCACAAAAGCTCGATTGGATTGAGATCCGGACTTTGCGGTGGCCATTTCATGATTTTTAAAACTCCTTCTGCTTCTTTTTGTAATAAATAATTTTTACATAGCTTGGAAGTATGCTTTGGATCGTTATCTTGCTGGAAAATGAACCCATTGCCAATTAAACTTAAGCCTGATGGTACAGCATTTTTTTCGAGAATTGTTTTATATTCCTCTTTCTTCAAAATTCCATCAATTTTAACCAAATTTCCAATTCCATGGCCTGAGAAACAACCCCAGACCATTATTGAACCACCACCGTGCTTAACAGTTGGCACTACACAATCTGGTAACATCTTTTCTTCGGTGCTACGCCGAACGTAAATTCGTCGATTTGAGCCAAATACTTGGAATTTTGACTCATCAGTCCAAAGAACTTTTTTAAAATCATCTTCTGTCCAATCTCGATGGAATAGTCTTCGAAGTCTTCGAAAGTTTAAGTTGAGACGCAATTTCACGTTCGGATTTGCCTTCATTATGTAAAGTAGCAATGGCAGATCGAGTTTCGATATTTATTTCTCGTACTTTTCCCATTTTTAAAACGTTTTAACTATAGAAACCCCAAGTTAAGACTAAATTAAATTATTCGTACAAAATGGTGCATAACTTAAAAAAAAATTTAAAATAACCTGTTTTAGAAAGTCTAAATAATAACAAAGAATAGCCAGTGCAAAATTAAAGAAGAATAGAATTAAAGAACAATTAATACGGAGCTACTTTAAATATAATGATGATCCTTCCACTGGCCAGACACCCTGCGGTCTTGGATGTTTTTAAACAGAACCCATTAATTCTATTTGTACCTGAGAAACATACCTACAAAAGTCTCTTTAGATGTTCATCAGTAATTTAAAAATATGTATGAACAACAATTTTTATTTTATTACCGAAACTTTGAATACAATAAGTGATAGCATAAATATATTACAACTGGTCTCAAACTTTTGGCCGGCAGTATATATGTACATACATATGTCCATGTAGATAACATTCCATATCTCTCTTGTGCTACTTATTGATATTAGCTGTCGCCATACTCGTACTAAAAATATCAATCTGTATATTATCCGGTCATATGAAAGATTCAAGTGAATGTTTTTCAATAAAAAAAAAAAAATTGCTGAGAACTCATAAAAAGCGACTAAGATGAATTTTCTTTGAATTTCTTAATTTATCTCAAAAAATAAACGATTGATAGTAAATTTTTTAGGGGTTATATAAAAAAAAGTTTTTTCAAGAATTTTTCCTGAGAACACTTTTGAATTTATTAATATGAAAATGTGAACGCAAATTATAGTAACTTGAAATTGTATTTCAGGATTTTTGTATTTGTTATACTTTTGAAAGCTGCTTTAGCTGATCTCCAAAAACACCTCTCAAACAGATAATCTTGCGAAAAAAAGCCACACAGATTTCGTTCAAGTAATATATGGATAATTCTCATGAAATCTTGAAATTCCTGTCCTAGCAGTTTTTAGAATAAACCTAACCGACTTAGGATTTTTTTCGAAAGAACATCATCAAGGCTAAAAATGTTGGTAATAACTTTGGGATTGTACGGGCATTTGTAAGGAACAAAAAATATAAAGCACTCTGAAAATCATTCCCTCACTATGCCCCAAACTCCAGATTAGAACATTGTCTATAGTGTAACGTTTTTACGGGTTCGTTGGTTTGTGTATAATGACTACGAATTTATTTCTTATTAATTGTTTATTTATTTATCTAACACTTATGCACTACACGTTAACAATTAGTCAGTTTTTAAAGTCATTTATTCACTATTACAATGTCACTGTCACAATAGTCACAGCACTATTTATATTTCACTATATACACAATGCACACTTTATTTAACAATGTTCACAATTTATATAACACTGTTCACTTTAACACTGAGCACTTCCACTATTTATTTTAACACTGTCGATGAATTTATTTGAATACTCTCGAAGACGTATTTGGATACTCTCGGTGATTTATTTGAATACACACTGGTCTGTTGGCCCATCTTTCAGATTATTTATAGTAACTCATCATCGGTCGAGAACTTTCTAAGCCATCCTTTTGTGCAATTCTTATCGCTGGTGATTGGTTAATCCCACCCATCGGGCGCCAGACACAAAATGGTGTCTTAGATTTGTGACAATAGTTTTTATTGAGAAGTTCTTAAAAAATCCGTTTGTAACTATGACTTGTCGATTGTAAATAAAACAAATTTTCAAAATTTCTTTGAATTTAGGAACATAACTTATCAACAACTTGTATAATGCTAACTCAACACTTGTTCCATGAAAAATAATCATTCCCTCACAGCATTACCAACAGTCGATAAGTTGGTATATTTTTGAGGACTTTGGTAACACTCTCATTAGTTTTTGACAGTAGGTAGTACGATTATTTGTTCCAAATGGCGAATTGACTTCAAGTTTGTTAGCGTAATTGTTGGAAGAATATTTCATTGCAATATTTTAAATATTACATTTTATTTAATCATTCCCTCACAGTGAAGAATAAAAAAGGTAATTATAATATTTCGATGACGTATGAAAGTATGTTTTTAGAGGTAGAAAGCGTAGCAAAAAGCTAGCTGGTAACGAACGGTTATGTTGCGAGATTTTTTTAGGTTATGATTTGTTTTGTCATTCCCTCACCGTCATTTCCTCATTTTGATTAAAAGTGAGGGGATGATGAGTTTTGAGGTAATGACTTTCAGACTAGATCGACTCGGTTTTCGTACATCTTTGCTTACAGAAACTTTTTAATTTGTAAGTTAATATAATCTAGTAGAATTCAAAATATATTTAAAAAATAAATAATACGATTTCATATAAAAAATAAATATAATCATCATTTCCTCACCTCAGTCATCATCCCCTCACATTTAAATCATCAAAACTCATTTATTCTGGGGACCACGATATTTTTTACTTCTAATTAGATAAATAGTACAAAAAGAGCAAATGAAGATAAATTAATTTAAATATTTTTCATTAATTTATTGATAGGTAATTTTGATATTTCATGAGAATTACCCATATAATTTTGTAATTAGTCGAAAAATATTTTTTTTTTTAATATTTGGAACCGTACAGTCCCTAGCCTGCAAAAATTCAACTACTACACAAAATAAAATGAATTAAAAACATCGATGACATTCCTTTGACTATAGTCACGAAGGAATAATTGAAAATACATTGACTTTCATTTTAAAAAAAGTGTTAAAATTATTTCCTTTTAGTCTATTGAGCGGGAGCTCCCCTATTGCTTTTGAAGTGAGCTCATTTGGATGCATTTCCATTCCTTCCACGTATTTTTCTGGCAGTCCTTTATTGGTTCGCATGCCATCTGCCAACACCCAGATCACGTCAAAAAATGTCATTCCTGATATATCTGCCAATTCTCAGAAATGATCGAAGGGTTTTACTTTGGTACCTTCTAATCCTTTCCGAGTTGCTAAGTCCTTGTCACATTTCAGACCTGAGCACCATATGCCCTCGTTGGTCTGAGTACCGTTTTGTAGAGCAACACCTTGGACAACAGGTTCAACGGAGACGTTTTGCCTGTCATCCAGAAAATCCTGGGTGGAGAGTTATAGTCTGAACAGCCTTCTTGTTTATATGGATCTTCCAGTTGAGGTGAAAATTTAGGTGAAAGCCCAAATACCTCAAGACGAACTCATTTGAGACACTGTGCTCGTTGATTTTAATGACTCCACACGACTTTTTACCCAGAGTAAACGTAATTAACTTGGTCTTATCCCCGTTTAGCTTAATACGCCATCTTTTTGCTCACTTATTAAACTGGTCCATATGAGCCTGCAGCTTCCCTTGTGGCAATGTGTAGACTTGGACCCACACATAAGATCAGCGCAACGTCCGTAAATGTCGCTGTCAATATATTCTTCTCACTGGAAGATTAACCGTGTAAATTAAAAGCAGTGTTGGTCCAAGGACACTGCCTTGTGGTACTCCTGCTGTAATTGTGTATTTAGAGCTGGATACATCTCTCGCTAAGCATAGAAGAAAATACGTAAAGTAAAATTTTTTATCAAAATAGCGGCTTCTCAAAAAAAAAAATGATTTTTGATCAAAATTATGACCTTAAATCTCTATATATAAAACTGAATAGTCTGTCTGTCTGTCCTTTATGCATTCCTAAACGGTTCGACCGATTTTCTTGAAACTTGGAGTAGTTGTTGTCAAGACCCCAAGGCAGGTTTATCACCATTCAAAATTTCCAGCGCAACCTCCACAAGGCCCCCCCGAGGAAAATGGGAGGGAAAGGCATTAAAATAAACGCAAAGTGTCCATTAAGTAAATATTAGTATATAAACAGGATTGAAACAATGGCCCATATATGAAAAATTCTTCTACCTTTTGAAGAATCCATACATTCAGATGAACATTACATAGGTTGTGTCTTGGAAAACTTTCCAAAGTACAATTTTATTTTAAGTTTTGCTGTTTTCACCGAGTAAGCTTTAAAATAACTGCTTTTGGAAAAGCTTATTTATTTTTAGCAGACTAATTTTTCCAGAATAAATATGCATGTACAAAATGATCAACAAGTTTTGATGATATTTAACACGTAGATAAAGAAAATTTAAAAACAATCCTATGAAATTATACCCTTTATGATTAACTTCTTTTTCTATGGTTAAATTAAAATTTACAACGCAATTATTCGAATATTCCATAACAACAATCAAAACTCAAATAGAAGAAAATCAAAAAATCAAAGATTTTAGAACATAAGTTTTGAGGTTATCAGGAAAAGTCAGTTTAAATTTATATATAACAGACGAGTAATGATTGAAAACTGGTTCAATACTCGACAGTGATTAAGGTGATAAGACATTTTGTGGATTTACTAGTTTCAAGTAAAAAAATGTCTAATAAGATAAAACTATCGAGAATTTTCTTTGAAGAAAGAATTCAAAACGTGAAACTTTATACAATTTTAAACGAAATCCATTCCAATATGATAAATAAAATACTGATTAACGTTTAAAGACAACTTGTTATCACATATTTTAAAAAATTTCCTCATTTTATTTAAATTTTTTTTAAGAATCTCATAAAAATTGGTTACTTATGTCTCAAGTAGTAAAATAGAAAATATAAGATACCAGTTTTGCAAGTAAGATTTATCTTCCCATCAGCTAGTACTTTAATAAATTTGTCCAGGTCCACATCTTATTAAATATTGATACCAATATATCCAATTGTCGACGTCCTTTCATCGTCTCGACCATATAACACAGGGTCTTTAATAAAAATAAATTGCATCTCTCAGCTCCGATTTATGACGATCATCACAAAGACTCATCGTTGTCTCCTCGTAAACGAAAGACAAATTTTCATCGCAAACCCAACACAATTGGTACATAGAGATCTGTATATACATAGCGTATAACATAAACGGTTAAAGCATTACCGTCATCATTGTAAAGATGAGACGAAGACGACCGCAAATTCAAATTCTTAATATTTGAAATTATGAGAACAATGCATGATATTAGATAGAATTTAAGTGAATTGGCTCGAGGGCACTGGCGCCTCGCCTATCATAATCATCATCTCACACCCCCGACCACCACCCGACAATGTTATTAACAATTTAATTTTTAAGTTTAACGAGTTTCAACGACGTGCAAGATAATTGTTTCTTCTCCCCTAAAAACTTATTTCGTTTCAACAAAATAAAAACGAAATTAATTTTATGATGACTAAAAATATAGAGGTCAAATTTATTTTGTACGATGTAATCGACGCCATGTCCCGCTCCGTCTATTATTAATAGTTGCAAGTTTCCGATTACCTATATGTTGAGAGAATTTCAACGTCAATCCCCCCGAGAGGATGTAGGTAATATTTTCGGATAGACCAAGATAATGGTTTTCGACGAGGCAAGGGAACAAAATCCTGCGAGCTTCAGAAGCGAAACAGCAGCCAGGATCGGTTGGTAGGTGACTTTACATAATCCCAGCTGAAATATGTATTATGCAAGACGGTGACGTATATTGCTCTAATATTCACCTCTCCTCTTATAAGCCTGAACGCTCGCCGACCTCAACTCCTTTCCAGAAATCCTTTCTCACCCACTTGTGAGCAACGACCACAGCATACACACACACACACACACACACACACACACACACACACACATTTATATATGTATATATATATATATATATATATATATATATATATATATATATATAACATTTTGTACACATTTTCCATTTGGTCGTCTCATGTTCCCGCGCCCCTTTTCCGTCGACAATGGTGACGTTTGAAACTGTTGAAACACATAATAGCAGGAAGTCGTGTCGTGCTCTTTGGCTGCATAGTGCAACGAGTCACATCCGACATTCGTTTCTTATGTTTGTGGCTGAAGTAGACGAATCTCTTTGCTTAGGATATGCTTTACAAACAAATCATTACAAACAGAAAGACAACGAGAAAATCATTGGTCCTTGTCTAAAATTTGAAACAACTTGCTAATAAACTAACTGAAATATATTTATACATTATATAGGCAAGTATATATAATATATTCGTTTTAACCTATTGACCTATTAAATCTAGCGATTTATTATCTTTGACCAACAAATCAACTTTACTAAGTAGAACGTTAATTTTCTGGTTTAAAAACTAAATAAGTACATTCTCGAATGTTCCATAACAACAATCATTTTTTGAAGTTATACTTCTTTATGCGCGTTATGAAAAAATGATGAGAGTGAAATTTTTAGATGGGCGGCCATCTTGAGACAAAATTACCAAAATGAAGTTGGCCGCAAAACCACTCGGTTTCTTAGCGCGCGTAATTTGAATTTTTGTTTTATGTATTTACTTATTTATTTATTTTTATATTTAAATTAAAAATAATTATATATACAAATGACACATATTATCAATAAATAAGTTATAACTTTTCTCAAATTTTGTAGTAGTTGTTATAGGTACTTTTTGAAGTTTAATGATGAAAATGACGTCTGCATTCCATGCATATTCTTAGGCCGCGTTCAGACGGATCAACTCAACTCGCCCGACTATTTTCAATCTTGTAGACTGTAGCAAGGTAAGCGACGCGAGAAGTAAAGTACAAGCGAGTTGAAAGGGAAGCAAATTGAGCAGAATTGAAAGAAAACTGATCAACAAAACTCGTTCAACAAAAGTTTGATTCAGTCAAGCTTTTGTTGAACGAGTTTAGTTGATCAGTTCTCTTTCAATTTGCTTCCCTTTTAACTCGCTTTTACTTCACTTCTCGCGTCGCTTACCCTGCTACAGTCTACAAGATTGAAAATAGTCGGACGAGTTGAGTTGATCCGTCTGAACGCGGCCTTAGTTATCATGAAATCTGGGATTCTGAAATGATTCAACCATCTTAGAATAATAATTTAGTAAAACAATATAACAATAAGATTAAGACATTTACTTTGACAAGTAGCTACTTACTTTATTTTGCAATTTCTATGAAGCTTCGTTTTCATGACATGCATGAATTGTTAACCAGAAAAATGATCCTGACAAATTTTATAAACGTCTTGCAGCTTTCTTTGGATATTATTTATTGATACAAATTAAAATATTATTCTCTTAATTTTATTTTTAATAAATATATCTTTAAATATATATACTACTAGCTGATCCCCGCCCGCTTCGCTGGACATAGCAAATTGAACTGATTATCATAATTAATAGAAACCGTCATAGCAAAATATAAAAAAGTCATTACAGTTATGTTTACATAAAAAGATAGTAAATTTTGTAAAGATGGGTAGATGAAAATTTTATTTTGGATAGGATTTGAGTAAAATCCATTCTTAGTACGTGTCTACAAGAGGAGTAACTATGTTGAATTTCAAGTCGATTGGACCTATAGTTTCAGAGATCTCGTGATAAGTCAGTGATCGTTTTTCGCTTATATATATAGATTATATTTAGAATAAAAGATTAATATTATCAGTGCAGGTTTGATCAGCTATTTACCTTCAATGGCGTCTATGGAGTGGCAAGAGAAATGCTAATTTAACGCACATTGCTCAAAAGTGTACCACGTGACGAAAAATTGATGAAAAATCGATAAAAAATGCATTTTCAAAAGGATTTGAGTAAAATCCGTTCTTAGTACGCATCTACATGGTAAGAGGAGTAACTATATTGAATTTCAAGTCGATTAGACTTATAGTTTCAGAGATCTCGTGATAAGTCAGTGATCGTTTTTTGCTTATATATATATATAGATAGATTATTATTATTAAATATTAATTAACAATTTTTTAAAATTGATTATTTGAATGCAATTAATAAAAACTAATTTTTAATGATGCCAAAGAAGTATGACTTCTCACGCGCGTACATAAGTACACGCAACCACTTTTTAAACTTTTCATTAGCTTACTAGCAGACTCGGGCACGCTGAGAGTATCTGAATTTAATTTATTGATTAATAGATTCCTTCATAGCGAAATATAAAAAATTAATCTATAATATTTTGACAAAAAAAGATGATAGATACTTCCAGACTTTAGATCCTAAGTTAGTTCATCAAAATCCTTAAAACTACTTTTCTAGAAAGAGATATTAGCTATCTACTACTTACAGGTTCTATAAGATTTTATCAAAAGTCATTTGAAACGGTTCAGCTATTTTAATAGAAAAAATTAGGAGCTTTTCTACAGGAACCGTCCTTTTTTTTGAATAAATAATGTTCAATAATATGTTTAGATCTGAATTCTGAGGTATCTTTAACAAAACTTCATTAAAATTCGTTCCGTCCAGTAATTGTTAATTATTTAAAAATTTAGTATGCATATTATTTTAATACCTTTACCTATTTCTAATTAATTTTTTCGACAATGAACAATAAAGAAATTCAAATATTTAAAAAAATTTTATTATTAGTTTTATCGGGTGTTAAATTGAAATTCTTATTTTTTTTTTTCAGTAAAATGTTGGCAAGTGTTTCATTTAAACTTTGTAGAAAATTTCTTCCGCTACTGTGTAAAATTGGTCACTTTAACGAAACTTTTTTTAAATACACGGTTCCTGTAGGATACAATTGTTATGCTATCCTAAGGGATTTACGTGTTTTTTACTATTAATTACTGACGCAAAATATAAATAAAACTATTCTGGAATCCAATTGTATATTGTATCAAAATTATAAATATTAAATAAAGATCAACATAACATTTTTATATAATATAGAAGAAGATAC
This sequence comes from Sisyra nigra, assembly GCA_958496155.1. Classification (NCBI taxonomy): domain Eukaryota; kingdom Metazoa; phylum Arthropoda; class Insecta; order Neuroptera; family Sisyridae; genus Sisyra; species Sisyra nigra. The sequence goes on from OY292315.1 coordinate 3,841,553, forward strand.
CAATAAAAACGGCAATACGTACGTTGTACAGCCAGCGTAAAAGCCAGCCAATTCTGCCAACATATTTTTTTGTCATTTGTAAAAGATAAAAATAGTTCCTGTGGGTTATATTTAGAAGATAGACATATACATCTATTTCCGGTGAAACTCGAGTTTGATGTTTTGGCAGCACCTCACAATTGGGCGCCATATCCCCACGTTGGTCTTAGGAAAGCCTTGCAGATCATAATCTTCGAAGCTAGGTTCAGGGCCGATCCCTTCCTGGTCACCCATTGAAGATTACGGTGGAGAATTTTAACCTCGACCACCTCTTTTTAAATGTAAGTCTTCCACGTTAGGCGCCTGTCTAGATGAAATCCCAGATATTTTACCTCTCCAGTATCGACAACGTGACAATCGTTGAGTGTAACCGGACCGCACGACTTTTTACGGAGTGTGAAGGTAACGAGTCGCGTTTTACCCCCATTGATTTTGATGCGCCATTTTCTCGCCCATGTCAGGATGGAATTTGCATGACACTGCAATTCCCTGGTCACCAAAAAAGAGTTGGAGTTAGCATAGAGAGTTGAAGTATCGTCAGCGAAAGTAGACGTTACAATGTTCCTATCGGTAGACAAATCAGCTGTGAATATGTTGTAAAGGGTAGGACCAAGCAGGCTGCCATGTGGAACAGCCGCATTGAACGAATCCTCCCATATTGAACAAAAAACGTTCTAGCACAGAGGTTACTCTCTATAATTCCGTGATACCAGTAGGGCAGGTTTTTACCTTGTACAAAAGGCCATCATGCCAGACATGTTCAAATGCCTGAGAAATTTCTAAAAAAAAGCCCCGTGCTGTATTTTTTTTTCCTCGAAGGCTCCCTTCACGTAGTAGGTCAAGCGATGAACAGTACTTGTGATTTTGTCTAAATCCAAACTGGTGGTCCGAAATTAGTTTTTTCTCTTGTAAGATTGGAATAATTTTGTCTAGAATAAGTCTTTCAAAAATCTTTGACAAGAGGGTTTTTGGAAGACTAATTGGCTTATAGCCCTCTAAGCAGGTTTTATTCTTTCCTGGCGTGTGGATGACGATTATTTTCGCCTTCTTCCAGACAGAAAGAAAGTAGTCTAATGCAAGGGTAGCGTTAAAGATGTATAAAATATCACCTTAATGGGGAGCTCCTTGATAAGCTTTGCAGTAATCATATCAGAACCGGGAGCTTTGCGTAATTTTAAACTGTCTATTTTATTAAGTAGTAAGGTCAGTTTGAACTTTAGTTGTTTTGTGGTAAAAACAGGTAATTTAAGAGATCCCAAACTGGAAGGAACACTCTTGGCAGAATTTGGAGTGAAAACTTCTGCAAGGTGCTTGGCAAAAGCTTCATCTTCTTCCACGTCTCATTTCATCCAGTTTCCAAAAAGATCACCGATAACGACTAAGCAGTATGATCAACGGTGAACAAGAAATCCTGAAACTTTGTTTTTGATTGTTCGTATAGGGCATTTGTTAGTTTTTTGGTGGCCCGGTTCAGAAGGAATTTAGGAGATCTGAACTTCTACTAACGATAACAACAATCGAATTCAAATTTCAAACGATTGAAGTTTCTGAAATGTTCTAAAAATAAGAGCTTTGAGTCACAAAAAAGAAATTGGTTCAATACTTGACAGTGATTAAAACTATAAGCCATTTTCATTGAATATAAGAATCTAACATCTAATATAACGAAAACAATTTGTAATTTCATCTTTGGAAAATTTCTCTTCCGTAATTGTAATAAGTTTTACGATTAAACAAGTTTCTCTCGAAAACTTATTCGATTCTCTCTCTTCGTCAACAATATTTATCAATATAAAAGTTTAAGTGTCTCCTTTTTCGCGATATTAAATTTGATATTGTTACTCTCTACAAGCTATAGTCGCTATAACAGGAAAGAACCAAACGAACAAAAAAAAAACACAGGGCCGTGAGCAAAACGAGAATAATAAAAAGAGAGCGCGTCTCATAACTTATTCAAAGTAGAAAAATATTAAAATATCAAGAGTTGTTGCGAGTGTGGTCTTTAAGGAAAAATTCAGGAAAAACCATAAATTCTTATAAGGACGCGCGAGCCACCACTAAAAATAATAACAATTTCAAGTTTTCGTTTTACAACACAACGAAGTTGTGTCAAAATATTTTATGTGTGAAATGAAAATGGACCGTAAAAAGTGTACGACGATGATTAGTATTCCGGAAGGGTAACAGATGCTGTCACATTGTTGCAATGTATGTGTGTGTGTGTGTGTGTGTGTGTATACACAAAACTATGCTCTCTTGCTACGCAAACATTTTGACAAGCACCGAAAAAAAAAAACTCGGGAAAAATCAACACATTCCAATTGTAAAATGAAGCGAATTCAAAAAGCTCTCGATATGATCACATACGTCCTCGAACTTCATTCAACGTTGTTAAAATTGAGCTGCACTATGAACAGCGAAAGCTTCGTGGAAAAAGAAAATTTTGCATAATTTCCCGTGGATAGTGTGGGCGCGAAGCGAATGACGAGGAGAAAAAACAGGTTATCGAACTATAAATTGCTGCTACACATGTCATCAGGATTTATGTTTGCTTATAAAAACATGAAAAGCTCGTTTATCATTAGTTTTAACAAAAGGACTTTTTTGTAGGTTTTTCATCGTTATTTATGACGAATTCAGCTACTTGAACGTCAAAGAAACAGTCTTCAAGGGAAACTTGATAAAATTAATCATTGATTTTGACGAACTTGAGGACTGTCCCTGTCAACAACGATAGGGTTTCTGTGAATTTTAAAACACTTTGACTGTAGTCTTAATATTTAAAATTGATCAATTTAATAAATAATTTCAAAGTTAAGTACTGTGATTGAACTGTTTGAAAGCTCTTTTTAACATTTTATAAAATGATTTATTTAAATCGGTCTTCAAAACTTCAGTTTTAGTAAACTGTCAATTATTTGAATAATTCAAAGCTGATGATTGTAAGAAATGAAAAAAAAATCGATATTGAAATTTTTTAAATTTTTAGTCTGAAAAATTAGATTCAACTTAATTTATTCAATTTGACTTAGATTCAAATTTCAAGAAAGTAACAATGTGACCACAAGGTGTGTCACACATTCCACTGATCAAAAGTGGTTTTGTTGGTCTTGATTTAAGATTTGCGATTAATTTTTGCTCACAATTCTCAGATTTTTTACATATTTATTTTAATTTTACACTACAAGAATAGAAAAATATTTAAAAAAAATTACAGATCTATTTATCGTATAATGTGAATTTTCTTTTTTAAATTAGTATGCATCGAAGTAAAGAGGCAGGAAAATGTTGAAAACCTATATTATGCCTCCGTGAAACGCCTTTTATAAGATTTTATTCAATAACTAGCTGATACCTGCGACGTCGTCTGCGTAGGTTATTATTTTAAGAACATATTTGATTTACAGAGGGAAAACATTTAAAAAATTGAAAGCAAAAATGTATTAAAAGTATCCAAAAAGAACTTAGCGTAGAACATTTTTAACTATATGCCAAAAAATTGCTCTCTCAGAATTCACTATTGCTCAAAGTGTATAGGGTTTCGTTAATTAATAATTAATTTTTTAAAAATTTGTAAATTCAAAATAAAAATTACTATATAATCCAAAATAATAATTTTTTTTTTCAAATAATTGTTCCTTAAATGTTCTTTCCGGATCCGCACATGCTCCAGGCGTATAGTTAGTTAGTAATTCAATTTTAATTATTAAAAAGATTACGAAAATTTGATCAATTATAATTATTGTTTTTATTAGCATCCATATTGTTTAATATTCAAATGATGAAGACCAAATAAAATGGTTGAAACGTTGTGTATTTGAAGTTATACGTATATTTTTTTTTATCCAAGTTTCTGATAATTTAATCTTTTAAATTTGATCAATTATTTGCGTAATAAAAAGAGCGGAAAAGAGCTTGGGTTTTATAGCGATTATAATTCTTGAAATTGAAAAATTTAAAAATTTTTTTATTATTTATTAACGATTAACTGTACACCTGGAGCAAATGCGGATCCGGAAAGAGCATTTAAGGAGCAATTTAAAAAAAAAATTTAATCTCGCCAACTTAACTCTTTCTGATTAAAAAAATATATGCAATAATAAAAGAGAGTGTTGAAATGTAATTTGATTATTGTAACGGTTGTAACTTAAAAATGTATTTTGAATTTGTATTGATAGTATAATATAAAAAATGCTATAAGAGAATTTAAAAAAAAAAGCTATATTAATCTTATATCTCGCTGAACTGCATTAACTATTAAGTCTAGGCTCAAATATGAAATAATCAGTAGACAATGGAAGGAAAAACGCTCTCTCTGCAGCCCATGCGCATTAAATCGTTTGCCCCACTCTATTAAGGCGACGAAAAATGCCCGCTTAACACGTTTCGCTTGTAAAAATCGTATTTTTGAAGTTAATACTTCTTTAGGCGCGTTATTAAAAAATGATGAGAGTGAAATTTTAAGATACGCGCGCATTTTCAGCCAAAAATTAACAACATAAAGTTAGTCGCAAAACCATTGGGTTTCCTGGCGCGCGTAATTTGAATTTTTGTTGTATTTATATACTAATTTATTAATTTTTATATTTAAATTAAAAATAATTATATATACAAATGATACATACTATTAATAAATAAGTTATTACTTTTCTCGAATTTTGCAGTAGTTGTTATAATTACTTTTTGAAGTTTAGTGATGAAAATGACGTCTGCATCGCGGCGCGATTTCAGAAGCATTAGTAGCGTTCTATTTTATCATCACAAATTAACAAGATGAAGTTGCCCACAAATCGGCTCGGTATTTTTAAGTAGGCGCGCGTAATTTGAATTTTTATTGTATTTATTTACTTATTTTTATATTTAAATTAAAAATAATTATATATACAAATAACACATATTATTAATAAATAAGTTATTACTTTTCTCGAATTTTGCAGTAGCTGTTATACTATTTGAAAATTAATGATGAAAATGACGTCTGCATTCCATGAATATTCTTAGGTATCACAAAATCTGGGATTCTGAAACGATTCAACCATCTTAGAATAATAGTTTAGTAACACAAGATATGAATAAGATTAAGACATTTACTTTGACAAGTAGCTACTTACTTTATTTCGCAATTTCTATGAAGCTTCGTTTTCATGACATGCATGAATTGTTAACCAGAAAAATGATCCTGACAAATTTTATAAACGTCTTGCAGCTTTTTTTGGATATTATTTATTGATATGAATTAAAATATTATTCTCTTAATTTTATTTTTAATAATTATATCTTTAAATATATATATATTATTATTATTAAATATTAGTTTACAATTTTTTTTTAATTGATTATTTGAATGTAAGTAATAAAAACGTATTTTTAATGATACCAAAGAAGTATTACTTCTCACGCGCGTACATAAGTACACGAAAAAAGGGGGGCTTGTTATGGTTTCTCGTTTTCAAGTTGAGAGATTTGAATTAATTTTTATATTTTCTTGAGTAACAAAAAAATTATACCAAAATAGATAAAGCTACAACATAACTACACGGTGGGGTACATTACGAATCAAACTCCTCTTTGTTAAGCACTTAAAAGGGTCGCTTTAAAATTTTTTGTCTTAATCAAGTTAAGATGTTAACTTCTAGTTTCCTTGATTTTTATTTTTATTTGTTCATCCATTTCGAAAGAGAGACCTTCACCTTTGCCTTTCATTTGGAAGAGATTTAATTTCTCGAATCTCTCGAAAAAGAGGTTTAATTCCTAATTTAATTTACGTCTTGTTTATAAATAAATGGTCGTGCGTTCAATTAACTGATTTCAATTAAATCAGTGCAGAGCTCACGGCCTAAATGTAAAGTAACTTTTTGCTGGTGGGATTAACCTTTTTTTTGTCTCGTTTTTCCTCGATAAACTTTAGACGTTTTATCGGCGACCCGCATTTGTATCGCGGGGTATTTTCCTCCGTTGCACTTCAATAAATTCGATGCGAATTATTTAATGATATTATGCTTGAAATGGATAATTAGATGCATAAGTTGGAGGTTTATTTGTTCAAAGACGCAGACAATAAGAGCATGATTTCTATGTAGTACATACAGATAGATTGAAAGTCGACCGACGTAGTTTCGTGATGGGGGTTGCAACATCAAAGTATCATCAAACAAATATTTAGCAGCTCGAACGAGGAGAAATAATCCTCAAGTCGAGTTCTGCTCTATGTCTTTCAACGATTCACTTGAGAACAACAGTTTATGAATTTTGAATTTCTCGCTTTCTCTGTCAATTATATTTTCGGGAGTCAGTTGAGTGGAAATTTGCTCAAGTTTACTCATGAAAAACTCAATCTATTTAAATACCATTCAAATAGAAATCGCGATAGTTTATCAAGGCGTTGTTTGGCGATCAAAAAAAATTAATCCATAAAAAAAAATGTTTTCTCGAAACTCGATTCTCTTTCTATTGAAGACATTATTATTTAGAGTTTTCCGGCTTCCAGCTTTGATATTTGAAAATTTTTTTTCTGTCCGTATAAAATTCTTTCCGTTTTAATAATAAATTGGTTTTTTTCTCCAGTTTGCGATCTCCGTATGAATTATACGACTCGATTTTATGATGTTTTTCCACGTTTCGAGTTTTGAATATTTTCAAGTAAGTTTTTCCTATTTTATTAAAATAATTATTAGCGTTCTCATGAATGAGATTTATCGTGAATATAGACTAAAAATATTTAAATAACGTAAAAAATTCGAATAAAAACTAGGAAAATTATTTCGATAATATATTGGAGATAAAAATTTTATTTTCAGGAAAAAATTAGATATAAATCGCGTTTTTCTTTTATTGGAAATTTGATGAAATAACTGGTTTTATCGTTGATTACGGACGATCAGAGAATAATATGATTTTTTTTTATTTTTGATTTCGTGATTTGAAAGTTAACAAGTTCAAGTTGGAAAGATAAAAAAAAGAAAAGTTGTAAAAATATTTTTCCTTTGTAAATAATGGAAAAGTCGCAATTTTGGCGTAAAATGAAAAATAAATTGTTAACGAACTGAGTAAGTGCGTCCTTGAAAAAATAGGATTGAACTATTCGATAGTAAGTACCGCAAAGGAAATAACCCAATGGGGTTAAATCATACGATCTTGGTGGTCAATTAATAGAACTATTACGTTAAATGATTCGACTATCAAAATTTTTAGTTGAGTAAATCAATTGTAAGCGTGCGCTCTGTGGCATGTAGCTCCATCCTGTTAGAACCACATATCAGCAAAAGTAATGCCAGCTAATTGAGGTACAAAAATACTTCTAATCATATCTCTTTATCGTTCACCGTTGGCAGTATCAATCTGACCATCATCAACCATTCTTAAAGACATATAGAACAAACCTAAATTTTCAAAAATGTAAAAAAAACTGTTACATGGACATACTCCAGCGCGTCAAATATTGATAGCATCCATGTCTTACGTATTTTTAAAAATGTATATATGTTAATCTGATTGTTTCCATGATGGGGGTGGTCGTACGTAAGGGTTGAAAATGAAGAAAAAAAAATTTAATCGAGCGCGTCAGATTTTCTAAGGGGATGTTAAATGAGCCTAAGACAAACCTCTGACGATTTGAATGTGACGCAAACGCGCTGCCATTATTAGAATGTGCAAAAAAATTGCCATTTTGAAATACTCAAGCGCGTCAGATTAAGATATATATGGTTCATCTTTATGCCTTAGACATGCTGTCTCATAATCTGACGATTATCAGGAGGGATTCACCTAATCTGAAAATAATTCAAATTTTTTTTTTGTATATATGCATACTATATTTGAATTTTCCCAGGAAAAAGTTTCATATAAAAGTTGTAGCCGCTAATGAGTCTAAGAACTTTATTAAGTTTAAAGAAAATCGTTGGAGCCGTTTTCGAAAAAAATTGAAAAAGTTCATAAACTCCTAGAATAAAGTGGAGCTTTCGGTTCACCGATTTCAACCAAAAGCTTCGCGGCACAACTAGTTATAATATGGAAGTCAAATTTCAAATTTGATGAAATTTGGGTAAAGCTTTCGGTACGATATGACTGTCACACGCTCACACACAGACATGTGTGACAGCCATATCGTATCGAAAATTTTATCCGAATTTCACCAATCTTGGCATTCAGCCGCCACATTATACCAAGATGTGCCGCGAAGTTTTTGGCCGAAATCAGTAAACCGAAAGCTCTACTATATTCTAGGAGTTTTTGAGCTTTTTAATTTTTTTCGAAAACGGCTCCAACGATTTTCTTTAAACTTATTATGGTTCTTAGACTCATTAAAGGCTACAACTTTATTTGAAACTTTTTCCTGGGAAAATTCAAATATATACATCACGCAACTGCACGCATTAAACTTTATCGATAATTTTTTGTTACTTCGACTTGTGGAAATCGTCAGACTATATATTTTTCGTAATTCTTGATTTATTCCCTTCAAAATAAAAAAAAATTAGCCACGCTCGAGAATGTCGAGATGACGTTTTTTTTACAACTTTGTACCCCTTCCGTTTCTTAACGTCACTCTCAAATTGTCAGATTAGTGGAATATACATCTTTTAGCATGTAACTAACTCACCCTATCTTAATCTGACGCGCTCGAGAATTTCATGTAATTAATTTTTTTTTACTAATCTGATCCTTTATCCTTGACGGGCGGCCATATATATGGGACTAATATTTGGTGCAAGTACTTAACTGGGTACAAGGTATCACCCTGTATATTAATCTGCTGCGTTTAGTAAATCCCGAAATCTCCGTTTGGGCTCCCCAGCTATGGTGTTTCGGCCGGTATGTGACATTTTAGCCCGGGACATTTTGGCGCGGAGAGTTTTGGCACAAGACGTTTTCCCGCGGGAGGTTTTGCTCCATTGTAACGAAGACCAAAGACCATGCGAGGGTGTTTTTTTTGTATCAACTTCTGGTTTCCTATTTAATACTTCAGTGGTATAGTTGCGCCAAAACGTCCTACGCCAAAAAGTCGGCGCCAAAACGTCTCGCTTTGTGTTTCGGCAAAAAATTTTGGATTATCTTCATTACAAATGTGACAATTATGCTTATTTACGTACCCATTCTACCAAAAATGAGCTTTATCGATAAAGAAAATTTTGTATGTAAAATTAATACCAATATCAATTTATTCTTCAGCCCATTCACCAAATTGGCGGCGTGATACGATGGTCGTTTGACTCTAATTCCCGCTCAAGTTGAATTACAAAAGCTTTTAAGCTATGATCCTTTCATAAAATCTTCCTTTAAGTGGATAGACACAACCAAATGAATTTATGCTTTTCTGAACATCGGCTTTATTAATATTATATATTTAATATTTAATGATTGAAATTGATTAATTTTTTTAAAGAAAGGACATTTTTAACAGGATAAACAATATCCTATGTCCATTTCAAAGGTCTACTCTAAATACTTTTAGTTTTTTTTTTTAAATTGGTAGAGCAGTATCAAAGATAACCTCTTACAAACGAACCTAATTAAGTAATTGATATGAACTTCAACTCCATTCGGTTCTATCAAAAAATACAACAACCTTTAAATGCATTCATCAAATTGTTCTCTATATGCGTTTCGTTTTTACCTTTTACAATAGGTGACAAAGTTAATTCCATTACTTTACGAGTTCTAAACTAAATATATTACTATCCTCGACATGATCGGCTCTAATGGACATTTCCCATACATATGACACAGTCTTTCAACTTTCACACATATATACGCAAAGCTTTTTAGTTCCTGACATATTCATTGTATGCATTTGATACGACACCGTAATAGGTCTCTAGCTCTAGCCGCCTCGTCACACCTTTGATTAGATAAAACTCTTACCGTGCAAATCTAGATCGAATAAAATTACCTTGACGCGACTACAGGTTTTTTGTAATCTGATTAAATTTAACTTTCCAAAGTGAAAAAATGTTATTTTATACGTCAGAAAAAAAAAGAAACGAACTCTTTCAAGATTTTTTTCTTCTAAATACTTGATGACAGTTTGAAAATTGGTATTTTAACAACCTGGCACTAAAGGACACATTTAAAGGTTAATTTTGGGGGTTAGTGTGAAAATTTTTGGCCACAAGCTTCATTCAATCATATTCTATAATTCAATTAAAAATATCTAAAAATAGGTTATAAATAAAGTTTTATTTTTTAAATCTTAATATTGGAAATATGTTTAGGAAACAATGAAGCTCTTCTTGTAGAGGAGCTTTTGGATGGCTTATTAAGAACAGAAATAAGGGTTTTTGGATCACAAAGTTAAAATAAACAAGCTTTTAGAGTATCACCCAAGCCAAAATGGGGCCTAATATAGATTTGCTATCAAAGTTTTATTACTTGGTTCTAAGATTGGGAAAATAAATATTTAGAAAACAGCTTTATTTTAAAAGGGTCCTAATTGATTCATCTATGGTTTATTTTTTGATGATGTTTGGTAATGTCAACAAGCTCTCAAAAAGCTTTCAACTTACAATTAAGTCTATTTTTAGTGGATTCCAGGATATTAACGTTAGAGGAGTAAAAGAATAATTTAGAGATCTAAACAGGAGTCTAAATGAGCCTTATGGGATCAAAATCTTGTTTTTTACTAGCAAATAATGAAATAATAAACATCATTCTAATTTGGGAGGCTAAAATTAAGGGATCTTACCATAGAAATGCTCCAGGATGGAAATAAGTCAAAAAATTCATTACGTTTACTAAGGAGAGTATTACGTTCACTAAGGATCCTTGCATAGCAGGGATGAATGAGCAGAACAGGAGTACAATAAGCCTTAGGCTGCAGTGCGAGGGGAACGTGCCCTAACCTGGTTTTTCTGCTATTGGCAAAAAAAAAAAAAGGAGAGTATAAGAGACAAAAGGTTTCTGGTAAACCTCTCCCCAATCCGCTTTACCTTAAATTACTAAATTAATTTCTTTTTTAAATGGTAATTTAAGGTATAATGGTCCACATAGAAGTTAATCAGAAGCCTTAAGTCTCCTTAGTCGAGTGATATTATGTTTCTTAAAAAACTGCATGAATTTTCAGAAAATAACCAGGCTCCATAAGGCTCAATCGGGGTTTCAAAATTTCGTCTCGGGATAAATAAAACATATAAAAGGAAAAGTCAAGACGGAAATAAAACAAAGCTCTCAAAAAAAAACTACATAGACTTGGAACAAAGGACTTAACGTCTAGTAAGGAACCAAAACTGTCTCTAGACTGGTGCAGACTATCCGTTAAAGCCCAAAAAGTTATGCTTTAAAGCATATTTACATTTCTTGTAAATTTAACACGAATGAAGTCACGGGTAGTCACTAATTCCCTTAAAGTAATAAAAATTATTGAAAATTATAAAGGAAACTGCATTTTATCAATCTGAAATAATAACTGAATTTTTGAAGTTATACTTCTTTAGGCGCGTTATGAAAAAATGATGAGAGTAAAATTTTAAGATGCGCGCGCATTTTAAGACAAAATTTAACAAAATGAAGTTAGTCGCAAAACCACTGGGTCTCCTGGCGCGCGTAATTTGAATTTTTGTTGTATTTATTTTCTAATTTTTTATTTTTATATTTAATTTAAAATAATTATATACACAAATGGCACAATTTATTGACAAATAAGTTATTACTTTTTTCAAATTTTGTAGTAGCTGTTATAGGTACTATTTGAAGTTTAATGATGAAAATGACGTCTGCATCGCGGCGCGTTTTCAGAAGCATTAGTTGCGTTCTATTTTACCATCACAAATTAACAAGATGAAGTTGCCCGCAAAACGGCTCGCAATTTTTAACTAGGCGCGCGTAATTTAAATTTTTGTTGTATTTATTTATTAATTTATTAATTTTTAGATTTAAATTAAAAATAATTATTTATACAAATAACACATATTATTAATAAATAAGTTATAACTTTTCTCGAATTTTGCTGTAGCTGTTAAACTATTTGAAATTTAATGATGAAAAGACGTCTGCATTCCATGCATATTCCTAGTTATCACGAAATATGGGATTCTGAAATGGTTCAACCATCTTAGAATAATAATTTAGTAACACAAGATATGAATAAGATTAAGACATTTACTTTGACAAGTAGCTACTTACTTTATTTCGCAATTTCTATGAAGCTTCGTTTTCATGACATGCATTAATTGTTAACCAGAAAAATGATCCTGACAAATTTTATAAACGTCTGGCAGCTTTCTTTGGATATTATTTATTGATATGAATTAAAATATTATTCTCTTAATTTTATTTTTAGTAATTATATCTTTAAATATTTATATATTATTATTTTTATCAAATATTAAATTACAGTTTTTTAAAATTGATTATTTGAATAAAATTAATAAAAACTAATTTTTAATGATACCAAAGAAGTATAACTTCTCACGCGCGTACATAAGTACACGCAACCACTTTTTTTAACTGAGTTTCAGTTAAATAAATTATAAATCATTCAATTCTAGCACGAAACCTTTCTATTGTGAGTTTCTCTCGCACTTGACCGTTTGTTCCAAATGTTTCAGTAAACATTTTATAGAGAGATAAGACTCGATACAGGTTCAATATTAATTAGAGCAAAAGGTAAACATTTCTCATGAAGAAAAATGTTATCTGTCGCATAAAAATGTCAATAAATCATAATTTAATTACAAAATCAGAACGAGGAAGGTTGATATTTGCTGGACAGAAATACAAAATAATGATTTATGACGATAGATTGTGGGTATGCACAAAACCAGAGATATTGAAAAATACACACACATATTAAACACAGATAGATGGATTTTCCTACATAATACACAACCACATCCCTTCTCAACTAGTTAATCAAATCATTGAATCAGGGGGGGGTACAATTTTGGGACAAAAACTTTGTTTTCTTATCGAATTTTTACAAATAAATTATTTTTTATCGAATGAATTACGATCTAATGAATATTTCATAACAAAATTTTATTTTTAACTAAATGAAAAAAAAAATGTTTTTCAATTTTATAGGTGAACGCCGTTTTCGACTCGATTTTCTCGAAATGGGGAGAAAAATTAAAATAACAACCATTTATTATTTTAAATGCACTCACCCTAATCGTTAAGGGTGTGTATGAGTGTGTCTTTATGTGGCAGGTGGTTCGAGGGTTGAGTGCAGCTTTTACGCCGGCAAGTAGTTTTTCTTTTCAATTTAGAGGCATTACTTGCCCGTATTTCATACATATATATACGAAATTGAGTAAGTGAGGGGTCGAAAAAATTGTTTCCAGAGACACAACGACACACTTTTCGAAGGGGTTTTCTCGACCCCCTGAACATCTACCAACGTCCCGTGAGAGTTGCACTTCCGTGTTTTTACCGATCATGAATATTGATAACAGTCGATAATGGAATGAACATAGAACAAAATTTCTTGCAGTCCCCAAAAAAAAAAAAAAAAACGTATCATTACTGAATTGCAACCCTAACTGTTTTCAACCCCCCGACTGATGTGCACAACATCAAATTCACATTTAGAATGGAAAAATGTCAATACAAATCTTTCAAACTCAAATTTTCATAAATGTGAAGAAAAAAAAATTTCATATCAACCAAAAAACATAAGATAAAATGTATTTTATAGCTTTTCTTTTAAATTTTTATTTTTCATATTTAATTATTAATTTTTTAATCTGAACAAATATTTTAACGCCTATGAAGTGTTTGATTTTAGGTAAAATTATTTTTTTATGAAAATAGCGCCATCTTTTGTATGTATTGATTGGTCATTTAACCAATTTGCAAATATAATAACAGATTCGGTCATTGTCATTAATATCAAGTGCATTTGCAAAAGTTTCACTAAACAAGATTTCGAAAAATGAGGAAAATAACGATTATAAGATTCCATCTAGACAAACAAATGGAAGGCATAAGGATGGTAGAAAATAAAATTTTATTATAAGGAACAAATCGTACTCTTCCCCTTTTATAAAAAAAAAATATGATTATTATTCTTTGCTTCAACCACTCAGTCGTAAGGTAAGCCTTACCAAGTTGGATTCGAATAAATTTCGATAAGTCACAAGTATCGATAAACTGACCAATGCTAAACGCCATCTATACTCTAAACGTGAACTTTTATGAATTTTAAAAATAGCCAGTCAAAATAATTGTAATAAAAATCCGGAATTATCATCGTTTGCCATCGAACCGATTTTCGATTCACGGCCATTAGAGCTTAAACTTGGAATATTTGTAAATGTCCCATTTCAACTTGACAATATGAGAGAAAAAGGTCAACGAAAACTTAGTCATATATATATGTTTGTATGTGTATGTGTGTGTGTGTGTGTGTTTTCCATTGCATTTGCCCAACTTAATGTTGTCCTATTTGTTTTTATGTTGTGACTCCTTTTAGTTTATTGTGATCCTGATCTGGTCATTGTACCTTACATATTGTGTGTTGGCTCTCCCACATCCTCTCCCAACGGGGCATATGGATTTCGAGTGTCTTGTTCAAATGTGTTTACAACACACTCACAAAAATTTCACTCCATTCGCTAAATCGCATATTGTCGCAGAAACAAGACAATTCAAATGGTCGACGATATTTATATTGTATTTACCTGGTCGTGAAGCTGCGAAAGAGTGATTTTATGAGGAGACAGTAGAAATGTCTGAGTTTCTTGGAGTTTTTCCAAATACATATAGATATAAAGATTTGCAACACTTTTCTCTCTGATTTGTATCAACTGAATTTGTAACATGTTGTTAAGATTTCGGACAGTAAAAACGATAAACGAAATTTACTTTTTTTTTGTCTGTCATGGGCGTTTTCCTTATCCTTTCGATAAGAAAATTTCAAGTTTTTTATTTTTATCGAGGTTTATAAAGCAATGGAAGGTATGAACCCAAAAATTTAATCAAAGACAATTAATTGAGCTGATACTAATCAGAATGGTGTCTGATTCTTAATCAGAAAAGTCAACTTTTCATCAATTTGAGATTTTTAAAGGTTTATTAGATTCACTGTAGAAATAATCGCTACGTACTAAAATAAAAAAAAAATTAAAAAAAAAAAACTTAACTTAACTTAAATTTAAGTTTTATTTTCTTGCCTTACACCATTCTAATCTCATCAAGTCAATTATAATTTAGATTAATTATATACGAAAGTGGGCAGTAAAAACGGACTTTGAGTTATTGTATTTACAAGTAAGCTGAGATTCTTTGAGAGTCCTTGAAAAAAATAATGAAAAACTAAGAAACTTAAAAAATTGGTTGCGTGTACTTATGTACGCGCGTGAGAAGTTATACTTCTTTGGCATCATTAATATTAGTTTTTATTAATTGCATACAAATAATCAATTTAAAAAAAATGTAATTTAATATTTAACAATAATAATATATATATTTAAAGATATAATTATTAAAAATAAAATTAAAAGAATAATATTTTAATTTATATCAATAAATAATATCCAAAAAGTTGTCAGACGTTTAAAACATTTCAAAGTAATTGTCTTAATCTTATTTTTATCTTGTTTTACTAAATTATTATTCTAGGATGGTGGAATCATTTCAGAATCCCAGATTTCGTGCTTACTAAGAATATGCATGAAATGCAGACGTCATTTTCATCACAGCTTATGCAAAATTCGAGAAAAGTAATAAATTATTTTTTAATAATATGTGTCATTTGTATATATAAATATTTTCTAATTAAAATATAAAAAATATATTTTAAAAATGAATTATTTTTAATTTAAAAAAAAATAAATAAAACAAAAATTCAAATTACGCGCGCCAAGTTAAAAAAAAACAAGTTGTTTTGCGGCCAACTTCATCTTATTAATTTGTGATGATAAAATAGAACGCTACTAAATAGCCTAAAAGTAATATTACATAAAACACGTTTTTTTCCGATATGTGTAGTAAATTAGTATTTTTATGACTATTTTATGGCTGAAATACTGTGAAAAACTATGGTTTACAATAAAAATAAAATCCGAAGAAAGCTGCAAGACGTTTATAAAATTTGTCAGGATCATTTTTCTGGTTAACAATTCATGCATGCCATGAAAGCGAAGCTCCATAGAAATTGCAAAATAAAGTAAGTAGCTACTTTTCAAAGTAAATGTATAAATCTTATTCTTGTCTTGTTTTACTAAATTATTATTCGAAAATGACTGAATAATTTCAGAATCCTAGATTTCGTGATAACCAAGAATATGCATGGAATTCAAACGTCATTTTCATCAGTAAACTAGAAAAATGGTATAACAGCTACTGCAAAATTCGAGAAAAGTAATAACTAATTTTTTAATAATAAGTGTCATTTGTATATATAATTATTTTTAATTTAAATATAAAAATTAATAAATAAGTAAATAAATAAAACAAAAACTCAAATTACGCGCGACAAGAAACCGAGTGTTTTTGCGGCCAACTTCGTTTTGTTAATTTTTGTCTCAAGATGGCCGCCCATCTAAAAATTTCATTCTCATCATTTTTTCACTTTGCGCCTAAAGAAGTACAACTTCAATAAATTGGATAATTCGTTTGACAATTTTCATAGTTTAACAACAAGGAGAGCCTTAGCTGATCGTCCAGACGTTCGAATATGAGGCAAAGTTAAACAATTTTATTCTAATTTCAACGTATCAGACTCTAGAATGGATGCAGTGCTTCGAGACGAGTTATTGGAGCTTTCAGGGCTGCCCTTAGCAACAGTGCCTAAGTAGAGGTTAGGAAACTCCTCCTGAAGAACTTATAGCTTTGTTCGCGGCTCTCATTCTGAACCGATTACGAATCAGTTCTAGGTTGAAATAGATTTTAAGATGTGGGAAAATTAATCCTTTTTCAGCCTGATAGAACCTACTTACGTTCGTTTTCAGCGTAGTTAGGTTGGAGAACGTTTTAAATCAAAATGATAAATGACCCCAAACAAAAAAATCGGGCTCTACAAGGCTCAATGGGGGTTTTAAGATTTCGACTCGGATTATATTATTATGTATGTTTATAGTTTTATTATATTCTACCCACAGTTTGAAAGATGTCAACGAGAAGTTATAAAAGTGGAGCTTAAAAAAAGTGGTTGCGTGTACTTAAGTACGCGCATGAGAAGTTATACTTCTTTGGTATCATTAAAAATTAGTTTTTATTAATTTTTTTCAAATAATCAATTTAAAAAAACTGTAATTTAATATTTAATAATAATAATATATATATTTAAAGATATACTTATTACAAATAAAATTAAGAAAATAAAATTTTAATTTGTATCAATAAATTATATCCAAAGAAAGCTGCAAGACGTTTATAAAATTTGTTGGGATCATTTTTCTGGTTAACAATTCATGCATGTCATGAAAACGAAGCTTCATAGAAATTGCGAAAAAAAGTAAGTAGCTACTTGTCAAAGTAAATGTCTTAATCTTATTCATATCTTGTGTTACTAAATTATTATTCTAGGATGGTGGAATCATTTCAGAATCCCAGATTTCGTGATAACTAAGAATATGCATAGAATGCAGACGTCATTTTCATCATTAAATTTCAAATAGCATAACAGCTACTGCAAAATTCGAGAAAAGTAATAACTTATTTATTAATAGTATGTGTCATTTGTATATATAATTATTTTTAATTTAAATATAAAAATAAATAAACTAGTAAATAAATACAACAAAAATTCAAATTACGCGCGCCAGGAAACCCAATGGTTTTGCGACTAACTTCATTTTGTTAATTTTTGGCTGAAAATGCGCGCGCATCTTAAAATTTCACTCTCATCATTTTTTCATAACGCGCCTAAAGAAGTATAACTTCAAAAAGAAAAATACAACCAATTACAATACTTCCTTTAGTATATATGTAGTAGTTAAAGTAAAAATTAGTGGAGCTTTTGAAAGTATTAAATTCTGATTCATTCGTAAGAGAGACTTAAAGATTATTTAGTATCTGTTAAAAACTGTAATTAACTACGATACCTTCTTTTTACATGTCTCACGAGCACTTGACTAATTATTTTCCCATTAAAACCACTATCATTTTAAATCCATCAAATTTAATTATTAACAAACATTTTTTTCTTTGCATAAATAATAAACTAAACGCTTCCATCCAGTGTAAAATATAATATTACACACGATATATTTTCAATTAATTCAAATAATATTAATATAATAAAATGATTTACAATTAACTGGCAAATCTATTATTCATATTGAAATTAACTCGAAATTATTTAATAAAGTAATTTATGTTTAATAGTTTCGCGGTTTTATCGGTTCAGATATAATTAAATTTATGGCCCCCGCAGGCAAAAGGCGCAGCCATTCTGTCGTGAAATTTGAAAGAATCGCAATACATATCCACACACATACACAGAGCTAATTTGACGTGAATCAATTTACACTGAACCACAACAATCGAGCTATTCATTTAAAAAGTCAAACATTTTTTGTTGGTTCCATTCAAATTTAAATATTAATTTTCTCGATTAGGTTTCAATTAATATATGTACCTGATGATGGTTCGATTTACAATCACTGAACAAAATAATTAGCATAATTAATATATTTATTATAATTAACATAATATTATGTGTAATGTTCACTCGGCCCTATTTCTTCACCTAACTGGATCTATGAATTTGAAAATTTTTATCAAATAGCACTATTTACATATATAAATTCCATGAAAATGTTCGTCTAAAATATAATACGTAACACACGTTGGCTGGTAATTTAATTATCGTTTATAAATTTATCGGTTTAATTTCAATGTTAAGAGTCAAAAGCATATGTGAGAGCTTCGTTGGTGTAACGTTACGTTAATATACAAAGACATTTGTGGTTTTGAATAATAACAACAAAACCACATTCATACAGGCTACTTCATATTAAATACTGGCTGATACTCGATGATTTTGCAGAGCGTTTCTAAATTAAACTAATTGATTAATAGAAACGTTCAATCCGTATATAAAAATTCAGTCATTTTGACAGAAAAAAAGATAAAAATTTATTGCAATATCATAATATATTATGTTAAAATATTTCTTCAGAAGAGATTTTAGCTATCCCATGGGTTTTATACACTTTTGAGAATAAAAACCACTTGCTTTCCTATAAGACTTGAAAGGCTTTTATAACAAACTAGCTGATACCCGCGACGTCGTCTGCGTAGGTTATTATGATAAGAACATATTTAATTTAGAGAGGAAAAACATTTAAAAATTGAAAGCAAAAATATATAAAAAATAACCGGAGAGAACTTAGCGTAGAACATTTTTAACAATATGCCAAAAAATTGCTCCTTTAGAATCCGCTATTGCTCCAAGTGTATTAATTAATTAATAATTAATTTTTTAAAAATATGTAAATCAATATAATAACTTGGTTTTTTCAAAAAACTGTTCCTTAAATTCTGTTTCCGGATCCGTAATTGCTCCAGTTGTACAGTTACTTAGTAATTCAATTTTTAAACTATTAATGTTTATAAGATCCAACGGTAGTTGATGACGTCATTTCATAATATAACAATACATGTATAAATAGTTACAAACAATTAATTATTAAAAAAAATTAAAATTTGATTAATTCTTTACGTTTTGAAAAGAGCTGATGGAGAGCTTAAAAAAATAAACATTTCAATTAAAAATTATTTTTGGTTTTATAGCGATTTGAATTCTTGAAAATTTTTTGAAAATGTAATTATTAATTAACTATTAACTATACACCTGGAGCTATTGCGGATCCGGAAAGAGTATTTAAGTAGCCATTTTTAAAAAAAATTTAATCTAGCCAACTTAACTTCACTTTTTGCATTACGGAGTTAATCGACGTGTGCACTGAGCGGCTCAAATATGAAATAATCATTTCATAATCAGTAGGCAGTGGAAGGAGAAATCCACAAAAATCCACCGCTTAACGCGTTTTGCTTGTAAAAATCACATTTTTTATAACTCTAATTACTTTTTTTTAATGAAGATATCGTGATTATTCTTTTTTAAGATAAGGACCAAGTATATAGGAAGTAAAACAAAAAAAAAAAATTGTCGAAATCTATCTAGTAGTTTTTGAGTTAAAAGCGAACATTGGAAAACAGCTATAATTTTATTTATATAGATATCATTAGAGAGTGTTCAACTATTTTAGGATTAAAGAGCATTTAATAAAAACCATTCAATTAGCATTAGTAAAATAGCTATCCTACAGGAACCATACCTTTTTTTACCATTAGCACAATTAATAGGGAATGTGTTATCTTAAGATGTAAAATATCTTTAACAATATGTCATTGAAACTCGTTCCGTAGTTTATGCTACACTAAATTTTTTTACCCCATAGAACCATGCACTATTTCAAGATTTAGTATTTGTTGGTATCCATTGTCTTATAAATTATCATTAGATGAAAAATAACGTTTATTCATCACCCTTTGTTTATGTGAGAAAATCGCAAATCAATGACAGAATTTTGCATTTTTCACTCCTTTTGGGACACCTTCAATTTTTGTCCCTTTTTAGAACTCTCATTTCTCTCCTTTTATGACACCCTCTTCTTAACTCTTTTTGGAACAATCTCATTGAGCTTAAACGTCGTGTCAAGATTACCATTACAAATTAGAGATAGCGTAAGGAAAACAAATGGGTATATATTAATGACTTTTTCTCCCAATTTTCCCCGGGGGACTCTTGTGGGGGTTGTCCTGAAAATCTAAAAGATGACAAACCTTTCCTGAGGTCTGGATAACAACTGCTACTAGTTTCATCAAAATCGGTCCAACAGTTTAGGATTGCATTAAGGACAGACATACATTTATATATACATTCTTTTAAATATAGGTATTACTAGCGGACCCGACAGACGTTCTCCTGTACAAACGTCTTAAATACAAAATTTTTCAAACTTTTTTAAATAAGCTGTAACAATCTGGACCATTTTGATGTACAAACAAGTAACAAATGTAAAGAAAATTTTCCTGAATCTGATCTCAGCGCTACCTACCGGAAAAAATTTAAAAAATTCATCTAGGACCTAGGTAACCTAGGTAATTATTAATCAAAACCATTATTGAATAAAAAAAATTATCTAGTTGTAAATGTTAACCATTCTCGAATCCACCTGAGCATACACAATAAATTTCATCAAAATCGGTCCAGCCGTTTAGGAGGAGTTTAATTACAAACACACTCACAGAAGATTTTTATATATAAAGATATAAATATATAGATGCGTTGCACTACAATTGTCAATAAGACAGGGTTATTTTGGATTTAAGTTTGGTTGTATGCAGCAGATACAAAATAAAATCCTTTGAGGTGAAAAAATTATAAAAAAGTGTGACACACCGTGTGGTCACGGCAACATTCACATCCCAATAACCTAACCACAATTTTTATTCAAATTGTTAACATTAATTTTAAGAAATTGGAACGATTCAGTAAATAAAACTAACGACGTCAAATATTTTCAGTAAATTCTCGCCCCCATTCGACTTGGAAATGAGATTGTCGACGAAATTGTAAAATAAATTTCGCCGCGTGCATAAAGTGGCGTTAATGTTTATATTATCAATGCAGAGGATGAGAAATTGCATTTGGTGTCATAAAATATTCAAGGCAAGTGCAATAAAAAACAACTCTGTTCTGATTTATATTTAACTGAACGCGTGAAAAAAAGAAGGAAGTAACGGTAGAGAGAATATTTTCCAGGGGAATTGTTTGAATTATTTCCAGACTGATGAGAGTCTGTAAAGACCTATATATACTGTATACATAATATATCATGGGCATGGTTAAAAAGTTGGACGTGAACGCGTGACATTTTATTCGATGCAGTGCAACAGAGCTGCATTTTCATATGGAAAAAAAAAACTACCAATGATATTTTCTTCCGGATTCTAAATTTATATAAGCAAATAATGATTTTTCTCTTTCCCTTTTTTTCTACCTATGTATATTTATCCACCATAGGGTGAATTGTATTTGATGAAATTGGATTTTTGATAAAAATATACCTAGGTGATGTGATGATACACCCACGTCTAGTGGTGGAAATATTCGATCAAATTATCAAGGAAAAAACGGAGAGTAAAAAATCACTGAATGAAAAAATTTCCTCTAAAAATTAAAGACCTTGAAAAATTTCGAAAAATCTTTTCAGTACAAAATTAAAGTCTATAAAACACATTTTCTTAAGATTTTGAAATATTTTTGACCTTAATCGAAAAAATTATTCTCATCAAAATTAAAATAATTAATTATAGTGACCAAAGTAATATCTTGAAATTTTTCAAGATTTAAAATTTTTTCAAAAATGAGGCTTCTTTTAAAAAATAAAAATCAATAATTTCAGAGCAAAAATTTGAAAATTAAACTGTCATTGTAAGACACGTTTTTAATCAATTCTTAACATTTTAATTTAACTCCTGAAAATTGTATCCACTCCCCAGTCGAAACTAATCGAAACAAATTGCTTTGTTGGAATGAGCCACCGCCAAAATTCTAATTAATTATTTTTCTCATTTCCTTCTCTCATCTCAAAAAGTGCACAAACTTTTCAAATTCAACTCCATTAAAATCCTCGGGATTTTATATACACAATATTTTCTGATTATTCCAACGTCGTCATAAAACTATCCAAACTTTACACATTAAAAGCAACGACTTACGAAAAAAATATTTCACATTGCCAAAAGTTAGACGAATTGCTCGTGTTGTTCATTTAAATCTTGAATTACCTGGAAAAGAAGAAAAAAATTTGTTAATACACGAGTTAATGAAAGTGTGTCGGTTTTCTTAAACTTGCAAGCCGAAGCAATTATGGATGGTTGATGAAAAGTTTATGTGACGATAAAGGGGCATAGAAGCATACACTTGGATGGTAAGACGAGCTTAAGCTTGTCGCACCTCAGATAATTACAGTGATCATTACGCGAATATCCTGCGAATACGGAAATAATTATACACGTCTTTCTAGGCTCGTAATTTATCATTGATGTAATCCGCTTTCGACGCAATACAACACACACTTTGAGATATCTGGAGCAATTTATCTATCAATACACCATTCAATGAAAATATAAACGAATCACAGAAGAAAGTTTCTTTTTTAATTATAAGAGCTTTCAAAAAAATCAATTGAAAGATACTTGAACTTAAATTTAAAACGAATCTAATCAAACTTAAAGACACAGTTATTGAAATTAAATAAATATTAAAATAACCTTGATATGAGTGGAAATGTTTGTTTGTTCCTTTATAACTTAATAATGCACCAAAAAATGCACCGGGTGCAACATTATTTTATTTTGAAAAAAAAAGAATTGAAATTTTATTTATTCGCAAAACCAAGATAGGTCTTGATGAATATCGCTATACACAATACCAGCACCACTTGAAGAAAAACCACCCAGGTGATCGAACCACGTGGCAAGCCACTACAAGAGTTTTAAAATAAAAAATAAAAATACCACCCCTAAAGCGAAATCCTAACTTCTATGAGACCGACAAAGAAGTATGTAATGTATTTGCGGACCATTTTGAAGAACCATTTACCCAAAACACAGTATTAACAAATGACCCATCAGAAACTATCCCAGCTGAAAACATAAATCAAAACTCTCCAATCCAATTCAACTTCCCAGACCTTCAAAAATCAAAACAAATATTAAAAGCTTGACTAACACAAAAGCTCCCGAATGCTAATCCCATAGTTTTGAAACATTTTACCCAAAAAGCATTTGCATTTCTTGCTACTCTTTTCAACTGATGTCTAAGCCCAGGATCCTTCCCGAAATCCTGGAACGATGCTCATATAATTGTAATACTAAGCTAAAGAAACTTTTGTATCTACTAAGCAGCTATCCCTAGCAGCTCTATAAGTTCTATAACCTCTTTTTCGAAGTTGTAAGAAAAATCAATTTTAACAAGGCTTAAAACCCACTGAATCGACAAAAATATTCTACCCTCATCTCAATTTGGATTAAGAAGAAGGAGGACAACCAACCATCAACTGTCCAGGATCACGGATTTGATCGTCAAAGAATTTGAATGAAGGCAATACACAATAGCTGTGTTCTTAGACATTAAAACTGCATTCGACTAAGTTTGTCATAATAGCCTTATTAAAAAAACGCAATCAAATTCAATCTCCTCCTTCCTCCAGGATCGTATATTCAGTTTCACGTTAAACAGTAGGTTTGTTCCAATCGCCCTTCTGGTAATGTTCAAACACTGACAAACAGACAAAGAGCAAGACAACATTGACCAAGAGACAAAAGTGAGTGATGAACATAAAGTGACAAGTTCGCTTGAGTTATTGAGTTACAATCCGGATAACCAGTGCTTAAACATCGCCAAATCAGTGTCGATACAAGCGATTGTCACGAAAATGTACGTACATAGCTCGACTCTCGGCCTACTGCGGCCGATCGGTTGTAAACTGAAACATTTTTTCACTCACTCTTATCTCTTGGTCAATGTGTCTTGCTCTTTCTCTGTCTGTCAATGTTTGACCATCACCATATCTAGTCGTATTTGAATTTGGTAGTATACTTTTCACTACAAAATAGTGAATAGTCACTATTTGTAGTCGAAAGTCACTATTTCGATTTAAGAGAGTACCTGAGTATTCTTACAGACCAGGATAACATTTAATGCATCAGCTCCAAGGTGCAGAGGAGGTTGAAACCAAAACTCCCACAAGACTGTAAGATATTCATGTGATAAAAAGTGATTGTATTTACTGCATTAGTTCAGTCCTTCAGGCATTCCGCCTATATGATCTAAAGTTAAAAACTACTTCTTCACACTCTCATGCATAAGCTGACCTGGGAAGTAAACCTCATTGACAAAAAATTCGTTATCTGTAAAGTCGGGTTACGGACGATAGTTTTACATGATAACGTAATAAAGAACACCTAATTGATGAAAATTTGCGTACTTTTATGAATTGAATTATTATCACTACATTATCATTATTTTGTATAATACAAAGGAGTTAATTAAAAATTAACAATAAAAAGCAATTAAATCCTATTTAGTAATTTGTAAAAGAAAAACACAAAACACGTTAATAAAAAATTAAATTTCGCTGATTTTGGACTTAACTATTATATTTCACAAATACTATTCACTAAAATTCACAACACAAATTATAAATTGAAGAGAAATAAATTTATAAATGAATCAGCACGAAATTGTCCTCGAAGAACCTTCAATTTGATCCACTGATGACGAACGCATGGTGTTTGAAATACGTTTCTGGAGATACAAAATTAACCATTTGGATTTTTTGTTTTGGGATTTTTACTTTAATTTATAATTTGTGTTATGAATTTTAGTGAATAGTATTTGTGAAATATAACAAAATACGTTGTCTATGATTCAACAATAATATCATCTCTCTCTATCACTTGTATCACGTTCTCGCTTGCACGCATAGGCTCAAATGGAACGTGACAAAATGGACAATCTTTTAAAGACTGGATGTCGTAGTTCATCAATTTATAAGACGTTATCACGTCAAAAAAACTTAAAAAATCGTCCATTATGACCGAAATTTGGAGACATATTGAACTGATATTTGAAATTTGCAAACAGTCTAACCACCATGTTCTGAAGAACACTTCTAACTCCTAACGGATTCGTCAGATCTGTGTTCGTCAAAATTGGTAGTACGAAACTCCTGCAGGTGGCTGAAAGTCTTCTCGGGTTGTATTCTTCTTTTTCTTTGAATTGCATCCCTCTGACTCTCACTCATGGAACCCGAAATATTTTCTTTGGAAAATGTAATGTTGATAGCGTGGCAAAACTTGTGCTTATTTTGAATCTTGTGAAAAATCACGTTTTTAAAAAAATCCTTAAAAAAAAACTTTTATTTTCTTAAAAAACAAATTATTTTAATAATCTTTAAGCACACAATTATGCTGATAGGTGAGCTTTTATGGTCAGTTCCCAAAGCTCAAAGTGTTGCCAGTAAAACTATGCAAGTGTTCTTATAATAAACATACAAAATTTTAGTTGAGCTTTTCTAAATTTCTCAGAAAATATTGATTCTTAACATATACTAGAGTGGCAATAATAAAAGCTCATGTTTTCTAGGAAAACAGCAGGTAGTTATTACAAAACCAACTGTTTTATATTTAAATATATACCGTGGAATTCGGTGGCAACATGTATACAAATAGTAAGACGGGTAAAAAAAAATTGGTTGCCTGTAAAGTCGGTTTTACGGACGACAATTTTACGTGATAACGTCATAAAGAACACCGAGTTGATGAAAAATAGTGTACTTTTATGAATTGAATTATTATCACTGAATTATCATTATTTTGTATAATACAAAGGAGTTAATTAAAAATGAACAATATCTTAAAAATGAAATTAGACTAAAAATTATAAAAGAAAATATCAATTAAATCTTATTAAATAAATTGTAAAAGAAAAACACAAAACACGTTGTCTAGGATTCAACAATAATATCGTGCCTCTCTATCCACTTGTATCGCGTTCTCGCTTGCACGCACAGGCTCAAATGGAACGTGACAAAATGGATATTCTTTTTCAGACTGGCTGTCGTAGTTCATCAATTTATAAGACGTTATCACGTCAAAAAAATACACTATTGTTGGGTTCCTTGCATGAATTTTTTTGAATCAAACTCAAGTTAAGAATTAATATCAAAATTACTTTCACATGTAGAAAATTAACTTCAATTTGTTTATAATTACCAAAAGAATTCCAAAGTTTAAACAAATCATTAGTTTGACAAGAAAAAAATATAATTTTTTATCTTCCGATACAAATTTTAATTTGATCAAAGATTATTAGTTCTTGCAGATACAAGTTACATACATACAAAATATCTGGGTATGTTTTGTATAATAATTTAAAAGGATCAACTTGATTAAAGGAATAAAAACAGAGCCCAGAAGTAAGTTATTTAAGCAGCACTGTGACAAGTTTTGGTTACTTATCCAGTGCTGGGTCATTTACCTACCATACCAGTTATAAGAGACGTGTTTTGAATTGGTTTTAAAGCACATGGTGAAAGATTGTGAATGCCCGCGAAGGTAGGTAGATATAAGATAACCGATTTTCTGTTCAGACATGAAAAATGGTTGGGAAACCTTTGTATAACAGGCGAGATTTGAACGTGTGATATACTGAAAACGATTTTGTTGAACCATGGACATAAACATATTATAATCGTATATTATATACATTATTATATAGGTCGAGGATGAAAAAATACACAATATATATATTTAGTACACCGACGTAATCAAAAAAATCTAAACAAAATCTTTCCGAGTATTTTTATTGCAAAGAAAATTTTTCTTTTCTTCGTATTATATTAGACCTCTGGCGTCAAATAGTTTTAAGGTAGTGAAATTACCACGTCGAAGACATGCTAATTGTTGAACCTTTCTCATGAACAACAATGAAAATTTATTACGGCTCCATGTTTTCCGAAAAACAACATTTGAGTCTCATAAACAAACACAAAACGATCTCTCGTTTAA
Source organism: Sisyra nigra (assembly GCA_958496155.1). Taxonomy (NCBI): domain Eukaryota; kingdom Metazoa; phylum Arthropoda; class Insecta; order Neuroptera; family Sisyridae; genus Sisyra; species Sisyra nigra. The sequence continues at coordinate 3,869,120 of OY292315.1, forward strand.
CCTTAATAATTTCATCCCAATTACACATTCCAGATAATAAATGTAAAACCAAAATTATAACGCAACACTTCAATGATAACAACAACATTAAAAACATTGGGAAAATTTAATTTTGCCTCTAAGCAGCAGCAAAAAGAAATTTGAATAAATTATCCAATAAACAAGACACAAATAAGAATGTAATTGATTCAGAAATTTCTCGGAGTGAAAGTAATTACAATGTTACGGTTTTTATTTTCTTTCTTTTTCCTAAGTCTCCACCAACGTGTACTGTGGATACAAACATAATTATGAGAAAAATAAAATTGTATTATATAATTGAGAGACGACTTTTTTTCTTGTTGGTAACTGTCAGGAACGTGCTAATAACAATCAGTCAATTTCACTGTACCTCGTTTTAGCCCCGTTTTCATTCGATTATATAAAAGATGAAAATGTAATAAACTGCTCAAGAAAATGTAATTAATAAGCGACATACTACACTTGTTAGAGTCAGTTGGAAATTTGATTTTTCATCTCGGGCTTTCGTTAATAAAACCAATTTACAGTAAGTAATTTAATTTTTTTTTAATGTTAAAAGTAATTTTTTAATAACTAAGGTCTTTAATGACTCTAATAGTGTGCCTTTATGTTGACTTTGAGACTGTATCAGGTCGTCCATATTGGATTTTCTGAAGAATTTTATAGTTTTGAAGATGTCTACGTCTGTATTGGCGCACTCCTTCATCGTTTTTGGCCACTTGGTTGCGCTTTGTCTATCATTGTACGCTGGACATTGGAGAAGGAGGTGCTGGACCGCTCTTTTATGGTTTCTATTAACCCGAGTCAAAATTTCAGACCTCCTTTGGCCCTAAAATGGTACTTTGACCCTCTTTTGGGCCTCCAAAGACTAAAATGAGCCTCAGGTAGACATTAACGATTCCATCGTCTTCATTTTTACCTACATGAAATTTTAATTATATTTTGTGAACCTTCATCTCGTCCTAAAAAAAGGTTTATGATTATAAAACATAAAATATGGTTGTAAATTTTCTTTTTTTTACAATACCTATTGCAAATATTATTTACTAATAGCCCAAATTGTTGATCTCTCTCTTTCCTATACTTAGATGCTTAGTATAATATTGTGTATTCTTGCATCCATTACTGGTTTGTCCCTTAATCCTGTTCACTCTAGTTCATTTTTACCCAAATTGTTGATCTCTTTCTTTCCTATACTTAGATGCTTAGTATAATATTGTGTATTCTTGCATCCATTACTGGTTTGTCCCTTAATTCTGTTCACTCTAGTTCATTTTTACTTAACTTTAGTCTCTTGTTAACCGTTCGAGTGCTACACGAAATATTATACAACAATTGAAAAAATTTATTTCACTATTTGATTAGTTTTCAATATTGTCTATATCAAAAGGCCTAAAAGTGTAAATGTAAAAAATTTAAAAATGAAAAACCGAGTTTCAAAGAAAAAGTATGAAGAAATTTGCTTTAATTTATTATCTTGAAAGTAATCAGAGAGATGTTATACAATTAAATAAAATTTCTAAAGAAATGCGCATGGTTGGAAATATTGTGGATTATAATAAAAGGAAATCTTGGAAAAAAATGATGGCAATGGCGACAATAAAGGAGCTGGTAAACAAGGACAAGGAAATTAAGAACTAAGAACTGATATTTGTAATATTCTTATTACTTTTAAATTTATCGCTAATATTAATGAAACTTGTACATTTAACGAATAAAAAAAAATCAAAATACTAAAATAAAAAAGTTATTCTTTTTGAAAAAAACCCTACCAATAAAACAATAAAAGAGAGTGACAAAGAAAGAGCGGAGAAAAGAGAGAGAGAGAGGTTCATTTGAAGTTTTTGCTGTAGACCTGTTTTAGGCCTAAACATGGTATTTTGTCCGATAAATGCCACTTAGAGGTTCAAAAGAGGTCTTAAATTCAAATGCAAATGGTCATGTCTTACTCTACTCAAACCCAGATTTTGAGGTCTAAAATTTCGACTCGGGATGACACTCTTCCTTTAACTGCCTTGTAAGTAGCCTCATTGTGTGTAATTTTTGTGCCCGATATATATTCTAGTAATTTTTGATTGGTTTTCCCCTATCCTTGACTGTTGGTAGTTTTTCCTGGACACAAAAAAATTCTACAATTTTATGGAGTTGGATTTGTTGTGCTTTCCATGTTGTATCAGAGAGATGGATCAAATTTTTTAGTCACATCTTTAGTTGTTTTGAGTTCAGAGTCTACTTTTCCATCTGTGCCTTTTATTCCTTGGTGACTTGAAATCTAGACGTATGTTACGGTAGTACCTTTGTCATTAAGTCTGTTTTGACATTTGACGTATTCCCATAACTAATTAGTGAGAATTGTTGGCATTTTGTAGGACCTTAAGACATGATATGGAGATATGGAGTAAATATAATTGAGTTATGCTTTGGGTCTTCTGCCTGGATGCTGTTTATGGCTAAATATTGAACGTGGCTATCAGGCAGCATTAAAATACAATGTCTGAAATGGTGAGGTCTAAACATTTGGCAATATCAACAAGCATTTACGGAGCTTTCAACTTTTAACACAATGTACGTATGGTGGACTCCAGAGTATGCAAATTCAGAAGGAGACTGCAAAATTTCTGAAAGATAGACATGATATCTAGTAAAATAGATACCAGTATAACTCCTAAATGGGTCTCAGATACATTCGAAAGCTTTAAGCTTTCTTAGAACAAATAAAAAAAGATCACAATAGACTTCATTGATCACAATGATAAAAGGAATGGAAACTCCTTACATACGTCAGTACAAAAGCTCTTAGCAAATTTTTCTTTAAAAAATTGGTAGATTATACACAAAATCAATCCAAATTTTTAAAAAAGCTTTCGGTTCTGCCATTGTTGGTTGTTTTCTGTTTTCGGTAACCCAGCCCATACAAAAAAAAATTAGTTAAATAATTTTAATAATAAGTCGAAAAGCTTAACAATTAAATAAAGCATTAAAGTCTAACTGATTTTTCATTGAGTTTATCAATTAAATCAACCAAAATAACATAAAAAACTATGAAAATAGGATTTTGTCTTCTGTTTTTCTTAAGTGATGGTTTTTTACTAAAAACTAACGAAAATTAAGAGTCAAATCTTACAAATGTTTCATGCTTATTCCAGGTTCAGCATTCTGCCTTGCTGAAGCAGTTCCTTTATTAAGCTTTTTGCGCAATTTGTGCCTGTTTGGGCATCGTTTATCTCATACAGGTTTCGCTACTTTGTGAGGTCTTTGCAGGAAAAAATAACATCGGTCGCATTTTCTTTCCCATTCCCACACAGTCTGCAATTGGGGTCTTCTTGAAACACACAAATAGTTTTCAGATGCTTTCTTAGTTCACAGTGTCGCGTTATCAGTCCCATTACTATCTTGAGTTAATTCCATCCCAGCTGTAATTCCTCAGCGGTGAGCGAGGAGCAAATTCTTCCCATTATTCTTTTGCTGAGCTTCTGACCAGGAATTTCTTGCCAGTAGTTGTTTGCTGCTGCCTCAGCAAATTTTTCATCGCCTTTTTGATAGCAGATCTGGTAATCTAAACTCCAGGCACTAGATCTAGACGATCTAGTCTAGATCTTATCCCACGAAACGGGTCATCGCGCAAGCGTCAGCTTCTTCATTGCTCTCAACTCCCATCTGCCCTGGCACCCAACCAAGTTCGACTCGGCTGTGCTTTTTCAGGTCCTTCGGAAGTTCACAATACTCCAACACCAACTTAAAGGTGATCATTATGTTGGCGATCGCTTTTAGCGCAGCCTGATTGTCAGAAAAGATCTGTATGTTCCTATTTCGATAGCCCATTTCTTAGTTTTTTTTGTTGGCACATATGGTAGGTAATGGCAATAATCGAGTCACAGTAGTCAAGCCCCCAAGGGGTACTGAGATCCTCGTTTTTGGTTTCAGGGATTACATGGGTTTTTTCAAAACAAAGATAGTTTAATTGCCTACGTTAATTTTACAACAGCTCCAAAATATTATCCTTAATTTTCAAGTCGATCGGACTAATAATTTCGGAGATAGAGCCATAGGAAGTTGTGCGCTCAAAACCAGTCTTGAGATCTTCGTCTTATTAAAAAATGTTACCATAATTACCAAGTACTAAAACCTACTAAAAAAGTTGTTGTTAAAGAAAATAATGGATTTTAACAAGGGTTGAATTCTAGGAAAAAATCCCTTAAATATACCTATAAGAAGTTTTGAAAAAGAGTCACTAAAATCTACAATATTAAGTAAAATATTATAAAAAAATGAAAAACCGACTTCAAAATATATAAAAATTCTTAAACAAAAAATGCTCTAAAAAGTAAAAAAATAATGGCGTATCCTTGCAGTATCTACAACTTACAAATTATTAAGATGATACAATGTACAACTATTGTTATTTTTGGAGTTGGTGTCAGTCAATAAAATAAATATTAATAGTAATTTGTAAAAATTTTAAAAAGGTTTAGTTGGTATTGGTATTTTGTAGTTTAAAGGTCGCTAGATATTGTTACAGTTCGAGTATATTGTTTAAAAGTTCATTTGAAAACTAATTTTCATAAGGTATTTTCGTTTTTTGCTAAGTACCAATATAGTCGTATTTCCTTGGCTGACACCAACTCCAAAAATAACAATAGTTGTACATTGGATCATCCTAATAATTTGTAAGTTGTAGATACTGCAAGGATACGCCATTATTTTTTTACTTTTTAGAGCATTTTTTGTTTAAGAATTTTTATATATTTTGAAGTCGGTTTTTCATTTTTTTATAATATTTATTTATTTCCCGCGTTTTAGTGATCTGAAGTTCGATAACTGATTTTATTTTCTTAAGGTTCTCATTTTTTTAAATGGTTAACCTTCCAAACGCGCTGCTCATATGAGGCAGCGCCGTTTAATATTAAAAGTTACTACATCATCCCTTTTTGTTCTTAAGGGTTGAATTTTTTTGCTTTTAAATGTAATAACAAAACTAAGTAGATTATTCTTTCCAACAGAAAAAAATTATCAAAATTCGGTTAAATGTCACTATTTCATCCCCTATTTTCATCCTTAAGGGGTAGATTTTTTTCTTCAAATTGAAATGTGAACAATGTTTAAAGGTACGTTGTACGTAATAAAACAAAACTATCAAAATCGGGTTAGCCAGAAAAAAATTATAATATTATTTCATCTCTAATTTTTAACCCCTTATGAGTGGAGTTTTTTTTAAATGGATAGGAGATTAATTTAAGGTTGTGTTCTACAAATATAAAAAGAATTATCAAAATCGAGCTATCCAGTAAGAAGTTAATATTTCATCCCTTAGTTTTCAACCCCTTAGAAGTTGAAGATTTCCCTCAAATTAAAATGGAAATACATGAGAAGCACTAGCTTTCAAATAAAAAAAGAATTATCAAAATCGAACTATCCAATAAGAAGTTAGTATTTCATCCCTTAGTTTTCAACCCTTTAGAAGTGAAAGATTTTCCTCAAATTAAAATTCAAATACATGAGAAGCACTAGCTTTCAAATAAAAAAAGAATTATCGAAATCGAGCTATCCAATAAGAAGTTAGTATTTCATCCCTTCGTTTTCAACCCTTTAGAAGTAAAAAATGTTCCTCAAATTAAAATGGGAACACACGAGAAGCACTAGCTTTCAAATAAAAAAAGAATTATCGAAATCGAGCTATCCAATAAGAAGTTAGTATTTCATCCCTTTGTTTTCAACCCCTTAGAAGTAAACGATTTTCTTCAAATTAAAATTGAGCCACACGAAAAGCACTGGCTTTCAAATAAAAAAATAATTTTCAAAATCGAGCCATCCAATAAGAAGTCAGTATTTCATCCCTTAGTTTTCAACCCCTTAGAAGTGAACGATTTCCTTCAAACTAAAATGGGACCATTCGGGAAGCATCAGCTTTCAAATAAAAAAAGAATCATCAAAATCGCTTCACCCAGTCGGAAATGCTGAGGTAACAAACATAAAAAAAAAAAAAAAAAAAAAAAAAAAAAAAAAAAAAAACAGTCGAATTGAGGACCTCCTCCTTTTTTTGAAGTCGGTTAAAAAGTAAGTAAAAGCTTTTGTAATTTTTATTAAAAGCTTGTTGATAGTATTTATCTACATAAAAAAGATGTAATTTTAAAAAAAGCTTTTTCAAATTTTTAACCGACTTCAAAAAAAGGAGGAGGTTCTCAATTCGACTGTATTTTTTTTTTGTTTTTGTTTTTTTTTATGTTTGTTACCTCAGTATTTCCGACTGGGTCAAGCGATTTTGATGATTCTTTTTTTATTTGAAAGCTGGTGCTTCCCGAATGATCCCATTTTAATTTGAAGGAAATCGTTCACTTCTAAGGGGTTGAAAACTAAGGGATGAAATACTAACTTCTTATTGGATAGCTCGATTTTGATAATTTTGTTTCTATAACGTACAACGTACCTTTAAATTGTTCACATTTCAATTTGAAAAAAAAATCCACCCCTTAAGGAAGAAAATAGGGGATGAAATAGTGACATTTAACCGAATTTTGATAATTTTTTTTCTCTTGGAAAGAGTAATCCACTTAGTTTTGTTTTTACATTTAAAAACAAAAAATTTTAACCCTTAAGGGCAAAAAAGGATGATGTAGTAACTTTTAATATTAAACGGCGCTGCCTCATATGAGCAGCGCGTTTGGAAGGTTAACCATTTTTAAGAAAATAAAATCAGTTATCAAACTTCAGATCACTAAAACGCGAGAAATAAAAAATATTATAAAAAAATGAAAAACCGACTTCAAAATATATAAAAATTCTTAAACAAGAAATGCACTAAAAAGTAACAAAATAATGGCGTATCTTTGCAGTATCTACAACTTACAAATTATTAGGATGATACAATGTACAACTATTGTTATTTTTGGAGTTGGTGTCAGCCAAGGAAATACGACTATATTGGTAATTAGCAAAAAACAAGAATACCTTATGAAAATTAGTTTTCAAATGAACTTTTAAACAATATACTCGTACTGTAACAATATGTAGCGACCTTTAAACTACAAAATACCAATTACCAACTAAACCTTTTTACAATTTTTACAAATTACCATTAATATTTATTTTCTTGACTGACACCAACTCCAAAAATAACAATAGTTGTACATTGTATCATCCTAATAATTTGTAAGTTGTAGATACTGCAAGGATACGCCATTATTTTGTTACTTTTTAGTGGTTTTTTTGTTTAAGAATCTTTATATATTTTAAAGTCGGTTTTTCATTTTTTTATAATATTTTTTATTTGTTGGAAATTAAATTGGTAACAAAGTAAATATTAATTTTCAAAACAAGGAATAAAAATTAAAGCTCTCAACTATTATTATAAGAATTATCACTTTAAAAAAGCTTCGCAAAACTTCTTTCAATAACTTGACCGTTAATATAGAAAAACTAAATCATATTTTTATATGAGCTTTTGAAATTTCAACTCAATTGTAAAAGTATAATTTTCCGAGGCTAATTGATCAGTGTTTAAATTTTCAAGGAATTTTCCTTAACAAAATTAGCTCTCTGAGGCATTACCAATGCAATATTAATCATTGGAAAAGTAAATATTTTCTTTTGCCACCTTTATTTTCGTTTCGTACACAAAACGTGTAGATACTCAAATAAATATTTACATAGTGAATATGTCTGCGTTAAAGATCGCAAAACAAGCCATGCAAAAATTATTTTCCCAGCCTACAAACGTTATCTAATAAGGCCCATATTTATATATATACATCTATATACGTCAAGAGAAAAATAGCAAATAATGCGTTACATTATCGAGAATAATAAAGCAAAAAAATATTTACTTTTGGGAATTGGCGTTGGGAACTCGCGTAACGCATTTTTATTAGAAAATTGAATAAGACGAAATCATTATATTGTGCAAGTTTCGACTGTATATATATGTATGTATAAAGAAAGTGTGGTGCTATTGTCAAATGATGGGATATACACATAGACATAGACATAGACAGGAATATCGTACCCTCAAGTGACGTGGATAGATTGAACCTTCAAAGTAAAATAATACTAAGTGAATTGAATCCCCTCAGTTCATCATTTCGTTTCGTTTCTCTAAAACTCAGGGGTGACATCAACATAATACAATAAGTCTGCTTCATCCGACACAACTTTTTTGCCTATTTGTCATGACGACAAATAATGATTGAGCGTTCCAACGACGTTCACGAGCTTTCTACATTTAACGAAATTGCTCATTATTTTCCTCATCTGCAACACGGTGAAAATATTTCATTTTCCGTTTTTCATTCAACAAAAAATTCGATCGAAAATCGAAATCTAAAGAAAAAAATTTCGATCAAATGGAAACTCTAGCCTCAAGTGTATGGAATAGTTTGAGTTTTAAGTAGAACTTTACCCGGATGAATCCAATTTAGTTTGTTTTTAATTGAAAGCAATCTCTAAGAGATGTAAATTGTCGGAAAACAGCACTGTAAATGCTTTTGCTACGATGCAAACTTATTATTATTAATGAACTGAATCGTTTGCTATTGTTTCCACGATGGGGTTGCATTTCACTGACAGGGAGGTGGGGGTGGGAGGGGTAGCTTGGCGTAAATGCCTCAATAAACTTGTAACTCGTTGTATACTACGCTGGTACTATTTGAATATGTACGTTGACAGACGAGACGGGACAAAGGGGTTGATGGGAGGAAATAAAAGGGGGATGGGGGTGGCACGCCTTGAAATAATAACGCCACTTGCAACAGCAAGCCAGAAAACAATGCCGTGGTTCGACCACATCACAATCAACACACAAACGACAACACATTTCACCGAGCAAACCAGCGACCGGTTTTGTCGCTTGTTTGTAGCGATTTTGTTTGCATGTAGCATCCCGTTAATGTAAGTAACGGCAAATTAGGAGACAAAAGATTTTGTAGAAATTACGATTAAACATTAACCGAGACGACCGAAACCGTACGATAAATCCATTTAATAAATGAAGCTTCCTAATAGGAGAGAAAATTTACATTAATGCAGTAGGAAAACGATTTCATTTAGGTACTCCGCAAACAAAATAAATTTGGGTACATAAAAGCTTACAATTTACAAACTTTTAAGTTTAAAATAAATAAAAAAAAAACGTTAATTAAAAAAGCTCAACGTATTTCTAGAAAAAAAAAAACTTTCGTTAAACTTTATTAAGATTTTAATAAGACTAAGAAAAGCTTTATCATTGCTATCTTTAATTTTTTTAAGCAACTCACAATGGAATTATTAAAAAAAAGTAACCACCTGTTCTTATATTTACATAGAAGCAGTTGGTTTTGTAATAAACTACCCGCTGTTTCCTTAGAAAACATGAGCTTTTATTATTGCCACTTTAGTATATGTTAAGAATCAATATTTTCTGAGAAATGTAGAAAAACTCAACTAAAATTTTGTATGTCTATTATACGAACACCTGCATAGTTTTACTGACAACACTTTGAGCTTTGGGAACTGACCATAAAAGCTCACCTATTATCATACTTCTATGCTTAGAGATTATTAATTAAAAAATTTGTTTTTTAAGAAAATAAGAAATTTTCTTAAAAAACAAATTTTTCACAAGGTTCAAAATAAATTTTTCCATGATATCAACATTGCATTTTTCTAAGAAAATGTTCCGGGTTCCGTGAGCGACAGTCAGAAGGATGCAATTCAAAGAAAAAGAAAAAAACAACCCGAGAAAATTTTTAGCCACCCGCAGGAACTTCATACTACCCATTCTGGCGAACACAGATCTAACAAATCCGTTAGAACTGTTCTTCAGAACATGGTGGTTAGATTGTTTGCAAATTCCGAATAACAGTTCAATATAGGTTCGTTCGCGGTGCTGATCCGGAACTGGTAAAGAATAAATCCAAGAGATAGGATAATCGCCAAACGCATACACGCTTATGAATTGCTTAAGGGTTATTTTTCCGTGAACGAGTTTGAAAATGTTTGGAAGTAAGACGAGGATTAACGAGAACCCTCAAAAATTTTTAAATGGAATTGAACAATGACAAACGTTGATGCCTCGTTCACACGAGTCAACTTTAGTTAACCGATTTTAGTTAATCGATCAAAAGTGGAATGAAAAACCTAGTGTGATGAGTCGTTCAAACTTTTTTTGATCCACTTAAAAGTTGATTACGGTTCTCACACGAGGTTTTTCATTCAAATTTTTTTGATCAACTAAAAACGGGCTACTAAAATTGACTCGTGTGAACGCAGCATGACAACGAAACTCGATTTTGAATTAACCACAACTAAACAAACTGCGCATGAGTAAGATAATCGAGTTTTTCATCCTAACAAAAATCTGAGGATTGCTAGATCCAATTATGAATCGATAACGAACGCATTTCGTGTGAACCGCAAATATCGGAACGTAACTCGGCTCATAAACTTGCATGCGCTTGGCGATGATCCTAAATCGGTCTTGAACTGATTCGTTGCCGATTCAGTATCACATCCGCGAACAAACCTTATGTCTCCGAATTCCGGTCATAATGGACGATTTTTTAAGTTTTTTGACGTGAAAACGTCTTATTAATTGATGAACTACGACAGCCAGTATGAAAAAGATAGTCCATTTTTTCACGTTTCATTTGAGCCTGTGCGTGCATGCCAGAACGTGATACAAGTGATAGAGAGGCACGATATTATTGTTGAATCATAGACAACGTGTTTTGTTATATTTCACAAATACTATTCACTAAAATTCACAACACAAATTATAAATTAAAGTATAAATAAATGTAAAAATCACAAAACAAAAAATCCAAATTGTTAATTTTATATCCCCAGATACGTATTTCAAACACCATGCGTCGCTCGTCATCAGTGCATCAAACTGAAGTGTCTTCGAGGACAATTTCGTGCTGATTCATTTATCAATTTATTTTTACTTTAATTTATAATTTGTGTTGTGAAAGTATTTGTGAAATATGTATAATAATTAAGTCCAAAGACAGCGAAATTTAATTTTTTATTAACGTGTTTTGTGTTTTTCTTTTACAATTTAAGATTTAATTGATTTTTTCTTTCATAATTTACAGTCTGATTTCATTTTGTAAAATTGTTAATTTTCGATTTACTCTTTAGTATTAGACAAAATAATGATAATTCAGTGATAATAATTCAATTCATAAAATTACGCATCCGTAATATCCAACTATCATCCGTAAACCGACTTTACAGACAACCAATTTTTTTTATAATTCGTGATTTTGGCAATCTGCCCTAAGACAATAAGCGAATCTGTTGAAAGTATGGACGGGACGACAGGGCACCCCAATTGGAGGGCTTCCTACGTTACTCCATGGTAGCTCCTCGAATGTCAGCCGCTTCAGTCTAACGGTCTCCTCACTGTTGTCCAGAAGGTTCGTAGCCAGGTGGCTCGGATGATCATTTAAGCACCCAAGATATTTGGCCCTGAATCTGGACACCTCTTCCTTAATGGTCACAATGCCTAAATCTTTGTAGATATCGCAGTTCGTGATATACCATGGGACATCAACGATGTGACGATTTTTATTTAATAGATAGTCAAATCAGTGTTCGTCAGAATTCGTATCCAGTATGACCGTAGTCTAAGAAATATTCTAAACTTCCTAGAATAAGCTTGAATTACTTTAGTTGGAAAAGCTTAGTTTATAGAAAAATTATAAAAGTTGAGTAACCACACGATAAATGAATTTACCGTATGAATAGATTATTATCGGAAATAAATTTGGAATGCTTTAATAAAATGAACTTGAAAATTTTTGAAAAAAAAATTCATAAAGCTCACCATGTGACTGTGACACGCTCACTGATGTGACTATATGATAAAATAACCACCTGTTTCTGAATTTACAATAGTAAAACAATTTTAATAAGTTTTTCTTAAAAAATGGAAAATTTTTGGAAAAATACTAAATGTTCCCTGACGAAAGTTGTAAGAGCTTTAAATTCGAACTCTTAATTTATTTTATAAAAATAAGTATTTTGAGTTATATTGAAAAATGCTCTACTTTAAATTTGGTTAACTTTTAGATACTCAGAAAGCTTGAAAGCTTCGTAAAAAACGATTTTTTTTAGTTAAAACTATTTTAAAGGAATAAAAATATTTTCCTTAATATTATCCTGTTAAACAAATTTTTTTGGAACATTTTAATTCTTCTTCGCAAAACACTGAAGCAGTTAACTATTGTGAGTATCTAGTGAAATTTTAAGAAAATTCATCTGCGTGAGGTTTTAGTGGAAAACTGAATTATTAAAAAGAAAAATTCATTTTGAATCAGTTTTACATGTAAACAGTTATGTGAGAGAAAAATGACTCATTGCTTCTTAAAAAAAATTAATGACCTTCGTAATTTTTGCTTCTTCATTATTTTTTAAAAATCAATTTTCACTGAGCTTTAGAACAAAAGCTTCACCACTTTACCCTTAGGATGATTAAGTTAATTATTTTAACTAGGCAAGTATTGAAAATTATGAGCTTTACACTAAAACACATTTTTTCTCAATAATTAAAGCTTTTTTTTATTTTTTTTACTATTCTTAGTTTGTAAGATTGGAGTGGTTACCCACATTTATTTACATATATATATATATATATATATATATATATATATATATATTAATAATTACAGTGGCCAGCACTGGCCCCAAACAAATTGAATTGCTTAAGGTATGTAACGTCGTTTTGTCAGGGCAGTTGCGAGGGGCATCACTGCATGTTCCAATTCCATTTCCAGTCGCCACAAGTTTTTTACTAAATATTGAACTTTAATTTTGAAATATCGTGATTGGCTTCAAAAAACCCAAATTTTGTTAAGAAAAAGCTTTCTTTTTTTATAAGAAATTTTAAGAGCTTTAAGCTCTTTTAACTATCATTCTTATACTTAAAAATCAATATCTATAGAAATTTCAAAGAAAAATCTTTTCTGAATGTAAATTAAAATATTTCCAGGAACCATTTCATAGTTTTGGAAGAAAGGCGCCTGAGACTTTTTCCTTTCCAGCTTCATTCTAGATTGATGAAAAATGCATTTTTTCATTCGACATCAAAATCAATCTTATGTGCGACTTTTTCCCAAAGAACTAAACGAGTTTAATTAAAATTTATCGAGGAATTTAAATTATAAATTAGACACGTGCTCATTGCTGTTAATGATTACAAATGATTTGTATCGAATCCTTTTGAATTTTAATTAAAATAATTAAAAGGCAGCGAAGAAACCTTTTTGTCGACGTGATTAAAACATGCGCTGATACACACAGAGCTTAGAATACTTTCTATACAATTGTTAACAAAGTCAAATTCACATTTTAAAATATATCGTTCGATTGAAGTGAAATTTTAAAAATATTTCAATAATTCCTGAACGTTGGGTGTCTCGCGGTCCCAGTTCTTTCGTTTTCCTGTGAACCGTTTCTTTTATCAGTCTTTGATGTAAATATTTGAGAAAAAATCCCTTAGGTCAATTTGTATAATGAAATAGAGGAAAAAAGTTCAATTTTTCAAAGTAATTCAAAATAAGTGGAGGAAGATAAAAGAACCGATTTTTGTACTATCGGTGTTTGTGAGTAATTCCCATGTTTCAGCCACAATCGTAGCGGTAGTAAAACGCTTCCCCCGTGAATCATCTACCCCCTCTCCTCATCCGTATCACGAGTCGTTCTTCCCGTATTTGAAAAATGGTTTTTCGTTAAAATTACATGTTTATGTATACGGTTACACGAAGAAGATGGGAATACTTGTGAGGGGTTATTAGAAAAAAAAAGTGGTTGCGTGTACTGAGAAGTTATACTTCTTTGGTATCATTAAAAATTAGTTTTTATGAATTTTATTCAAATAATCAATATAATTATTAAAAATGAAACTAAAAGAATAATATTTTAATTTGTATCAATAAATAATATCCAAGGAAAGCTGCAAGACGTTTATAAAATTTGTCAGGATCATTTTTCTGGTTAACAATTCATGCATGTCATGAAAACGAGGCTCTATAAAAATTGCAAAATAAAGTTAGTTGATACTTGTCAAAGTAAATGTCTGAATCTTATTCATATTTTGTATTACTAAATCATTATTCTAAGATGGTTGAATCATTTCAGAATCCCAGATTTCGTGATAACTAAGAAAATGCATGAAATTCAGACGTCATTTTCATCACTAACCTTAAAATAGTTTAACAGCTACTGCAAAATTCGAGAAAAGTAATAACTTCTTTTTTAATAATATGTGTCATTTGTATATATTAATATTTTCTAAATAAAAAATAAAAAATATATTTAAAGAATTAATTATTTTTAATTTAAATATAAAAATTAGTAAATAAATAAAACAAAAATTCAAATTACGCGCGCCTAGTTAAAAGTACTGAGCCGTTTTGCGGGCAACTTCAACTTGTTAATTTATGATGATATAATAGAACGCTACTAATGCTTCTCAAACCGCGCCGCGATGCAGACGTCATTTTCATCATTAAATTTCAAATAGTATTACAGCTACTGCAAAATTCGAGAAAAATAATAACTTATTTATTAATAATATGTGTCATTTGTATATATAATTGTATAATCTATTATTGTAAAAATTCAAATTACGCGCGCCAGGAAACCCAGTGGTTTTGCGACTAACTTCATTTTGTTACTTTTTGTCTCAAGATGGCCGCCCATCTAAAAATTTCTCTCTCATCATTTTTTCATAACGCGCCTAAAGAAGTATAACTTCAAAAAACCAAGCACATTATTCGACTCGTTCGATTTCATAAGACTCAAGTCTTGATCAATTTCTAGAGATCGGGGAAAAGAAATTATTATCGACCAAATAAATGTCGAGATAAATTAAGATTTTGAAGCTAATCGTATTTGACAAGCCTCGAATGAATCTTCAGAAAAATTATAACAAAGTTAGAATGTTCCATACAACCATAATATTAAACTGTTTAACAATCAAAGTTTGGAATATTCTAGAAACTAGTTGGATTCGATACTCAACATTGATTTATAGTTTAAGTGTTTATTGCAGTTTTTCGATTATAATATAATAAAAAATATTACAAGCCGAGGAATTTAGTTGGGTAAAAGTGAAATGAAGACTTGCATATACGCGTAGGGGTTGTATATAATGGGGGATGCGTTCCCTCGAGGCTGTGTCAGGCATTACGCGGCTAGTTAGGGTGACAAAGACACCAAGCAACGTCTCCCGACGCCAAGTCAAGTGGAAGTGCAAATTGTTTGAGACGTGCAACAATGTATGTACTAGCACTGCATGTATACGTATGCAGTGCAATTTAATAGTGAGACAGTTTTGCTACAATGCCGCCTAAATCGTTACAAGTCGTTGAGTCCTTTGATGTAACAAATTCGGGAATAATGACGGGAAACACCGGATTATTTCTCGATCTCACTATCAAAGATAACGATGCTAATCTGATATTATTGTGGCATGATAGAATTCGATTTACGCTAACTAATCAATCACGGTTAATAACAACCAATTATTGCTAACATCTTCATAACTAAATGGAAAGATTTTTTTAATTTTTTTCCGAGAAAACTGTTGGTATAAGTTGAAAAGTTTTCATTTTTAATTGGACAAACTTTCTGTTATGGTCAGCAAGTTTAAAAAAAAATACTTTATGAAGTGATGGGTAGAAAACTAAGAGCTTAATAGACCAAGATGGTGGTTCAATGGTGGTTACAAATAACTTAAAACAGATGGCGAACTTTTGTTTGTACCTCAGTAGAGGCGAGTTTTGCGTAAAATGTTAATTTACAAAAAATTTTTAAAAACTATAAGGGTTGACCAATAATAAAATAAAATAATGATTAATAGTAATATATAAGAATCGAGTGTTCTAAGACACTTGTATATTAATTTAAAATTTTGAGGGATAATTGTATAAATTTATATTAATAATTCCCGAGTCAAAATTTTAGACCTATTTTGGCCCTGAAATGGATCTCTTACCCTGATTTCAACCTACAAAGAGTAAAATGAACCTCATCTCATCCTAAACGATATTTCATCGTCCTCATTATAACCTACATGAAATTTTTATTATTTTTTGTGAACCTCGTTTCGTCCTAAAAAAAAGTTTTATAATCATCAAACATAAAACTTGGTTGTAAACCTGCTTTTTTTAACAAAATTGCAAATATTATTTACTAACAACCCAAATTTTTGATCTGTCTCTTTCTTATACTTGGATGCTTAATATAATATTGTGTAGCCTCTACTAGCATAGAATTTATTGTGTATCTGGATAGGATCCATTACTGGTTTGATCCTTAATCCTGTTCATTCTTGTTCATTTTTACTCAGCTTTAGTCTCTTGTTAACCGTTCGAGTGGCTACGTTTGTCATAATACAACAATTGAATAAACTTATTTCACTACCTATTTGATTTATTTTTCAATATTGTCTATATCAAAAGGCCTAAAAGTGTACATGTAAACAATTTAAAGGTTAAAAAACCGAGTTTAAAAAAAAGTGCGAAGAAATTTGCCTTAATTTATTATCTTGAAAGTAATCAGAGAGATGTTATACAATAAAATAAAATTTCTAAAGAAATGCGCATGGATGGGAATATTGTAGATTATGATAAAAGGAAATCCTGGAAAAAAAATGATGGCAATGGCGACAATAAAGGAGCTGGTAAACAAGGACAAGGAAATTAAGAACTAAGAACTGATATTTGTAATATTCTTATAACTTTTAAATTTATCGCTAATATTAATGAAACTTGTACATTTAACGAATAAAAAAAAATCAAAATATTAAAATAAAAAAGTTATTCTTTTTGAAAAAAACCCTACCAATAAAACAATAAAAGAGAGTGACAAAGAAAGAGCGGAGAAAAGAGAGAGAGAGAATAAAAAAAATTTTGAACCTCATTTGAACCTAAACATTGTATTTTGTCCTATAAATGCCAATTGTAGGTTCAAATGAGGACCAAAATTCAAATGCAAATGGTCCTCTTTTTAATCTACTTGAACCCCTGAAAACCCTAGATTTGAGGGCGAAAATAGGTCTAAAATTTTGACTCGGGTTGTTTATTATCAATTAAGCCCTTTTTAAAACTTGAAATATGCTATCTTTTAAGGAGGATAACTAATGTTTGTCATTTTAGGACAGGTAGTGAGCTTTTACTTATATCTCAGTTATGATGAATTGTCCGAAAAAAAGTTTCGGTGCCAAAATTATAAACCTAACAATTACCTTGATAAGATTTTCAAATTTTTCCCAAAAATAGAATGGCTGACCAAAAAAAACATTATGACGACACATAGTTGTTTATTAGAATTAAATATTTTAAAAGCCTTGTATTTCTTTTGAGAAAAACTGTAACTTAAATTGATCACATTGTACAAAAAGCTTGTTTTAAAATTAAAAAAAATATATAGTTTTAGAGATAGTGTAGATAGTATTAGATATTTTCTCGTTTTTAGATAGGTGGAGAGCTTTTACTTGTAACTTCGTTATAAAGAGTTTTTCGAAAAAAAAGTCTAAATAACAAAATTAAAACCTAACTTTATTCTCGTCGAGTTTTTGTTAATTTTTTACAAAACTGTCAGGGTTGTCCAAAAAATCAAGGATTGTCTTCAATGTAATTTTTTATCAGGATTTAGTGCCAATTAACTTTTGTATCTTGATAAAAATTAATTTTTTGGAGAAAACTGAAGAAATTCAACTTTATGTTCATAAAATTGTCCTCAACAAACTCTTTCTAAGATTTTCGAAAAAAGCTCTCTTAGATGGAAAAAATTGCCAATTCCTGAAAAAATTTAAAGAAAACGTTCAGTTGAAACAAAGTTTTTGCTTTGATGTCTTTATGCAAGAAAAAAAGGTTAAATTAAATAAACTTTGTTTCTGAGATGGAGGAGAGGACTAAGCCAAATATTTCCCCAGGGAAAAGAAGGGGTTAAAATTTTTCAAAAATGTCTCACGTAATTAATGATGACCCCTTTTACAAACCCAATAGTACTAAAATATTATAACGTTCTTAAAGTTTCTTTTTGTTTGCATCCCTTGATTGTGAAAGCTCCAAAGGTCAAGTAGTTTTAAGCTCTGTTGTTGCTTAGTTGGACACTTTTTCATCTCAAATGACTGGATTTCCTTGGAAATATATGTTTATTTGTACTTCAATTAAAAAATAAATTGGAATGATACCCAAATCTAGCCTTTAAAGGTATGAATAAGGGGGTATCTCAACTTCTAAACGGTTGTTATTCAAAGAAAAAAATTAACAAGTCGCTTAAATTGATGAAAAATATCAAATAAATACAAATAGATTCAGCATCTTCCATTTAAGCCTGTAATTCCCCTGTCAAATCTAGAAAATGTTATCATAAATATTTTTTCTTTTATGATATAAAAATCTAGGCAATAAATCAAAATGAAATTTACAACAAAAAACGTTCATACATTTTAAAAAATTTCTTTATATTTTGAAATCTCATAAAAAAAATAAATAAACGAAACGAAACGTGCTCTGTTAGTATACAGCTATCGCTATGGGTATATATAAATATATATGGACGTACTTACTTGTATCTAGTCGAGATTTATAGACTCGTCGTTTGTCTATGTTGGTTTAGCTCTAATAAATTTTAGTGTGAAAAATTTAAAGTTAAAAAGCACGTTTATTTCACCCGCTGCTGCTGTACACGGGAGCGTGGCAACATAAAGAAGTTTTTTTCAAGATAGACGCGTACACCGCAGTAAACTATAAAGTTTACACGTAGTGTAAGCTCAGCGTGCACATAGACATATACTCGTAGCTTTTAGAGCTCTCTTACCACGGCATGTTGATTATCCTTTATATGGGGTTCGACTTCCTACAAGCTCGTGTTGCTAACTACTAATATACATATAAACATATACAGGTATATATATCTACATATTGGCGTAATAGAATATGTGTTTGCGAGTCTATAAAATAAGACGGTAAAGCTTTCGATTGACAGCTTTTATATGGCCGTTTATTTGTTGTTAGTTTCGTCATAAACTTTGATATTGCTGGAAATAAATTTGTCGACAGACGATAATAATTTACTGATTTTTCCAATATAAAAATAACGCTTTATTAACGGAAATAAATACACGATTTAATCACGATTGTGAAAATAAAGAGTATGAATTTGAAAAATAAAAAACTTGAATAAGCCATCAGTCACCACCTTAGTGTGTGTGTGTGTGTGGTTTAAAACAGGTGGTTGAAATAATTTTTTGTATTAAAACTTGATGTTCTAAAATATTTCAAATTTAATTTTTAAATATTCCACAGTTATAATGGAGAGCTTTGGTAAATATTTTGAAAAATATAAAGTTTTAAAAAAGTTGTTAAAGATAAAAATTAAAGCTTTAAAAAGGTGTGTCTTAAAGTTTTTCCCAAATTTTATCGTTTTGCATTGAAAATTCAAATAAGAAAGTGTTAATTGGAAACATGTAGTTTAGCTTTAATAACTCAGTTAATATGCACTTTTTAAAAATTTAAAGGGTCATCATTAAGACCTGATAAGTAAACAATTTAAAAATTTTCTCTTGCAGCTCTAAAAATGTAATAATAATAATAATAATTTTCAATAAAAATATGATTCTAATGTCCAATTTCTTGAAAAAAAATAATCAATTATGAGTCGTCCCTGGAAAGTAAGCTAATGATCTATAAAGTCATCCTAAAACCGGTCTGGACGGAAGGAATACAACTTTGGGGAACTACCAACAGCTCTAATATAGAAAAAATGCAGAGGTTTAAGTCTAAAACATTACGTCTCATCGTTAATGCCCCTTAGTATATCACGAACTACGATATCCATAAAGATCTAGCATTGCTACTGTTAAGGAAAAGGCATCCAGATTCAGCGCCGAACACCTTGGGCGTTTAAATGATCATCCGAGCCACCTGGCTCAGACCTTCCAACCTTCTGGACAACAGCGAGTAGACTGTTAAACTGAAGCGACTGAAAGACTAGATCTTTAAATATATATTGTCACAAATCTAAGACGAGACATCATTTTGTGACTGGACACCCGCTGTCAACTTGAGTAAAATTAACCAATCACCAGCGATAAGAATTGAACAAAAGAATGAACGCCATGGTGCCAGTTTTATGACTGGGTGTGGAACCATTTTTTGTAGGATAGCGAGAGCTCCTGCTGTAAGGATTAATATAACAATAAAGGAGCAGGGTAACATGTTGTTTCAAGCAATTTCTCCATTGATTTATCAATAGATGAGAAAAAGACAGATACCAAAACAATGGATCGAAAATTCTGGAAAGGCTAGGAAAATTCTAGAACGATGATTGGTTTGGTATAAATAACCCAAGAAGACGGGGCAGGTGGACAGTTGTAAATGAACTGACATTACGTGTGATATAAATATTCGACCAGTGCTTAAATAAATAATAAAAGTGATCAGTGCATTGTTAAATAAAGTGAACATTGTAAATATTGTGAATAAGTGACTGTGAAAACTAACTAATTATTAACGTGTAGTGTATAAGCAACAAAAGTGTAAGAGAAATAAATAGACAATAAATAAAAAATAAATTCGCAGTTATTAAACACAAACCATCGAACCCGTAAAAACCTCACAATATAAACAGAACTTTACGCATACAGCCTACATACATATTACATGCTATGTATATTGTATATACAAATTCCCACCCTTAACCCAAGAACCGTCCTTATTAGAATTTCCTCAGGAAAAGTTTCAAATAAAACTTGTAAACATTATGAGTCTAAGAACTGTGATAAGAGTAAAAAAAAAATCGTTACAGCCGTTTTCGAAAAAAAATTAAAAAGCTCAAAAAAGAATAAAGTGGAACTTTCGGTTGACCGATTTCAACTAAAAGCTTCGCAGCACAACTAAGTGTAATATGGAGGGGAAATTCCAAGTTTGATAAAATTCGGATAAAATTTTCGATACGAATGGCTGTCACACACAGACACACACACACACACACACACACACACACACACACACACAGACATATTTCCAAATTACCACTTTTTTGGCCTCGGTCGACCTCAAAACATGTTTTTCCGGTGAAAGCTCGAATTTGAAAATTTGAACCGATTTTCCAAGGCAAAAGTTTCAAGTAAAAGTTGTAGCCTCTAATGAGTTGAAGAAATGTAGACAGTTTGTCTAAAAGAAAGTTAAAGAAAATCGTTTGAGCCGTTTTCAAAGAAACTTGAAAAAGCTCAAATACTCAAAGAATAAAGTAGAGCTTTCGGTTAAACAATTTTAACCAAAAGCTTCGTGGCACGAATAGATATAATATGCAGCCAAAATTCCAAATTTGGTGACATTTGGATAAAGCTTTTGATACGATATGGCTGTCACACACAGACATGTTTTTAAAAACCACTTTTTTGGACTCAGGTGACCTCAAAACATGTATTTTCGGTGAAAGCTCGAATTCAAAAATTAGACCCGATTACAATACTTCTTATGAGTCTCAATGAGTCTAATGAGCCAATAAGAAGACATAGGGGAGAGCTTTTGTGAAAATCTTGACAAACGATGATGATTTTTTAAGAACCAAAAGCTCTCAAAAATTACTTTTAGAAGCCTCTCATCAAAAATCTCTGTTTCCATGAAAAACGCATTGAAATGTTTAACTGTTATAAATTTGAAAAATTTGTTAAGCTTCATCAATAACTCAACATATATGTGAGATAAAATAATGTGTAAGTATGAAAATTAAAACTTTTTAAGCTTACTGATAAGAAAAAAGTCTATGAGTGAAAACTTTTTTATTTAAAAGGCATAACAGGTATATTACTAAGTATAACAGGTGGTTTTTACATAGATTTCAGTTAAGAAAAACATTAAGAAAAAATAAAATGAAACATTTTTTAAAAAATTTGTTTTTACTATTTATAATTTCACTAGAAAAAAATTGGGTGACTTCCTAAACAAGTGATGATATGCAGTTACCGAACTATCAAGTCTTGAAGAAAAATGCAAGAAACACAAAAAAATTAACTATTGAAAAGTTATCGCGCAGTTTTTTAACAAAAGCTCCCAATATTAGACGTTTTGAAAAACGATACAACACTGAAAGCTCTTGAATTTAATTATTTAAATGAACGTTTTTCTGACTTACTTAAGAGTATTTCTAATAATTCAAAATGACAAAAAAATTAAGGTTTCAAGTCTTTACTGAAAAAAATATGACGATGGGCTAGGTAACACATATGTATATTGAGGAGGAGAGTTTTTGTTGGTATCTTTTCTTCTTTGAGTTTCATAAAAAAATTAATTGGCATATAACTGAAAGCTCTTTAATTAAGCTTTTTGCATGAAAAACGCCAATGATCTACGATAAGTTTTCTAGGAAATTTTTTTTACTTTCATTAAATGGACAATGAAACCAAGGTGAGGCTTTGCTCATTGTACTCAACTGCATTTTGATTGGAACGAAAGAGATATTCAGGTTGTTTCAATTTACAATTTGTTCACATGCAACAGAGCTTTTTCAACGACTCTCGCTCGCATTTCTAGTTAATTAACATATTATTTGCAGAATGATACTTTTTTCGAATAATTATTATATATAAACAAAAATATTATATATATGTGTGTGTGTGTGTGTGTGTGTATTTATATAATGAAATGAATTGTACATGATATTGTTGGATGATAAATAGAACGTCATATTTCATTTGTGTGTTTTATTTGCACATAACACGCTAGCGAATTCAACGATTTTCAAATGACCTCGCAACGAGTGAAAAACTTGACATATTATAATATGAAAAACGCGACATGGGGGAAATATTTTTCCCATAAGCTCTCGGAAATTCAGTTATTTTATATACATAGCATACACATCATACATATATAAAACATTGTGATCGAATTAAGGTAATGGAGAGAATGAATCGCTCGTTTTTCTTAACGGAGCTTTTAGAGCAAACAAAAATAAAACTTTATCAGATTTATTTGAAAGAACAAAGAACAACCTTCAAAAAGATTTTAGGGACTAGGAAATTTTTTTTTTCATTTAAATATTTGACTTTTAATCGTTCTAAATATATAGTCTTTGTGTAGAGCTGCTACCTACGTACTGAATATGGTACACGTTGGTTGATATGTTGATGTGAATCTTTGTCGAGATTTTCTATATTATGATAATCGCATTTTGGACGTTTATTGAATGGATGTGGATGGGTGTGTGCACCTTTCATCGCCATTCACATTCAATGTTATCAGTGCTTTGTTGTCGCCGCCGTTGGCTTTCATGAAAATTTGAATGCCGGCGAAACGACTAAAAGTCGATGATGGTACGTCGACGTGACAAAAGTCGTTATCTTTTAGATTGATTTTAAGAAAGAATGGGGATGCTTTAAAAAAAAACAACTTTTTGTACCCTTTAAATGAGATCCAATTATAAATTTTCTTTATTGAACATTAAAGATTTTAATTTCCTTAAAAATGATAACAATTATTTTTCATAGTCTGATTTGGGATTTTTTTATGTTTTCTTACGCTCAACCACCTGTTTCAAAAGTACTTAAAAATATTTTTACCTGAAAGTTTTTTTTTTAATAATTTTCGGTTAAAAAAGCTTGTCCATTCGTAAAATTTAACACACCTGTTTTTTATTTACTATCTGCCATTTTCTTATTTAGTTTTGGATAACGATTTTTAACGATACATGTCTTTAAAGTTTGAGTACAATTAAAAATACTAAAGTTCTGAGCTTTCATAATTATGTGAAGTATTTTTTTCATAAAATTCATATTTTGGGAGAAAAAATTAAAAGCTCGATTTCAAAGCAAATGTTTAAACCAACTAATCGTAATTTTGAGACCTGAACCTTCTTGACACCAACGCATTAGCAGTCATTTTCAATTGCTAGAAATCTTTGTTAATATGTAAAAGGAAAATAACGTAAGCTTTCAAGGCTTTCAGATTTGTGTCTTAGGTTTTTTCGAAAAAAACTTTTGTAAAGAAAGAATTTTTTAAATTTAATTTCAGAAGCTTTAATTTTTCTGTTTTGCATTTCATTTTAAAAATTTGTTAGTTGATGAGATATCATTTAAGTTGTAACCACCTGCCAAGGTGTCACTCTTTCTTAAACTTCAATTTAATTTTTAAAACACCACTTGAAGCAGCAATTAAGAGCTTTTTAATTTATGTTTAATTTATTTCCACACAATTTATATTTAAGGAGATATCAACAAAAGCTCAACTTCCAACGAAAGTTTTATGTAAGCCCTTATCATATCTCTGGTAGCTAATTTAGAACATTCATTTTTTATCAAAAGAAAAATTCTATGAACTTTTTTAGGAGCTTTTCTTTTTTTTTACCTTGAATTGCTTTCGAAAATTTCATATCTAAGAAGCTTTTTACCAAAAACTATAATAGTAAATATTAAGGGAATTAATTTTTGTGTCTCTGATTTTAAAAAAAGCTTTATCACAGAGCTTTTAGTTTTATACTAATTTTTTTTCAACAATCATTTTAAAGTAGATGTCAACAAAATTGGTTTAGAACATATTTTGTTTCACCCATTCTCAAAACAAAAACTAACAAAGTCGATATTTTGACAATACAAATTGGTTAAATAACCTAGATCTTCTGTTGCCCTATTACTCAATTGGTTCAACTCATGTCAATTTTAACAAAATTTTCTAAGTGTCAAACGTGCGTGAAGATCTCGATAACTATCGATCGTATAGTATCGATGGTCGCATCGTTAAAACGGACGGGCTTTTAAAGATCACTAAAATTTGATCGCTTTTTGTGTCGTCATCGGACATCTTCTGTTGCCCTATTACTCAATTGGTTCAACTCATGTCAATTTTAACAAAATTTTTTAAGTGTCAAACGTGCGTGAAGATCTCGATAACTATCGATCGTATAGTATCGATGGTCGCATCGTTGAAACGGACGGGCTTTTAAAGATTGCTTAGATTTGCATCGCTTTTTGTGACGTCATCGGACATCTTCTGTTGCCCTATTACTCAGTTGGTTCAACTCATGTCAATTTTAACAAAATTTTCTAAGTGTCAAACGTGCGTGAAGATCTCGATAACTATCGATCGTATAGTATCGATGGTCGCATCGTTGAAACGGACGGGCTTTTAAAGATCACTAAAATTTGATCGCTTTTTGTGACGTCATCGGACATCTTCTGTTGCCCTATTACTCAATTGGTTCAACTCATGTCAATTTTAACAAAATTTTCTAAGTGTCAAACGTGCGTGAAGATCTCGATAACTATCGATCGTATAGTATCGATGGTCGCAAATTAGATCTACCATCAAATGACTTATTTATAGCTTATTTAAGTTTTTTAAAAGCTCATTTTCAAAGCTCTAAATTTGACTTAAAAGTTTTATAACAAAAATTAATTTTGGCAAAATTTTTAGAAAAAAAATTTTAGCAAATAATCTCCAATTTTCATTGTAAGGGGTGTTGAAATGGGTGCGTTACCCCAAAATTTTGTAGAATTCTATTTTTACACCTCGATGCCTTTCAAAATGTGCTTCAAAAGCCTTAAAAGTTAGGTTAAAACATTTTTTATGTTTTCTACATAAAAGGTCAAGAAATTGGCATTTTCTCGACAGTTTAATTAGGTAGCATAATCTTAAAAAACTACCCCAAATAGATAAAATTATTGTCTAAGCTTAAAATTTTTTTCAAAATTTTTCATTGAGTTATTTAAAAGACAAGAAAATAAATAAGAATATCCTCTCATTTTAGTTTTTTAGGGTCAAGAGGAGGAAGGGGACCTCGTAAATTTTAAGAACCTTATTTTCACATCAAGCACATTATTTTATTCGAGATACCCTTTTGAAATTGGTACATTCATAGTGTTCAACGAAGCAATGACTTAAATCTCTCGACACAAGGGTAACAATTATTATGTTGATAACTTTTAATTTAATAAAAAATATTCTAATAATTTTTAAATTACATTACAAAACTCTTCTAGTGCAAGTGTCATTCACACTTGATCCTTTTTTTTTCGTTCCTTGAAGAACAGGAAGAGAAACTCGAGAAGAGGGAAGACAAGTTATGTATTGACATGTGTTTAGGTGCTTATCAGTAAATTGAGTCTGGGAGAAAGACACGACACTTGCCACCCGTGGGTTCTTTGTCCGTTTTCGTCGTTGTCGTCTGAGAAGATGTCACGTATCGAAGCCGGAGGATAATGTGGGATAAGAAGATCTGGTTGAATGGATATATAAAAGGGGACAAGTACCAAGGGACCGGCCACTATATCTGTAACTCTAATGCAACTCCTCTCCCTTTTCCGAGCTCGCTCGCATTTCCTCATGTCATAATATTTCGTCTCGATTATATCCCATTCTGCGATATATCCCCACTAATAATTAAATACATGGGCCCTGATAAAAACATTCCCCCTTTAACACGATACTCGGACCATTAACGATTTTTTTAGGACGCGACAAACATGGAGGTGTGTGTGTGTATTCACCCTCTCTCACCCAAACAGGTGGTCATAAAGTGCCTCGGGGATTTTCTTCTCTCAGAATTTTGTCCGAAAAATCGTATACAATAAATGCAACCAAATAACATATTTATAGGATTTGGGGAAAGGGAAGAGAAAAAAAAAATTCAAAAACGTGATTTATTATTTATACAATAAACACATTTACGTTTCACGGCTTTAAAAAAAAAAAAAAAAAAAAAACGTAATCCTGTACTGTTGAACTTGTTTTTTTAAGCGTAGATAATTTGTATAGGTGGATGAAATTTTTATTGAAAATTTTTAAATGGAAGCATTTAACTAGATTTTATGGAAATTAAGTCAAAAATGTTGTGAAAAAAATAGTGGTAAGTATTTAAGGGTTGTTTTTTTAAATTTCTTAAAAATACCAGTTTAAAATGTATAAGTACCCTCGAGTTTCAAGATTTATCTATAAACCCCTAATTTCTCTAAAGGTTTGAATCTATGGAACATAATTTAAAACAAACTAATTAAATCTAGGCGAAATAAACTTTTTCCACACCTTTATCAGAACTTTTTATTGAAAGGCGTAAGACATCGAGTTATGGGGCTGTGCCAAAAAATCGAACATAAAAATGACCCAGAACTCCCAGAACAAAGTACTGCGTGGAATTGTAAATGCTCCTTGGTATGTACCTAACAGGGATCTGCACCATATATATCAATAAATAATACATACAGATACTTAACCTCAAATATATTGGAGCACTTGAAATAGTATAGAACCACAATTTTTTTTACTAATACTTGCAAATAGCAAATAATATTAATCCAAATAATCAATTTAAATCACTACTGAATATAATTTATTCGTGGAGTGAACGCTTTTACGAGAGGTGCGGTTCTTTTGAATTTTAGTACGGCGCGTTGAACAGAGATGGCGGGGCAATGTCCAAAATGCATTTAAGCATTACAGACTTGCGCTGTGATGATAAAATAGACCAATACTAACGCCTCTAAGAACAACGCGCCGTACTAATAGCCTAAAAGTAATATGACGTTTAACACGTTTTTTCCGAGTCACCGTTTGTGCAGTAAATTTGTATTTTTATAACTACTTAATGGCTGAAATACTGTGAAAAACTATGGTTTAAAATGAAAATAAAATCCAAAGAAAGCTGCAAGACGTTTATAAAATTTGTCACGATCATTTTTCTGGTTAACAATTCATGGATACCATGAAAATAAAGCTCCCTAGAAATTGAAAAATAAAGTAAGTAGCTACTTGTCAAAGTAAATGTCTTAATCTTATTCATGCCTTGTTTAAATAAATTATCATTCTAAGATGGTTGAATAATATCAAAAACCCAGGTTTTGTGATAACCAAGGATATGCATGGAATGCAGACGTCATTTTCATCACTAAACTCCAAATAGTATGATAACAACTACTGCAAAATTCAAGAGAAGTTGTAACTTATTTATTTAAAATATGTGTCGTTTGTGTATATAAATATTTTCTAAATAAAATATAAAAAATTTATTTAAAGAATTAATTACTTTATTTTAAATAAATAAATAAAATTAAAATTAAAATTACGCGCGCCGTTAAAAAAACGAGCGGTTTTGCAGCCAACTTCACCCTGTTAATTTTGTGTCTTGGTGATGCGCGCGCATCTTAAAATTTCACTCTCATCATTTTTTCATAACGCGTCTAAAGAAGTATAACTTCAATAATAACAACAACAAAAACTGTTGCGACGACATAAAACTACGCGAGTAGAATTTACAAAGAAATATTTTAGAAGGAAGGAAGGGTGGTAAAAAGTGATATTTTCAGATGAAAAAAAGTTTAATTTAGGTGTTCCTGATGAGTTTCAGTACCATTTTCATGACGGTAGAAAAAAAAAACTAATTTTGTAATGTTATGGGCTGCCACATCATATAATGGCGCAATTAAGTTGGTGGTGTTAGAAAGCAGACAATCATCCATTGAATACATTCAACTATTAGAACTGGAAAAAATTAATTTCAACGAGATGTTTCAAGGACGACTCTGGCTTTTTAACAGGATAAAGCTGCCATCCAGACCGGAAAACGAGCGAAAGGGTGGTTGCGAGAACAGGATATCGCATATTTATATTGGCCAGCCGTGTTTTCCGATCTTAATTTTTTAGGAAATGTATGGAGGTGACTCTCTAGGTAAATTTACGGAGAAGGACGCTGGTTCGACAGAAAAGCTCCTAGCTAATTTTGGCGATTGAATAAGCTTTAGAAGAAAATTCTAACCTTACTAGCTTCATTTATAGTTTTCAATGGCAACTTCAAGGTTTTGAAACCACTAAAAAGTTTATATATAAGAGATATTCACGCACTGATATTTAAGAACTAATTAAACACCTGCACCGCCACCCCATTTGCATTGATAAGTGATTGGACTGTGTTTGCGTGTCGTCATCACCATTTCCAACTTTGAGTTTTATTAATCAAAATTCAATCTTTTACCTTAATAAACTTTAAAATTTCAAACTTTAAATAAATCGTTTCCTCAACTTTACGAAGTCACAAGCATTAATTAATTACTGACTCAAATGCAATTATTAATGCAACGGCATGGCACACATTGAAAATCCCATCTTTCCTCCTGTTGCATTTTAAAGCAAGCCAGATTGAAATTATTCAATTACTCTCATACAGTCTATGCACCTATTAACGATGCATTGTTCCATTTTCGATTTTAATGAGAGAGAATGAAAATCCCCTTTTATCTATATGCAAGACCATCCTTGCTGTTCCTATATTTCAAGTGAAACGTTAATTAATATACAACACAATTATTAAGACTTGAGATTTTTTCAAATCGATTAAATCAAGTCAATGTAATGGGCAAGTAAAGCCAGCTCTGATTTATAATAATATCGTTTAGATAAGCGGAGGGTTTCTTTACAGTACAAATGAGCATCATGTGCTTGAGTTTCGAGAGATTGCATTAAAACTGTGATTCGGAGACCGAGGAAAATGGAGGGGTGATTGTGAGATTATAAACATAATGCCTTTTTTAATTAACCAACCCCTAACATAAAAACGGTACACGAACGACAATTGCGAATGTCGCCAAACAACAAATTATCCTTTTTATATACAAGGAAAAAATGCAATTAGAAAAAAAAAATGCATTTGTCATAAGAAATGCATACGACAAATGGACTTGGAATGGAATGATTTGTTGATCTGATGCAGGTGGAATGTTTAATTTAAGAATATGCAAGACTTAAGATTTGTATCATTTTTAAATAATCTCAGTATATAAAATTTCTAAAATTGCAACCGTTATTAAAAACTGAATTTTTTCAAAATGACTCACATTAAATAACGCCACAAGGCGTTTACTATGTGAGTGTAAACGCACCACACTTTGGTAAAATTTCCCATCGACATTCAAAGGCCCGGAAGACAAAGAACATTGTGGTCACATAAATATTATTTTCCCAAATTGAATTCGAAGGATTCCATCGCCTCGTTCCATTTATTTGTACATAGATAGACGGGGTTCGAATTGAATCAAACTTAAATGAACTGTAAAGGACATTGTAATTATTTCCCTACCCCAAAAATTTTCTCTATCTATCGCCTCTGGCCCCCATCATCCATTTATTATTCATGAAAACATTGCTCACAGATTGATAGAAAATAATAAACCACGCACAATTTTTCCTCAACTCTTCTCTTATGTTAAATTGTTGTTGATTTATTGATTTTCCTAAACAATCAGTTGAAGAATTTTTCATTTGCTTGAAACGTTTGTAAGTAATGTATATACGATGTTCAATAGTTGAGACCGGTGAAGTAAACGTTTGTAACATGACGTAGTTGTAATAAATATCTCGTTCTCTCACTGGTTTGGCTTGAAAATTGTTTACCTCGCCTCAACTTTCGAGTTTTCAAAGACTCGTACTTAATATTATACAAACGAGTGCGACTCAACACAACTTTTCAGTATGAGAACGTGTGTTTGGAATGGTCCTAAGCAAATATGAGACCTTAATTAATTAGAAATTAATCTATTTTGGGTTTAGAACGTTGACTTAAACGCTAGGAAAATGGGTTCGGAGAAACTATCACTTCATTGTTAGATCTTTTTATCAAAAAATCATTTGTTAAACAATTCATTTTTTATGCAATTTTTTTGTGTAATAACTCAAAAATTTGAGCTTTTTTGGAGTAAATGTTTCTTTGAAAATTTTAAATCAATTAAATTTTGTTACCAAAATCATTGAAAAGTTAGTTGATATTTTTACTAGCTAAGTTATTGCATCCAAGGCATACTAAAAAAACGATCAAACTTTTAATATGAGCTTTCACGCAATAGGTAAAGCTTTAACGTTCTAAAACTGTAGAAACTTCAAAAAATTGTTAGAGCTTTTTATAAAAAAATCATTTTTTAAACAATTCTTTTTTAAAGCTAATTTTTTGTGTAATAAATCAAAAATTTGACCTTTTTTGGTATAATAGCTTCTTTAAAATTTTTAAATCATATCAATTTTGTTAACAAGCTCGTTGAAAATTTGATTTTCTTACTAGCTAAGTTATTGCATCCAAAACAAAACAATCAAACTTTTAATATGAGCTTTCATGTAATAAAGCGTTAAGTCTTCAAAACTTCGTAGAAAATTCAAAAAACACATTAGGCCTGGAAAAATTTTTTGCGATTAATTACAATTTCCCCATATTTTTGTAGTTCATGAAAAAGTAAGAGCTTTTACTTAAAAATAGTAGAAATTAAGCTAATTAATTTACTTTCAATCAAAATTTTTTTGTCACTTCAACCGATAAAAGAAGCTTCAGGCTTTCAGAGATTTTAGTTTTCAAAAATTCAAATTATCTATCAAAAAAAATGTTCTTAAAGAGAGTTTCGTTTATATTTTTAAAAAACTTTATTTTGTCACTTTAGTCATAACTTATAAGATTTTCATTACCCTATTTATAAATTTACTGCATCTAAAGCTATATTCTCTTCTGATACTTAAAAGTCGAACTTTTTGACGTGGTAACGTCTTAAACGTCTTATAAACTGATGAACTACGACAGCCAGTCTGAAAAAGTGTCACGTTCCATTTAAGGCTGTGAGTGCAAGCGAAAACACAATACAAGCAATAGAGAGGCAATAATTGTTGAATGCTAGACAACATGTTTTGTGTTTTTTTTCTACAATTTACTTAATAAGATTTAAAATTAATTTCCTTTATAATTTTAAATATGATTTCATTTTGAAAAAATTGTTTGTTTTTATTAACTCCTTATTTTTATTATACAAAGTAATGACAATTCAGTGATAATAATTTAATTCATAAAAGTATGCAATTTTTCATCAATGTTTCTTTATGATGTTATCACGTAAAACTATCGTCCGTAAACCGACTTTACAGACAACCATTTTTTTATGAAATATTTAGAACTTGAATTTTAAATGAAAAAAGCTCAGCCTAAAATATGAAAAACCTTTTTTAAGTGGGAAATGTATGATAATAATAATCAAGAATTGATAATATTTTCATATCCAAATTTTTTCAGAATTCAGTTTTCAATGATTACGAGCTTTGATAAATATTTGTATATACTTTAACATTTACATTGCTCTCAGTAGAATTTCATCTGTACCGAAAGTTTTGAAGTTATAACCCATAGAAGGGAGCTTGAGCAATTTCTTTTCTCAGATTTTAATAAAATTTGAGCTTTCGTAGAAGAAAACTCCAAATTTCTTGTTTAAATTGTATTTTTTATTTTAAATTTTAAATCTTTCCTTACTTTAATTTTCTGTTACATTGAAATTTTACGTTTTAAGTCACTTTGTTCTGCTTTCTATCGAAAATTGGAGCTTTTAACAAAACTATAGACAGAAATTTTTCTAATAAAATTAATCTAGGCTTGAAAAACTTAAATTTTAAATGTAACACCTGTTTTGGTGTTATTTCAAAACTCAATTACTCAATTCAAAAAAGCTTCCAATAAAATCAGTACAAATACTTTTTCATCCATTTTTCAATAAGTTGATTGAACGGTAAGGAAATTATTTTTAAGTTTTTATCATACTGATAACATTTCAAAACTAACTAGTGGCTGTCTCTGGTAAAGCCCAGCGGAATAAAATATTGTAACTTATAGCTTTCATAAGCTTTTTTATTAATTTTTAATACATTTTTTTATATTTTAAGTAAACTTTTTTAAAAAAGCTTTTTTCTAATAAAAATCGAAACAAATTGTAGCACTTTGATGAATCATTTGGTTAACTTTTCAAGACATAAGTTAATAAGTAAAATTTTTAATGTGCTAAAGCTTATATTATTGACTCTTGTAATTCCCCTGGTAGTAGGTTTTTTTTCGTTACGAATCTCCATTGACTAAAGCTAACCATACAACTCCCAAGTGTCCAGTAATGGAGTGGAAGGCTAATGCATATTTATCCCTGGTCGTCCCTTTTGGGAATGACATGCAGAAACAGTACAAGTTTTCTCGTTTCTACCACTCCTCAAATAACAGGGTGTGTGATAAAAAAATTAGATAAATTTTTCTCCATTTTTCTTTAATTACTTCACAATGAAATTTTAATTGAAAAAATGTAGTGACCAGAAATCGAAATGGAACTTTTTCAAATGTTCCACAGTCAACTATCGAAATTTTTTGATTAATATAGAATGGTAGACAATTAATTGGGTATTTGGTTAATTTTTTTTAATTTTAAAAAATTTAAAATTTTAAGCTTGATTTAAAGCTCTGTGTGCTTATTTTCCCCTGTAATAGAAACGCAAATATGTATACATGCCGTAATCAGATTAGAGCTCGATACATACACACGATAGAGGGAAAATAGTCTCGATACGACTTAGAGAAATTCGATTTTCCACCAAATTGTCGAATAAAAAGGAAACTATTTAAGAAAATCGAATTAACGATAAGGCAAAAAGAAAATTATCTGGATCTATTGCCACGATTTGAATCAGTGTTGGGCGTCTTTTATGAGAAATTGATTGTAAACGAGTCACATGCATTGTTGGGTTGCGTTGAATAAGAAAAAAAAATGTAAATTGAAGCGGGAAAATGCGTCACCGTTTAGTCAAGGCATTGAGCGAACGATTTGATCGTAATATAAAATGCAAATAACGATACATTATTAGTTACAGAGAGAAAGAGAAAGCACTGTGAGGGTTGTAAGGGTCGCGTCGAGCTTTAATAGACTTAGCTTAATGCAACCCTCGCACACAGCCAGTGTGACATTTCCCCTATGTGCAATATCAATGCCCCATTAATGCATGCAAATACACATTTGACCGAAAATGAGCCGTGATAACACGACAAAAGATCAGACTCTCATTCGATTTCCAAGACTCGATGAATAATTAAACATGTTCGAATTTATTTTTCATTTTATTACAAATTCCCCAAATAATTAGAAAATAAAAAAGCTCTGTAAAAAATTTTATATTTCCACATGCCAACCGCATAAATCATCCACGTATACATTTCAGTCAAGCCTAAATTCCTGAAAGAATTTTTTAGATTTTAACATGGATAAAATTGTAATAATTTTATTTTTTTTTTCAAGTATCGATCGATCTTTTTATAGTCCCAATGTTGTGGATATCTAAAAACGAGCTTTTCGCAGTCGAAATGTTAATTTTTTTACGGGAAAAATTATTCAAAATAATAATTAACTATGCACGAGTGAGTTTAACGTACATTTGAATATTAAACTTGGTTTCTTATCGAATTAAGAGGACTTTGATATTTTTCATTAAAGCCCATAACACCATATGATTTTATCACGACAATTTATGATATAGTCAGGGAAAATTTATTTCAAAGACTTTCTCGAAACAAGGTTCAAAATTTCATATATACACAATGCATAAACAAGTTGGTCTATGAAAATATAATAATAGATGCAATTTGTATGCACAGATCGTTACTGAAAGGGGTGAGAAAAGTAATTGTTGTAATGTGAGTTCTTGGACTGTTGCAGGATGAGGGGGTGAGATCTGAAACACTAAATTTCCTCGTTCTATTTGAAGTGTATATCACTTGAAAGTATATACATGGCGGCATTCATTCTCTGTTTAAAATACACACACACACACATTCACTGACTGACTGTCAAGTGTCTCACTTAACGCCCTTGTGAAGTGACTACCCTCGAATATCTTCTCGAAACCCTCCCTAAAGCACACTCTTTCTCTCATATCTCTCTGTGTCGCATTTAATTATTCATTATAATTGCAGTTTCATGTTGGCCAACTTGTTTATTATTGTTTTAAAATAAATGAGCCTCACCCCCCACATTCATCCCTGTGAAACTCAACGATACCCTCGATGGGAAGGGCTTGAAAACATATAATATTAGAGGTTGAAAGCGATTCAACCGTCGGGAAAATTAACAATTTGCTCTCGCAGATTAATTTCGACTTATTTAACTCTTCATTAAAAATATTTTAAAAGAAAAGAAAAATTAATTTCTTTGAGTTTTTATGACCAAAAACTTTACCCTTAAATTTTACATAAAAAAGTTTTTAAAAGTTTTTGATAGACTTAATAAGTTATGATACATTTTCATTATGATTTACATTACACCTTGTAAAAGTTTCAATCAACATTTTCGTTGACTTTTCTCTCACTAAAAAAAAGGTTTTTTTTTATTTTTAATTGTTTGAGGGGCTCTGGTCTGTTCTTCTTGTGTCATTTCCCTTTAAACTTTCAGGATGTCATAGGTCATTGAAAGATTTTAGACACAAATTTAAAGACATTCTGTATGAAATCTTGGAAAAACTTTATTTGATCGTCTATAAAAGAAATTTTAAAGTTTTACGGGATATGTTGCACCATTCTGCAGGAACCAGACATCTAATATATGTCAAAATGTTTCGATATTGTTCAAGATTCCCAGTTTGTTAAAATTTTATGCTAGTTCTCTAGGAAAAATAACACAAGTAAAGCTAACACGCCTTGCTAAGAAACTTTGCTATGCCCCAAGATTGTAATCTACACCCCCAACCTCCCCTGCTATTCAATAATATTAAGTGGGTACATTTAAAAAATTTAGAAAACTAATAAGTGTTCTAAAGGGTTGAAATGTTGACATTTAAACTTGATCGTCTCACAAAGACTATTTTAAGACTTAAGTGTTATGTTACACCATCCTGTAAGAACCAGACAACTAATATTTTTAAAAATAATCCGGTTTTATCTAAGACTTACTGAGGAATAAAATTTCTTGCTAGTTTTCAAAGCAAAAAGAATCCAAACGTGCGATCAAGTCCAAGCTTACATGAAAAAAAATTTAAAAAAACACAAATTGATATAAGATAAAAAATTTCCGTATAAGCTACTCATTTTACATGCATTTTAAATTATTTTAAGTCATATAACAGGAAGGTTTTAGTGGCCAACTAACATCAGAACTGGTTGAAATAAATCAAAAACCAAACTAAAACGTCTATAAAAAAGTTGCTTGCAGACTTTTATATGTAGTTGCACCATACTGTTGGAACCAGACATCAAAAATTTGTCAAAAGGACAGATTTTGTCAAATAAAACTGTCTAATGACCATTTGCTGATTCTTAGTTTAGCTTTATACTTCTTGTAAGGAAAAACAGCAAAATAAACACAACCAAGCCCTATTAAAAACGTTGTTACAAGCTGAGCCTATTTTAACCCTTCCTCCTTCCCTCCACCGATAAAAACGCGGTCATTTAGAAGATTTCTTAAAACGTACAGAAAGAAATTGAAAACCAAACTTGATTAGCTCAAAATTTTTTTCAAAACTTAAGGGTGATGTTTTACCATCCTGTTAGAACTCTACTTTTAAAATCAGTCAAAATTGTAAAAACTGATTTAAATGAATCAAAAAACTTGTTTTGATCGTCTTTAAATAAAGATTTTTCCAAAATTTCAGTGTTATGTTGCACCATACTGTTGGAATCAGACATTTTTATTTCTTACAATAAGCCCAATATTGTTCGAGATTCAAATTTATTAACGATTTTATACTAGAAGAAGTAATTTTAACGATAATGGAAAGAAAAGAAACCTTTTAACTTTGAAAATGATAAAAACATTGATTGTAGGGAAAGAAAAAATGAACTTGAATTATAAAGAAATAATCCAGAACAAAAATAGAGAAAACCATTTTTTGTATCTATTATCATTTGTTTCAATAATATTAAGTGGGTAGATTTGGAACATTTAGATAACCAATAAGTATTCTAAAGGGTTGAAATGTTGACATTTAAACTTGATCGTCTCACAAAGACTATTTTAAGACTTAAGTGTTATGTTACACCATCCTGTAATAACCAGACAATTAATTTTTTTTTTAAAAGTAATGCGATTTTATCTAAAACTTACTAAGGAATGCAACTTCTTGATAGTTTTCAAAGCAAAAAGAATCCAAATGTGCGATCACGGCTAAGCTTACATGAAAAAAAATTAAAAAACCACAAATTGATATCAGATGAAGAACTTCCGTGTAAACTACTCATGTTATATACCTCCTAAATTATTTTAAGTTACATAACAGCAAGGTTTTAGTATCCAACTAGTATCAAAACTGGTTAAAAATGAAAAACCAAACTAAAACGTCTATAAAAAGCTTGCTTGCAAACTTTTATGTGTTGTTGCACTATACTGTTGGAACCAGACATCTAAAATCTATCAAAAGGACAGATTTTGTCATATAAAACTGTCAAATGACAATGTACAGTTCCCTAGTTAAGTTTTATGCTAGTTATCAAGGTAAAACAGCATAATAAATACAATCAAACCTTATTAAAAAACTTTAATAGAAGCCTAGCTTATTTTCTACACTCGTCCCCCTCGCCCATTTATTGAAACTGGGTTATTTAGAAGATTTCTTAAAACTTCCAGAAAGAAATTGAAAACCAAACTTTGTTGGCTCTAAAAAAATATTTTAAACCTTAAGGGTGATGTTTCACCATCCTGTTAGAACTGTACATTTAGAATTATTCAAGATAATTTAATTTTGTTTGACACTTTTAAAAAAACATGGGAGGATTTGGTGGTCAATTTATAACAAAACTGACTGAAATGAATCAAAAAACTTGACTAAATCATCTTTGAATAGATTTTTCCGAGATTTTAGTGTTATGTTGCACCATTCTGGTGGAACCAAACTTTTTAGTCCCTCACAATAAACCCAATATTGTGCAAGATTCAATTTTACAAACGATTTTATGGTAGAAGAAGTAATTTTAACGATGTCTGAAAGACTAGAAAACTTTTAAATTTAGAAATGATAAAAAAATTGTTTATAGAAGAAGAAAAAATGAACTTTAGTTGCATTATAGAGAAATTATCCAGAACAAAAATTGAGAAAACCATTTTTTTGTATCTATATACTTTTTTTGTCACACCCTGTTATCTCGTGATCTTCACAGAAAAAAAGGGCATGAAACAAAGAGCCAGAAAACTAATGCAGTTCATGCAAGTCATTGCATCTCGAGGGACGATCAAATTCAAATATTCGTTAGCCAGTTTTTTGTCACCCCAACGTGCCTGGAAGCATTCAAGAATAATACGTACTCAAAGATATTGTAATAGAAAAATTTTAGTTAAAGGAACCCTCAAAAGAAGCTTCACATTTACGTGAAATTTTGAACAAGTTTGCAGGGTGAAAATCACTCGATTCAACTAATGAAAATCTAAATTTTCCACCCCCGAAAAACTTAAAACTATTCAAGAAACTATGAGAAAACTTATTCCATTTTGAACAATAAGAAAATATCATATCGTTGATAGCTTCTTCTTCTTCTACTATCACTACAATGTAACACATATTGTACGATACAGTTCTAAAGTTAAAACGACCAAATCCTTGCACTTCCCAAAATGAAAAAAAAAATCAATGGAAATTCTCGAAAACTTTACGTTAGTAATTTTCGTTAAGTTTGACGTATTTTTTCAAGTGATTCCTTTCGAAAAGTTCTACGAAGATTTTAGCGTTGTTTTATGGCTGTTTTTATCTGAGGAATGTTAACGAGGACATTTTATCGATATGCTCGGCAATGTACAGTACGTACATAACAATGACATATCCAAGTTATCGTTTATCTATCCGAGAGAAAGTTATCTTAGCGAACCTTTCATTGTAGTCCCCGACTAGGTCTGATAATAGAGGGTGGTGTTGTGAAACTAAATAACAAGCTCTCATAAACGAGTCATTAGTCGTTGAAATAATAAAGTTTTAATCACAAAACGCACTCCCCATGATTGTTCCTATATGCGAATGGGGTAGTTGAGCGTGTCGCAAGCATAGCAAACGAACGGGGGGTGCGTCAAGTTAAAACAGCCCGGGTGTGCTTATTGCCAGATAGCATGCCAACGTCGACATCTATCCTTAAATCAATTATCTTCCCATTTCGCTTCTGTCTATTATAAATGGCAACTATGAGCGTGGAGCATCAAATATTTATAGGGCCCTCGGTGCTTGTGCTTCGCCAAAGGGGGCGCACAATTCCAAGGGGTGCCCATATCATCATCCCCTATTATATAACCAAAAAATTAAAATCTCAAACAACATATCGAATATCAAAGTGAATTTTTTAACGCCAAAACGAGGAGTCAAAAGTCACAAGATTTCGATTTAAATTAAGTACCTATACAACATTAAAATCAGAATGAATTCTTTAAGAAGTCATTTTTAAGACCTTTTATGGAAATTTTTTTTAAAAACTTCTAGAAGCCATAATGTTAAGATCCTGATAATTTCATATTTCAGAATTTGATCGGTCAAAGACTTCTTAAAGAATTCAAATCTTAGACGTCTTATAAAGTCAGAAAAAATGACTACTTGAAGACTTCTTAGTTAAGATCTCTGAAAAATGAGGTCGTCAAGACCTCATATTTGGACTAATTTAAAACATTTTTAAATGGCTTCTTTAAAAAGTCTTTCTGACTTCTAGGCTAACTGGGTTAGCTACTCATACATATGATATCAGAAATATGAACTCTCAATGAAAATATTTTTTTCTGGAGTCGAAAATATGAAAACTTAAAGATATCGATTTCTGAGCCGATTTCAAAAAAAGGAGGAGGTTCTCAATTCAGCTGTATTTTTTTATGTTTGTTACCTCAGAAATTTCGACTAGGTGAACCGATTTGGATTATTCTTATTTTATTTGAAAGCTGGTGCTTTCCGTGTGGTTTTATTTTAATTTGAACGAAATAGTTCACTTTTAAGGGGTTGAAAACTAAGGAATCATATATAAATTTCTTATTGGATATCTCGATTTCGATAAAACTATCTTTTTTTTCATAATTTATTATCAATCATGAGTGTCAAATTCGTTTTTAAGATAGAAAAAAATTATATATAATTGGTATATGCAAGAAAACAGAAACACAAGAATGCTGGGCATGCATCAGAGAGCCTGACGACGCTATAATATATAGCAAAACGTCGCGATCTAATACTCTCGTTGTATTCATTGTAAAATCCTAATCCATTGCCCCTCTAACTATATCTATCAATTCAAAATAACAAGGACCCGAAGAAATATTAATTAACACCATTTTAACCGACTTCAAAAAAGGAGGAGGTTCTCAGTTTGGCTTAATTTTTTAATGTTTGTTACCTCAGAACTTTTGACTGGATGAACCAATTTTAATGATTCTTTTTTTATTTAAAAGCTGGTACTTCTCGTGTGGTCCCATTTTAATTTGAAATTTTTTTTTTACTTTTAAAGGGTTAAAAATAAGGGATGAAATACAAACTTCTTATTGGACAACTCGATTTTGATAGTTGATAGTTTTTTCTTGATAACCTGATTTCGATAATTATTTTTTCTATTCCATACATCGTACCTTTAAATTGTTCACATTTAAATTTGAAGAAAAAAATCCACCCCCTAAGGATAAAAATAGGGAATGAAATAGTGACGTTTAACTGAATCATCGAATTTTGATGGTTTTTTTTTTATTGAAAAGGGTATTCCACTTAGTTTTTTCATTACATTTAAAAGTAAAAAATTTCAACCCTTAAAAGCAAAAAGGGATAAAGTATATAAAAATATATATATAAATAAATAAAATAAAATATCAAACTTCAGATCAAGAGGTCTTGCAATGTCTACAACTTACAAATTATTAAGATGATATTAATGTACAACTATTGTTATTTTTGGAGTTGGTGTCAGCCAAGGAAATTAATATTAATATTCATTTGTAAAAAGGTTTAATTGGTTATTGGTATTTTATAGTTTCAAGGTCGCTAGATATTGTCACAGTATGTCCAGTATATCGTCATAGTATATTGTATAAAACTTCATTTGAAAAATAAATTTCATAAAGTTTTCTCGTTTTTTGCTAAGAACCAATATAGTCGTATTTCCTTGGCTGACACCAACTCCAAAAATAACAATAGTTGTACATTATATCATTCTAATAATTTGTAAGTTGTAGACATTGCAAAGATACGCAATTATTTTTTTTTACTTTTTAATGCATTTTTTATTTAAGACTGTTTATTTATTTTGAAATCGGTTTTAAATTATTAATAATTTTTATAAAAAATAAAAAATGATTTTATTTAGAAAAATGTCTCCAGGCACAAAGTTTTGTTCAAAGTCAAGCACCAGCCAAAAATGTTGTTGTGATATTAAATCACACAACGATCCATAGAAACATGATCGGAGCTTTGAGCTTTAATTAAAAATTTAATTTTAAAAATGTAACCTCAGAGCTTAAATCTTAGGATCAATCCTCTGTAATTTAAAAAATGGTGTGTTCCTCCCCTGTATACAATACCTGTCTTCAAGTCTTCATCATACATTTGTATATATACACGGAGGTATAGGGGATATAGGACTTGATATATTCGTTAGTGTTCTCTTGGATTAGAGCAACGCCGTCGTGCTTTTCACGCTTTATTATTATGATTATTATCATTATGCTTGTGCGAGTGTGTTAATAGCGTTGAAAATTCTTTCTTCCATCCGAGTTTATGAGAGTCAACAGGAAAATGCGACTGTTATATGTATGTTTAATGTCTTTTTGAAAGCTTTTCGAATCATTGTTATTTGCTCTGTGTATATGATGATAATTTAAGTATGTATTTTGTTTGAGCGAGCTTTACACAAAATTAATTTAGATCTTAGCGTTCATAATGTCTTGTACATGAAGACGACTCTTTAATTAAATATTTAATAAATGTTTGTTTAACTTCATAAACTATTTGTTTTGAAGACAGCGTCGACAACATTCATCTATCAAATTTTAAGACGTTATTCGCTTCGAGAGGAAACAACCCGGTCAAGAGGGCAAATTTATAACTTAGAACCTAATGAAAACTAAGATTTCTATTAAATTTGAAAAAAGTTTTTATTTCTGATTTGTAAGGTTTAGCAATGATTTTCCAAATCTGGTTTTAAAGATCTAACTAAAAAAGAATCCTGATTATTCTTCTCAATTTTTAATAAAAGAAAGTAAATGCTTTGGTAAACTGACATGTAAATGGCTCTGATTAAAGCTCAGATTTGAATGAAGATGAAATTTTTGACAAGAAACTAAATGAATTTTTTGTAATAAATCAAAAAAAAAAAGTGTTTTCTATTGTCTTAGATACGATTTCCGGCGTTGATGTCCTCGAGCTTAATTTCTTCCCTTTTTTTTAATTTCACCACACTTAGAAAGAAAAAAAATTTCTTATTAAAAAAAAATTGGTTGTCTGTAAAGTTGGTTTACGGACGATATTTTTACGTGATAACATCATAAAAAAACATTGATGAAAAATTGCATACTTTTATGAATTAAATTATTATCACTGAATTATCATTACTTTGTATAATACAAAAGAGTTAATTGAAAATTAACAATTTTTTCGAAATGAAATCAGACTGAAAATTATGAAGGAAAAAAATTAAATCTTATTAAGTAAATTGTAAAAGAAAAACACAAAACACGTTGTCTTAAGTAAGGGCACTAACTATCGATATATCAAAATATCGATAGTTGATATTTATTTCCGAATATCAAATTCGATATTATTAAGAGCTTTATTATATTTTATAATTTATTCCACTTATAGTTATTGACAATTTTTCAAGTAATCGCGTTTTGAGATGAAAATATCGATATATCAAAGTATCGATATTTTTTACTCTGCATCTATCGATATTGCTTGTAAATATCGATACGATATATATCGATATATTTTATACATTTGCTCATCCCTACGTTGCCTAGGATTCAACAATAATATCGTGCCTCTCTATCACTTGTATCGCGTTCTCGCTTGCACGCACAGGTTCAAAAGTAACGTGACAAAATGGACGAACTTTTTCAGACTTGTTGTCGTAGTTCATCAATTTATAAGACGTTATCACGTCAAAATGGTGGTCACTCTTGATAAAAAGGGGATGATATTTCACCCTTTCATAAAACGAATTTCCGTCTAACCCCCAATAAATTTCACTGCGTCAATATTTAATTTAATTTATTCTTTCATTTTCAAATCCATTTTTTTTAAATATTCAATAAAATTTTTCTTGTCTAAAAGCTTTATTGTTACGAGAAAAAAAATTACAATAAATTTATTAATTTGTTCGCATTGTGACTGATGAATGGACTGGTGAGATGCTATTCTCATTATTTCGCATTGATTGACGGAAACAAAGA
This sequence comes from Sisyra nigra, assembly GCA_958496155.1. Lineage (NCBI taxonomy): Eukaryota > Metazoa > Arthropoda > Insecta > Neuroptera > Sisyridae > Sisyra > Sisyra nigra. The sequence goes on from OY292315.1 coordinate 3,912,267, forward strand.
ACCACCACACAAACTTAAAATCACAAAAATTGTGTAAAAAAAAAATTTTTTTCCGCAGCACTCAAATATTATTTTTAATTCGATGTTTATTTAAAGAAATTGAAATTTTTCTCCCTCGCTTTTTGTAACCACCAATGCCCTGAATATTATTTTCACTGTGTTATGAATAAAATTGATTTTCTTTCTTTTTGATTTTACAAAATACAATTCATATAACATTTTTTCCCTGTTTTGTGTAAAGAAGCCTCTTTTGTCCAAGGGTATTGAAACATAAGATAATATGCTTCGAGTCAAATTTATTCATCAAATAATGAAAAGTTTAAGCAATAACTGTTTTGTTCTGTATTTCACAAGTGAGGGTGTTTTTTAACGAAAATATGAACTTACGATTTTAACCAGGACTTTTAGTATGGGTTGGCTGGACTCACCTGAAAAAAGAAGAAAAGAATTTTTAATTAAAGATTTTAAAAGCAGTGGGAGATTATCTCTGATAGCGGTTTTTATGAAAAGAACTTGGTTTTATCTCGTTTACAATTAAGAATGCGTTCTATTTTTCCTTGAGTAGTTGCCTGATAATTACAAAAATCTAATTAGTGGTTAATATTGCAACTAGTTCTCAATTAAAGTCTAGCTTAAAAAATATAATTTTCTAAGTTTTAGATTTGCCTTAAACTTATTTGTAAACTATAAAATTTTGATTGTTCTGTGGTGGTAGACTATAAGAAAATCAACATTCCGTTTTCTCTTTAGTCTCTTTAGTCCTTTGGTGCAAGGGCACTTATAGTTGGATTTTCATGCTCAGTGAATGCTGGGTGTGTTTTCTTGTAATCTTAGGTTCGTTCCATGCGACCATCTAGCACGACCATTTCCGAACATTTTCGGGCACAAGCGCGACAAGCGCTCAAAACTCGTTCCACACTGTTTTGGCGATGCGTATGCACTCCCTTGAGCATGTGAGTTTGTAACTCAAGCGAACTTGTCACTTTATGATGGTCTGATCTAAACACATGCTAAATGATTCTAGTTTTTGACGCTGCCTCGTTTAGGTCGACCCTCAGTCTCAGCTGAAACAGTTCTTCACGCACTCGTATCTGCTCTTATCAATGTTGGTCAATATATGGACATCGCCATAACGGGATGACTGGAACAAACCTCTTGTTGAATGTCTTCTGGCACCGTTTCAATTTTTAGGTCACCGTGTAATGTAGCCATTAAACATACCAGGGGCATCCTGTTATGAATCAAAGAAGGATTCTATTTTGGACCACCTGTATGCAATTGATATGACTGTCTACAACACAAGATTATCAACAATCAGTGATTTGTTGGTGTTTATTGTTGCCCGCCATTTTTTATACCAGTTTTACTTTTCTTTCTTGGTAGCGTAGGTCCTCGCAATTGCTCTTAACCAAAGCGGCTACGTCTTCTGTAAATTGAGCTGCAGTTAGTTGATTTGACTTAGAAAAGCCAGACGTGTACTTTAGGCAAAGCAAGGAGCCTAGTATACTGGCTTCTGGAACTCCTGACTTGATTGGTCTTGTCGTTCAGCTTGCATTTGAGGCCTTTGCAAACTCGGTCTTCTAGATACGAGTTGATGAGGCTGCAGCTGGTGTCTTTGAGATGTAGTTTAAGTTTGAATAAGAGTCTCTTATGCCACACTTAGTCGAAAACTTTTTCTGCGCCTAGAAACAGTCTCAAACAAACCTAGTTTTCTTCATATTCTTCCATGATAGGGTTTAGTACTCTGTACAGAAGTTGTATACAGGAGTACTGTAGTCTGAATCCAAATTTTTCTATCGGTATATGATCATTTAGTTGGTTCAGTAGATGAGATATCTTTCATAAGTCTTTCGAAAGTTTTGGAGAACAGTATAAGGAGGCTAATAGAGCGGTAGTTTAAGGTCTTTTTTATGTTTTCCTGGCTTAGGAATCACCATTATGGATACCTTTTTCTATTAGTGAGGAAAATAGGTGGATTTATCAATATTTGAAAGAAATATTAAGTTATAGGATATTTAAAAAAAAAACCATTAACAGTACTCATAAAGCTCCATTGACTGGGAACTTTCAAACTCATTTCTTGAAGGTTTTTTTAAATTAAAATTTTTAACAACTTATTTAAAATATTGAAACTTTGAAACTTTACAAACACTGCAAATAGTAATTATGGGTAGAAAAACTCATTTAATTAATAACTCATTTAAATTTGTTTAGATAAATTTAATTTTTGACCCCTTGGGGGTCTTGATCTTCCATTTAAGAGCCCCTGAGTTAGACATTTAAGAAAAAAGGGCGTATTTTAAATGAATACACACTTCACAACACAATAAATTCTTAGTAGCTTAAAGTACATTGTATTACAAACCCGATTTGTTTTGATTGTTGCAATTTTCAATTTCCATCCCCCATTCCTCGATTAAAATTTATCCAAGAGAAGAAAGGAAAAGGAATATTTTATGGCAAATTTAATTTCCTACAAATTTGATCAGAATATCTTTTTCTCTATAATGTACGATTTTCGAAATTTTAAGGAAATTTTAAAAAAAGATTTTCCTAACGAAATTATCAAAGTATAGAATTAGAACATTAGAAAGACATCCAAAACCGTGAACATAATCTCAAGTACTCTTATTAAAGTGAGTCATCCATGTTTCTATAGCGTAACTCTTGTAGCCTCCCGGGGTCTTTATCTTCACTTGAGAACCAATGGATTAGACTTATTGAGATTCCAAAGTAAGCATTTTAAAAAAATAAAATTTTAAATATCATAAGTTACCAAAAGTTTTATTTTCCTGCTTTTCCAAAATGGGATATGCTACAAACATATTTTGTTTCAATTGTTGCAGTTTTTGAGCCACTATATTAACATTTTTTTCAAATAAATCATCTGTGATGATCACTTCTTAGAGAAAGTAATCAGTAATTACAAATTATTTCAACACCTTTTAGTTTAAGAGCTAGCAACGTTTTCGAGAGAGAATTTTAGGTCGGCCAGTTTTTATATATGTAATCTCTCGCACTATCCCGGACATCATACGGGCTGGCTGTCTGGCTGTCGGGAGGGGTTGCGTTTATTAGTGCGCATCGCACCTGTGACAGGTAAAATATTGAAATTTTCAGAAAAAAGAAAAAGTTTCAGATGAAATTTGTAGAAAAAAAAAAACTAATTTGCGTAAAGTAGCTAGTTTGCCCGCTACAAGCTTAAAAAGGCTGGCTTGACCTGACGTCATTTGAGTGGCCGACCTTTCAGAGATACAGCCGTTGTGCCGACATGTATACAATGAGTTTTACAAGCTTGTAGCGGGCAAACTAGCTACTTTACAAAAATTAGTCACTGAACATTTTTTATGTAAAATATTATTTTCTACAAATTTCATCTGAAACTGTTTCTTTTTCTCTGTAAATTTCAATATTTTACCTGTTTTTTCGACGTCGCTAGCTCTCGTACTTTTTGTAATTACTTGTTGTTTCTTCATCAGATCACCGACATATTGCCAATTATACTGAGGAGTAGTTGGTAAGATTTAAAACCGAGATAAATTTAGGAGTTCCCAAAGAAATCTGCGAGTCATTCATGCATTTAAGAAATTTTTTTTGGTTGTTGTTGCCGTGTAGTGTTCTCACCAACAAGCCATCAATCCCCATCAGTTACGTCTTACACAAATAAATCAAACTATTAATTTCAATAGGCGCCCGAATACCCCCAAAAAATAGTGCTCTTTGCCTGCATTGAATTTCCTCGCACTATCTTTCCGCTGAATAAATCTACGTCATTGATATTAATGAATTGTTGACGTATTTGAAAAACGGCATTTTTCGTAACATTCACTCGGTAAAAGTTTATTTTAATCATTATATACACTTACCAACCAAACCCCTCTACAATAGATTATGCACATGAACCTCGCAAGAGGTTGCATGTGCAACGGTGTTTTATCATATAATTTTTTTCTCGGAAAAATAATTCATTTGCAACAAACCACTATTTAACACATAACAAGGTAAAAAACTTGAAAAGATTTTTTTTCAATTTAATAAAAAACGGTGCTGAGCGAAACTTTGGTTGGAGGAAATAATTTTTTTTTGCTCTTGTGTGTGCGATATTTGATATTTACTTTATATTCAATGTTTGCCTGGGCTTGGGTGAACAAAATCAAATTCTATTCTGTTGCCACACAATTTCCGTCATAAGCTGTCATTCGAGAAAAATGTTACGAGCGTCAAATGTAGCATCAATCATTTGACGAAATATATATGAATCGAAAGACGTGCATCGCGATAACGTATTGCTATGAGAACACCGACACACTTATACGATGAAATCAACCCCAATTTTCACTGTCTCTGGTCGTAATACACGTTATATGTTACGAGAAGAATCGATAAAAAAGGACGTTGAGGAATTGTTTACATAACCACATAAAAAGACTTCTGATTATTTACAAAAACTAAAAAATTTCATTATTTCTTCTATAGTACAAAACGTGCAGTACAAAATATACTTAAACACCAATTTAAGACTCGTGTTAAAACACCCTTATATTTAACCCTTTCAGCTCTTAAAAAATCCAAACGAAAAACATTCATGATGTGATTATTAACGAGCGTGTGGCCGCTTTCCAGCCAAATCGTAAATTATCTCCGTGCGTAAAACAGATGTCAAACGAGATCGTTTCAAATATGCATAATATGTGTTTAGCCGAGCTCTCGGCGTGACAAATGGTGATATATTTTTATAAACATCCCGCTAAATTACCCAGAAACTTAGTGCTGTCTAGACGATAATAAATAATCATTAGATACGGCACTCACTTACCAACATCATATTGAATTATTGTAATGCATCTCTAACGAGGAGCAGCTTCAAAAGAATTTCTTAATAATAATCATTAATTTCGTAATAATCCGGCTCGAAGGACCATACAAAAATGAAACATTTAAAAAGTTATTTGTTGCAATTTTTTAATTGTTAAATTTCACTTGAATTTCTCTAAAGTTTCAGTTTAATGTTTGTTTGCTTGGTTCTTGTCTATAATTTCAATAGCCTTTTACTGTTATGTTGCCAAAGACGGAAAATCGTATTATCTGATGAATGGATTTGTAAAATATGAGCGAGCTAAAGGATGGCTGGTGGAGTTGGTTATTATGGCATGGCAGATCCTTTGAATAATTAATATTGCATTTTGCATTCAAAACAAGTCGAAAACTATTATCATAATCGAATCGTATTACGACGTCTTACTGCGTTGAATTGCGCCGCACAAAACCCTGTCTTTGAGCAACGGCAGAACGGGTTTCCGGGGCTCGGGTTCGTACAAAAGAATTAAGAGATGCCGGAAATTAATTTTTGGTATCATATCTATTATATTTAATATTGTTCATTTAGTTTAAAATAATTATTAATATCAAATTTCTATTTTAAATTTGTTTTTAAAGAAAGTCAATTTTTTTATTTTAAAAAAAGAAATCTTTCTTAAAGCTTTTCAAGGAACCAATTTTTTCTTATCTCAAATTTTAGGCAAACCAAGTTTGGATAAAATGGAAATTTCTGATTTTTTTAAAAATTTTGTTTGGTCTCAATTGAAAGCTCAGCAATTTAGGTGGAAAATGTGAAAATTTATGATATAGTCTGATTTTTAAAGTTTTCTTTTACAATTTACTTTAAATAATTCATAAAAACCTTTCTAAAAGTAGTAACAGTGAAAGATTCAAAGCTCGTTTTTGAGGTTTTCCTTTATAATTTCAAAAATTATGGTTATAAAGAACAAACATTTGGCTTATGAAGCTAAAATAAATGCAATTTTTTAATTATAAAGTGTTCTTTATTCTTCAATATCTAAATGTATTTAGATTTGGAGCATCAAAAACTGCAACAATGAACAAAACTAAATACCTGAAACAATACATATTTCTGATACAATGCACATCAGAACCGCTGGTGTAGTAAGTAAAGTATGTATAAAATTCTTAAAGACGTTTTCTTTTAAGTTAAAATTTTTAGCGCTTTTAGTGAAAAAAAAAATAACACCCGCAAAATTTGTCTGTTGAAAATCGCTTGAGAAAAAAGAAAATTACTTGGAAGTATTGAAATGACAAGGATAATGACAATGGGAGCTTTGCAAGCCTCAAAATTTCTTGATTGTCCACACGTCTTGCACACGTACCGGGTGAAAATTGAACTAGAGTTTCATATTTAAGATCAAATCAATTTTAAGCTCAAAATATCTGCTGCGAGGCGTCACAGTACTTTTATTTACGTTCTTTTATAAAACTCGTTTTTGGTAAAAAAATCTAAAATTACTTTATAACTATATGAACAGCTACTATGGTATATCCGAATTCACACCCTTTACTCAAGAACTGTCCTTATTTGAATTTTCCCAAGAAAAAGTTTCAAATAAAAGTTGTAGGCATCAATGAGTCTAAGAACCATAGCAAGTTTTTAAAAAAATCGTTTAAAAAACTCAAAAACTTATAGAATAAAGTTGAGCTTTCGGCCAACCTACATTCACCAAAAGCTTCGGACGCACAGCTAGATAAAATATGAAGGCAAAACTCCAAATTTGTTGAAATTCGGATCAAGTTTTCGATACTATATCGCTGTCACACCCAGACAGACATTTTTCTGAAAGCCACTTTTTTGGATTCAGGGGACCTCAAAAAGTCTATTGCCCACCCTTTATCCGAGAACTGTCCTTATTTGAATTTTTCTAGGAAAAAGTTTCATATGAAAGTTGTAGGCATGAGTCTAAGAACTATAGAAAGTTTAAAAAAAATCATTAGAGCCGTTCTCGAAAAAAAAAAATAAAAAGCTTAAAAACTCCTAGAATTAAGTATGGCTAACCAATTTCAACAAAAAGCTTCGCGGCACAACTAGATGTAATATATGCAGGCTTATTTCCAAGTTTTGTGAAATTCGGATAAAGCTTTCGATACGATTACCTGTCGCACACAGTCACACAGACAAAAAAAAACACACACACACACACAAATATATATTTATATTTCTAAAAAACCTTTTTCTGGACTCAGTGCATCTAAAAACATGTTTTTCTGGTGAAAGCTTGAATTTGAATATTCGATCAGATTACATTACTTCCTTTACTATATAGTAGTAAAAGAAAGTAAAATTTTGTTTAGAGATTATTTTATTAATTTTACTAGGATCAGTTACATCGAACAGTCGAAGTCCAGAGCCAGAAGAATTAAGAAAAAAAATTATTGTGTGGTTTTACAAAACCACGATGCAAGTGAAACTTTTTTTGGATTTTAGGCACTTAAGTAACTGAAAATTTTCGGAAAATTATTCGATTTAGGGTATGAAAATAGAATAGAAAAGAACGGATGTGGCACGTACTCACTGTCTGACGTCACGCGCACCGTTGCAACTATTTTTAAATTTCCATTATTGATGTTAATACTCGAATGTTATTTTAATTATTTAATTTGTTGATTATTATTAAATCGATCATCTGCCTGTTGTTATTTATTGTAACATCACCGTCGGATATTGTTGCATTATTATCACTAGCTGTATTTTTGTCTATCATGATCAAGTGAACAATAACATTTATATTAAAACACTGATCAAAATACAAATACCAATACAAATATGATTTACAATTAATGACAACTTATAATATAATAAAACATTGTCATGGAGAGAAAAAAGCTCATTACATTCAGTAATAGCTCGCGCAACAAGCCTGGGAAAACGACATGGTATATAGCTAACAATGTATATACGAGCTCTGCCGAACACTTGCCGATCCCCTGCCGAGAATGTGTTACATTTAGCGACATGCTAAAGACAGACCAAAAAATTTGAGACGATGTATAAAAAGTTTCACTTTAATAAAGGCCTTAGATGGTTTGCTGGTCGGTCCTAGTAAAACTAGTAAAATAATCCAAAGCTTTAATAGCAAATGTATAAAAAATTAAATCATCTCCATCTCGATTCTTTTTCTCATTGAGTTGTTTGGAACTCGAAATAATTTTTTCTCATGTCAAATATCAATAAAAGTCGTTTAGATTGAAGTTTTAAAAATCAAACTTTCATTGTTATTTTTTGAATTTAATTGTTAAAATGTTAAAAATGGTCCTTCGAGTCACAAAAAAGTGTTTTTATTCAAATTTTCATAACTTAATTACTCATATCAGTAAAATAAACTTGGTATGCGAGGACCATTTTCAGTCTCTGGGAAACCAACGAAAATATTAAGCTTCTTGTTTATGAAAACGACTTTTTCCACTTAATTTGAACCATAAAATTGTTGGTGGTTAAAACATGAATTTCTCGGTACAATCAAATAAAACTTATATATAAATTTTCAAAAATTTAACAACTACATTCGTTATGAAACTTGAATATTATTTCCAGTTATTTAAGTTTATAACTCGACCCACTTGAAGTTCTTTGTCTTGTACGATACAATCTGGTATAAAAATAAAATAGTTTCCCAAAGAAATGTGTAATGTTTTCTCACTTGGTCATATCACGAACACATGTTCATGATGGAGTAAAATATAAAAATTAATTATTTCAAATTCGTTTGACTTTTTGAAGTTATACTTCTTTAGGCGCGTTATGAAAAAATGATGAGAGTGAAATTTTAAGATGCGCGCGCATTTTCAGACAAAAATTAACAAAACTAAGTTAGTCGCAAAACCACTGAGTTTCCTGGCGCGCGTCATTTGAATTTTTGTTGTATTTATTTATTAATTTTTATATTTAAATTAAAAATAATTATATATGCGAACGACACATATTATTAAAAAATATATTATTACTTTTTTTGAATTTTGCAGTAGCTGTTATAGGTACTTTTTGAAGTTTAATGATGAAAATGACGTCTGCATCGCGGCGCGGTTTTAGAAGCATTAGTAGCGTTCTATTTTATCATCACAAATTAACAAGATGAAGTTGCCCGCAAAACGGATCGGTATTTTTAACTAGGCGCGCGTAATTTGAATTTTTATTGTATTTATTTACTTATTTTTATATTTAAATTAAACATAATAATATATACAAATAACACATATCATTAAAAAATAAGTTATTACTTTTCTCGAATTTTGCAGTAGCTGTTATCATACTATTTGCAGTTTAGTGATGAAAATGACGTCTGCATTTCATGCATATTCTTAGTTATCTTGAAATCTGGGATTTTGAAATGCTTCAACTATCTTAGAATAATAATATAGTAAAACAAGAAAAGAATAAGATTAACACAGTTACTTTGAAAAGTAGCTACTTACTTTATTTCGCAATTTTTTTGAAGCTACGTTTTCATGACCTGCATGAATTGTTAACCAGAATAATGATCCTGACAAATTTTATAAACGTCTTGCAGCTTTCTTTGAATATTATTTATTGATACAAATTAAAATATTATTCTCTTAATTTTATTTTAATAATTATATCTTTAAATATATATATTATTACTATTAAATATTAAATTATAGTTTTTTTTAAATTGATTATTTAAATAAAATTAATAAAAACTAATTTTTAATGATACCAAAGAAGTATAACTTTTCACGCGCCTACATAAGTACACGCAACCACTTTTTCTTCTTGTTTCGAGTATATTTTGGCCAGATTAAGTTTTTGTCAAACAAAATTTAAATTGTATTCGACAACTCAATGTTGAAGGCAAATATTGAACTTGATGAAACTCTCAGTGAGATACAAACTCGAAAGTAAGTCAGAGAAATACGTTGAGTTGAAGATTTGCATTCATTGACAACTGAAAATAACGCCGCTTAATTTACAAGTTTAATAGCTTCATTTGCCATCAATTCATACCCGATCAAACAAATATTATATAATCGATCAAAAACGATGAATTATTAAATTATGTTTTCATTTCAATATATTTATCAAACGTAATTGGTCTTGAAACTTTGTTTGAGAAACAAATTTTCATATCGAATGAAAAATAAATATGAATTAAATAGGAAAAATCTTTTTTCCAACTAATTTTAAATTTTCCAGGAAGAAAGTTTTATTCATTTTTAAAAATAATAATTAATGTTTCAACGACAAAATAGTTATTAAAAAAGCTTCAAAGGCTTTAGGGCTTTCGAGCTTTGTACGAATGTATGGGAAAATTTGTAATAACGTAAATTTCAGGTTTTTTATGTATATGTGTGTGTGTGTGTGTGTTTTTCTGTCTTGAAATGTTTTCCTTTCGCGTTTTTTTGTAGCTCTTTTATGGCCGAGTCATTTTACGTTTATAACACGAGGGATTATTTTTATTAATGGTACACATACAACACGAGTACCAACATAGAGTCGTGAAATTGAAAATTTCGGGTCTTAACATGCAAAGTTTGCGTATAAAAAAGTGGTACTAAAAATGAGCTTTCAGGATAATAATGGATGGTGGGATTTAACAAGTAATTTTTAACATGAGATTTTCAAGTGAAACTTAATCGAAAAACTTTGTTGTACATACAATGGGTAAACATCAAAAAACTATCAGTTTATAAAAAATAAATAAATAAAATTCTTTGCAAGTTTTATTGTACGTTTGGATAAAGTAAAAAAATTTTTTTTAGAAAAATTATTCAGACTATAACCAGAATAAAGTCGTCGATTTGATGAAGGAAAAACTAAAATTTATTTTTTTCTTTCTCGAAAAAAAAAAAAGTTTCCCAATTTTTTTCTCTTAAAAAAAAAAAAACATAAAAAAATCAAATCGAAATTATTTCGTAACAGCCACTTTTTCTTCTGTCTCTCATCTTGTATGCGAATATTTAATATCGTCAAGTTGAAGAAAAACTGCTATCATACCAAAAGGAAACATTATCGAATCAATGAAGACTTTTGTCTGAACTTTTTTCTTTTCATCCAATATTATTTTATTGTTATTGTTATTTCATGGAAAATATGACGAAAGTCTTATTTACTTATGTCGAGTCAATCTGACAGTTTTTCTTTCCTGTCTTCCCGTAACTGTCAGTTTTTATTTGATTTTTTCAGGGAAAATTTTCAACGAAAATTTTTATTGACTTGTTTGTTTTGTTATTTTAAAAATTCAACGTGAAAATTTTTTTATTAGAATGCTTGAAGAAAATGGAAAATTTCTTGACAGGATCATTAATCAAAGAAAATTATTGCACTCACATCACAATCAAATCACAATAATAAGTAAGAAATTTAATTTTAAGATCAAATTAATTTTTGGCTTGAAAAAATCACCAATATAATAGAGGATGGAAAAAGAGAGGAAAAAAAAATATGTCCCAATGTGTTTCTGGACGTATCTCAAGCAATCCGACAAGGTATGGCATCAGGGACTTTAATCCAAATTGCATAAAGACCTTCCAAAGTAAGTCGATGAAATTGTGGCGGCTGGAAATCCCGACTTGCAGATATTCGCAGGTGTTCTGGCGGAAATTCATTATAACCTTAAGCAATTCGATTTTTTTGGAGCCAGTCCTGGGCTAGACAATTGTATATATATATCATATGTAAATAAATGTCGGTAACCACTCCCACCATTACATTCTGGTGACCCCGAATTGTAGCACGCAAGTAACAGCAAAAACCAGCCATTCTCTTTGGACCTTCAAGTTCGCCTCATATTTTGGACGCCGCCAGTCGCCACATACATCGGGCCCCCTCACCAGGGAACTCAACTATGGAGTAGCGGCATCCTGGCCTTCGGTTGAGCTACTCCATACTCGTCCCGCGTCGTTTTTGGACTCGAATCCAGCAGCTCGTCCCAGCGGCCCCTGCTCCACGACGGTTCCAGCAGCCCAGAGTTTCACGGCCCAACGACAATCGTGACCAGGTCACTAAGAGGGGAGTGATGGCGACTAAAAATTCCAACTTGCAGTTATTGTCTCTCGCAGGTGTCCTGACGGAAATCTATTATAACCTTCAGCAATTCGATTTGTTCGGGGCCAGTGCTGGCCTATACAATTTTATATAATATTTGTATGTAAATAAATGGGTCGGTGACAATTGGGCGGGGGACAATTGGGCGGGGAACAATTGGGCGGGGACAATTGGGCGGGGGACAATTGGGCGGGGGACAATTGGGCGGGGGACAATTGGACGGGTGACAATTGGGCGGGCGCAGATTGACCTCATTCATTTTTGTCCATTCATTCATAAAATTGTTTTCATCACATTTTGTGAGTTTCATCGTCGTTGAAATTTCTTACAAAATTAAATTGCTTGTTGTTTGCCTTCTTATGACGCGTTTTTGGGACACTGAGCGCGGTGGCAGAAAACTCCAGCAACAGTTCTTTGCCGACGAATAAATATTTGCAACGTCGACTGTGTAGGCATTTGAGCTGCAGCAGCAGGAGACACTGAATTGAACGCGACAGTGACAATTTCACTGGTTGCTTCACGCGTTGTACGTGCTCGATTTTTGGCGACACTAACGACGCTAATTACCTCATACAAAGTCGGATCAGGAGGATGAGTATGTTCTGAACGTATTTCTACATCAGCACCGGGCATCGGATTCAAAATTGTATGCAAGCGAGCTTTGCAAATTCGTTTCTTTTCACATTTCCAGTGTGTTTTTAATGTATTCTCTGCTTCTTTTACATAAGCATGACCATCGTAAAGCAGTTTTCGGCCACCGCGCTCAGTTTCCAAAAAACGCGCCATAAGAAGGCAAACAACAAGCAATTTAGTTTTGTAAGAAATTTCAACGACGATGAAACTCACAAAATGTGATGAAAACAATTTTATGAATGAATGGACAAAAATGAATGACCTAGGTCAACCTGCGCCCGCCCAATTGTCCCCCGCCCAAATGTCCCCCGCCCAATTGTCCGCCGCCCAATTGTCCCCCGCCCAATTGTCCCCGCCCAATTGACACCCGCCCAGTTGTCGCCCGCCCAATTGTCCGGATCCCAAATAAATGTAGATAACCACTCCCACCATTACAAAATCCTTAGCTCAATGAGTGTTACTTCAGAGTAAAATATAAAGATGAGTACTCGGAGCTGGAACCTATTAGCGCTGGCGTTTTCTACCTCCTATACACCAGAGATATTCCCCAGACAGAAACAGTTAGCATGGCAACTTTTGCAGATGACACCGCAATGATATCAGTGGAAGGCACTATAGAGGAGTCAACGGGTGCCTTTCAGAGGATTTTAAACAAGGTAGACAGCTGGACTAAAAAGTGAAGAATTGTGCTAAACGAAACCAAATCAGTAAACACCACCTTTACTACTAGAAGGTATTACCATATCGCCGTGTACTTGAACATGCAACGTGTTCCCTATAAGGTTTGTTCCAATCGACCAGCTATGGCGGTTCACAGACACGAAAACAAACAAAAAGCAAGACAACATTGACCAAGAGACAAGAGTGAAGAACTGTTTCAGCCTAGGCCAAGGAGCAACATGACAGTGCATAATAATGCCAAAATTAGTGTCGATGAGTGTCGATATAAGCGCTCATCACCAAAATGGCTGTGCTGATTGCTGGATGGGGCTCGATGTTCACACGGAACAAATCAGCTGAAACATTTCTTCACTCACTCTTGTCTGTTGGTCAATGTGTCTTTCTCTTTGTCTGTCTGTCAGTGTTTGAGCATCACCATAGATAGTCGTATGGAACAAACCTATAGTAACACTGCCAAATACTTGAAACTAACGCTTGACACTAAATTGCGTTGGAAACGTGAAGGTCAAGGTGCGGGAACTTGAAATGGATTACAGAAGAATGCACTTCCTCCTTGGAAGACAAGCAGGACTAAGCACACACAATAAAGGCCTACTTTATAAACAAATGTTAAAACCCATCTGGGCAAACGGCTTACAATTTTGAAGCTGTGCAAATACCACGAACAGGAAAATGATTTAAACATTTCAAAATAAAGTTCTAAGAGGCATTGCCAATGCACCCTAGTAAATTAGGAACTCTGACGTATACAGAGACTTAAATATGAACACAATTGAAGAAAAAATTAAGAAAAATGTGGAAAAACCCCAGCCGCGTCTTCGATTACACCTGAAACTCGTGACCCAGAAGATGCTGAATGAGCCTGACCCTCCTCGTAGACTCAACAATTATATTTGAGTCGCTAAGGTCGAAAGGAAAAGCATAAAAGGCCATACGTATCAATTTTTGCGAAAAAAAAAATGGTTTTCTGTAAAGTCGGTTAACGAACAATCGTTTTACGTGATAACGTCAGAAAGAACACCTAATTGATGAAAAATTGCGTACTTTTATGAATTGAATTATTATCACTGAATTATCATTATTTTGTATAATACTAAGGAGTTATTTGAAAATTAACAATTTTTTCAAAATGAAATCAGACTGAAAATTATGAAAAAAAAATCAATTTAATTTCATTAAGTAAATTGTAAAAGAAAAACACAAAACACGTTAATAAGAAATTAAATTTCGCTGACTTTGGACTTAATTATTACATTTCACAAATACTATTCACTAAAATTCACCACACAAATTATAAATTAAAGTAAAAATAAATGAATCAGCACGAAATTCTACTCGAAGACACTTCAATTTGATCTACTGATGACGAACGCATGGCGTTTGAAATACGTATGTGGAGATACAAAATTGATAATTTGGATTTTTCGTTTTTTGATTTTTACATTTAATTTTACTTTAATTTATAATTTGTGTGGTGAATTTTAGTGAACTAGAGGTCGCCCAGTGGTCGAAATTCGACCATAATTAGTTACAATTTTTACATACCTAAGGGTACACTTCACTTGTAACTGCCTCAAAAACTTTAGTTACTAAGCTAACTACAGCAGATAATGAATTGCATTTGCGAATGTTTGAAAAATAATTTTTGACTTATTTTTTCTTCAAGGTTCATTTGAAGAAAGTGCATCATATAATGATTGAAAATATTTATTTTAAGTTAAGGAAGGAAATAGGTGTAGAGGTTTCAAAATACTTATTTTTTTTCTTCCATAAATCGTTTACAAAATTATTTCAGAATATTCTCTAAAAATTTCAAAACTAAATATCAATTCGTTCGTATCATACATGTTTTGAGGTCCCCTAAGTCCAAAAAAGTAGTTTTTAGAAACATGTCTGTGTGTGACAGCCATATCGTATCAAACGCTTTTCCGAATTTCACCAAACTTAGAAATTTTTCTTCATCTTGTTTTGCCGCGGAGCTTTTGGTTGAAATCGGTTAACCGAAAGCTCCACTTTATTCTCAGAGTTTTTGAACTTTTTCAAATTTTTTTGAAAACGGTTGCAAAGATTTTCTTTAAGCTTATGATAGTTTTTGACTTATTAATGGCTATAACTTTTATATGTAACTTTTTCCTGGAAAAATTCGATTAAGGACGGTTCTGGGGTGAAGGTTGGGAATTCATAAATACATATATGTTGTATACTTGTATGCATATAGTTCTGCTATGTATAGTTATAAGGTGCTTATATATTTCTTTTAACCAACAGCGAGTTTCATAAATAAAAGTAAAAGAAAGTACTGTGACGCCACGCAGCAGATAATGTTGTATGTCAATTCAAATTACAGTATTCTGAAATATTTTTTAGACAAACAAAAAAAAAAATATGACTATGAAACGTCATAAGTAATTTCAAGTGAGTTTCCTACGTTCAAAAGTAAAACAAAAGTACCTTTATGTTTAGATTTTTTTATTTAAAAGCCAAAGATAAAAAAATGGAAATAGGCTGCAAAAGTCCTGTTTAAAACTTTGAATCAAGCTAAGCTTTTTTTTTCAAATAGTACCTACCTACCTAAATTAATTTTTTGTGTAATTTATTTGAATGATTTTGCCAGAAGAATATAGTATGAATTATTTATACGTTATATAATAATCAAGAAACACCTGATGAAGACCAAATAAAATGATTGAAACGTTGTGTATTTGAAGTTATACGTATCTTTTAAATATATTTTTAATAATATTACTCAATAATCAAATAATCGGTTAAATTTGTTTCCTTCAATTTCAATAATTACAATTTCAAAATTGTAATTCCTCTCACAATATTTTGTTTAAATAATGACATTTGGACTATGGTTGAAGTCTGTGGTCAAACTGAACAACTAAGATTTAAAAATCTACATATTTGTGTGTCTGTGTGTGTCAAACGCGTGGTAGTGTGTGTGACGTCTTTTTTCATTAATTTAAGGTATTTTGAGGCATTATTATAAAAAAATATTGTCTCATAACGCAACTTCCTCATAAAAACTTCAATTGTGCCAAATTTCATACTCCTCCCTTCGTATAATATTCGGTAAAAGGGGTTTAAAATTTTTGCTTCACGTATTAATATATAGATAATTTTTGTGAAATATAACAAAACACGTTGTCTAGGATTCAATAATAATATCGTGCCTCTCTATCACTTGTATCGCGTTCTCGCTTGCACGCAGAGGCTCACATGGAACGAGAATTGACGCAAAGATGCAATCCGCCACTTGTGATCATTCAATGCACCACGGTGTGGCCACCACTACCCTAATATACTATACATACACTAAAATTTTTATTTACTCGTTTTTTTTTTTCGTATAAAACGATTTCACAAAAAATAAACTTTTACTGTACAAAAGGTTTTACAGTGATTCTTGTTTTATCGTTCACCTCCAATAAAACTTCTTTTTCAATAAAGTACAGATAAAAACTCAAAAATTGCTCTATTAAACACAAAACTTGTTTTTCTTAAAGCCAGTCAAGTTCTCATTTTATTTGATACTTTGCCACTCCCGTAAAAAGTCATTAGAAATATAAAAAAAAGTAAAAGATAAAAATTAATAGGAGCGTCACATCGTCGTCGCACGTTGTATTCCATTTCACTTCCCTTTTGCCAATCAAGCATCATCAAACGATAAATTTAATGAAACAAATTACGTTGTTCTTGTATTATTTTCATCCTGCTAGTTATTTAAAAAAAAAATAGCATGAAAATCAATAACTTGCAATATTGAAGTTATGTTTAAACTGTTCAACGCGGTCATAATTCACCAAAGATCGTTTAAAATTTTCACGAAAAACAAATAAAAAGATTTGAAATGGAAATGTTGAAAAGTTGGTGATTGATTGAAATTCTGGTGGCCCCACAAAAAAAGGATTTAACGAAAATTTTTCAAGGAGTAAATATTTGATTTTCCTTCCTGTAAGATCAAATTTATATTTAAATTTTTTTAGTATTTTATTCTTGTTTAAAACATCGGATAAAAACTTTTTCTAGTTTTGTTTTGTGCAACTAATGCAATACAACGATAAGCCATTTAGTCAACGTAAGCTTTTCGCTCTGTCGTCGGGGCTGCTGAAAATGGGAGGGCTGGGGGGTAGCATACAATAAATTTTTATCGGACTTGATAAAAAGCTTTTAGTGTAATACGTTAATAGTCTCCGATCGACTAAAGTTCGACACAAAAGTCTCGCGTAAAAAGACAAATAGAAATTACAAAATAAACACAAACGAACGCTTGGAAGCGACTCACTTGTCGTTCGAAATGGGTTTTTCGTTTGGAAAAACTTGACTTTTCCAAAAATTTTAGCTGTTCAATAGATCAAAATTTGTAATTTGCTGGTTTGGACTTATCGTTGGTACTTTATTATAATAGAATTTGTATTTAGTTTTGAGCTTTTACTAAGCTTTCAAGTTTTTGTGAAAATATTTTTGTCTTTGTTTATTTTCTTAAGTAAAATGAAGAAAATCAATTTTATCTAACTTATAATTTAGAAATATTAAGCATTGGTCCACAATTTAAGGAGACTCATTTCAGTAACTAAATGAAACTATAAAAGTTTCCTAACAAATTTTCAATTGTCCCATTAAAAGTCTTTGGCTAAGTCTTAGGCTACAGTTTAGGCCCAATATTGTTATACATATGTCCCTGAATTTAAATGGTTCGATGGCCAATCGTAGTATAATTACTGAAATAATCAAGCCATTAACATCAGGGTTGAGAATATAATTTCTTAACCAAAAAAAAAAAATAATTTTAAAATTATTTTTCAAAATTTAGTAAATTTTATCCAAAACGTATTCTTTTTTCTTAGGAAAATGCGCTATCAAGACGTAATGCAAGACATTTATATAATTTTATTTAGAATGACTATTGGACTATTGAGGGTCAAACTTTTTCCCTACTGTCCTTAATGTCCATTGGCTTAAATGGTTCGATGGTCGATCATAATAAATGCAAAGATATTATCAAGGCATTGACTTGAAAGCTAAACATAAAAAATTTTTCAAACTTAAAATTAATTTGATCTAAAAACTAAGTCTCTTATTAAATATAAACAAGAGTTCAATCACAGTTTCACTTCTAAGAGGTTGAAAACTAAGGGATGAAAACTTAACTTCTTATTGGATAGCTCGATTTTGATAATTCTTTTTTTTTATTTAGTAGAACATAACTTTAAATTAATCTATTTTCCATTTTTATAAAAAAAACTCCACTCATAAGTAGACTAGGGTCGATAATTTTTGAACCCAAAAAAATTATAGTAGTATGAAACCCATTAGAAAGGAAGAAAATATAAGAAAGATGAAAGAAAAAATAGAAAACGGTCGATCTGAGGTCGGGAAGTGGAAAAGGGGGGGGGTTTAAGGGTAGAAACGGTTTATCTCAATTTTCGACAAAACTACAAGTCCTATGGAAAAAAGTTAAATAGCAAAGTTGGAGGTGATAAGAAGATCTACAATTTGTTTTCTAACACTTTTTTCACATAACCTCAAAATCTATTTGAACAATTATAATTATAAAGTTTTTGGTTTTTATTTTTATCTATTATAAAAAAAAAATACTTTTTCACGAAGTTTGGTATAAATGTACCTTTTTATGTTTCAAACACAATATAATTTTTTTGAATAAAAAAAATTTTTTTTCACCTTATTTTGACTTAATTTTGAAAAAAAAACCCTAATTTTCAATCGAAAATGTTCACGTCAAAACAACTGATTTTTTAAAAAAGTTGGTGAGTTTTTTTGTTTGTTGAAATCTCTACTTTTTGATGGTGCAAAAAAATACACATCAAAATGTTAAATGTTCCCAGAAAATGCAATAAATTTTGACGTGAAAATTTTCGATTGAAAATTAAAGTGCTTTTTCAATATTAAGTCAAAATAAGGTGAAAAAATTAATATTTTACATCAAAAAAATTATTCTGTGTTTGGGATGTAAAAAGGTAAGTTTTCACCAAATTTCGTGAAAAAAAAAAATGTAATAGATTAAAATTTAAAACCAAACATTTGTAATTTAAAATTTTCACATAAATTTTGAGGTTATGGGAAAAAAAAGCACAAAAGTTCTAGATGTTGTTATTATCGACAACTTTTCTATTTAACTTTTTTCCATAGGACTTGTAGTTTTGTCGAAATTTGTGATAGGAAACAAATTTTCGATGACAGTGGTCGTTCCCATAAGAGGATATTCTCAATTTGACTGTTTTTTTTTTTTAATATTTGTTCTCTCAGAACTTTCGACTGGGTGTACCGATTTTGATGATTCTTTTTTTATATGAAAGCTAGTGCTTTTCATGGGGTTCCATATTAATTTTAAGGAAAACTTTCACTTCTAAGGGGTGTACAAACAAGGGCAGAAATATTAATTTTTTACTGGCTAACCCTATTTCGATAATTTTTTTTCTATTACGTACAATATACCTTTAAATTGTTTATATTTCACTAAGAAGAAAAAAATCCACACTCTAAAGATGAAAATATGGGACGAAATGGTGATGTTTAACTAAATCATCGGATTTGATAAATTGTTTTCTATTAGGAACAGTAAGTATTCCTCTAAGTTTCTTTCATTACATTTAAAAGCAAAAAATGTCAAGCCTTGAGTGCAAAAGAGGGTGAATTAGTAACTTTTAACATTTAAACGGCACTGTCACATATGAACAGGACGTTTAGTTAGTTTACCCATATTAAAAAAAAATAAAATCAGTTATTAAACTTTAGATTCACTGAAAATCGAGAAAAATAAAAATTATAACAAAATGAAAAACCAACTTCAAAATAAAGAAAAAATCTTAAACAAAAAATGCACTAAAAATAAAAAAAATAATTGCGTATTTTTGTATCTACAACTTACAATCAATTTATCAACTACAAACCATTACCAAAATATTTATTTTGCGTTCAACTAAGCAAACATTTTTTAAATATATTGTCACAATCTCAAGATGGAGAAACGTCGCCGTTCTTAAAATTTGGGGGTGGTTACGCCTACTCTCACCTGGTCTCAGCGTGAGTGGGCTTAACCATCAGCCAGCCAATGAGGATGCACCATGGTTTTGGGATGGGGTTTGCCAGGCGGGGCATTGTAGGGTTATTAAGGGAATCCTCCTCGCAAATTCTACCGCGCCAGGAAAACTAGCAAGTGATGGCGACAAATAGTTTTCAAGAAAATTAGAAAGTTGTGCCGCCTAACAAAGGAATAATACAGCCGAACATTCGAGAAGGATTCCGAAACCCTATGAAAGCACGGACAAGCATAAGGCAAGACAATATTCAAATTAATCTTCGAGAGTTATCTACAACATTGTTATATAAATCTTCGACCGGTGTTAAAGTGTAAACAGTGAAAAGTGATCAGTGCTTAAATAAATAAAAAGTGAACAGTGAAATCGTGAGTGACAATAATAAGTGAATAAGTGACTGTGAAAACTAACTAATTGTTAACGTGTAGTTTATAAGCAACAATGGTGTAAGATAAATCAATAAACAATTGTTAAAAATAAATTGTTGTCATTAAACACAAATCCTCGAACCCGTAAAAACGTTACAATATGATATACTGCTTAAAAGACTATGAAATTATAAGGATGATACAATGTACAACTATTGTTATTTTTGGAGTTGGTGTCAGCCAAGGAAATACGACAAAATAGGTACTTAACAATAAACGAGAGTATTTTATAAAATCTATTTTTCAAATAAATTTTTATACAATATACTCGTACTGAGGCATATCTAACGACCCATAAACTAGTTAAATTTTTTTTTTTACAAATGAACATTGATATTGATTTCCTTGGCTGACACCAACTCCAAAAATAACAATAATTGTACATTATTCTTCCTAATGATTTGATTATTTTTTAAGCAGAATATTCATATATTTAAAAAATTGTGCTTAGGTGAACTTTAAATAAATATTTTGGTTATAGTTTGTAGTTGATAAATCGATTACAAGTTGTAAGGATACGCAATTAGGTTATTTATTTATTTTAAAGTCTGTATTTCATTTTGTTACAATTTTTTAAAAATTTCTAATAGTTTCACAAAACATAAATGCTCTTTGTGGGACAAAATCTTATACAGAATTTGTAATGCATTTTTATCTTTTTAACCGACTTCAAAAAAAGGAAGAGGTTCTTAATTCGACTGTATTTTTTTTTTTTTATGTTTGTTACCTCAGTATTTCCGACTGGGTGAACGATTTTGATGATTCTTATTTTATTTGAAAGCTGGTGCTTCCCAAATGGTCCCATTTTAATTTGAAGGAAATCGTTCACTTTTTTAAGGGGTTGAAAACTAAGGGATGAAATACTAACTTCTTATTGGATAGCTCAATTTCGATAATTCTTGTTTTATTTGAAAGCTAGTGCTTCTCGTGTATTTCCATTTTAATTTGAGGAAAATATTTCACTTCTAAAGAGTTGAAAACTAAGGGATGAAATATAAACTTCTTATTGGATAGCTCGATTTTGATAATTCTTTTTTTATTTGAAAGCTGGTGCTTTCCGTGGGGTCCAGTTTTAATTTGAGGGAAATCTTCCACTTCTAAGGGGTTGAAAACTAAGGGATGAAATATTAACTTCTTATTAGATAGCTCGATTTTGATAATTTTGTTTCTATTACGTACAACGTACCTTTAAATTGTTCACATTTTATTTTGAAGAAAAAAATCCACCCTTTAAGAATGAAAATAGGGGATGAAATAGTGTCATTTAACCGAATTTTGATAATTTTTTTTCTGTTAGAAAGAGTAATCTATTTAGTTTTGTTTTTACATTTAAAAGCAAAAAATTTCAACTCTTAAGGGCAAAAAGGGATGATGTAGTAACTTTTAATATTAAACGGCGCTGCCTCATATGAGCAGCGCGTTTGGAAGGTTAATCATTTTCAAGAAAATAAAATCAGTTATCAAACTTCAGATCACTAAAACGCGAGAAATAAATAAATATTATGAAAAAATGAAAAACCGACTTCAAAATATATAAAAATTCTTAAACAAGAAATGCACTAAAAAGTAACAAAATAATGGCGTATCCTTGCAGTATCTACAACTTACAAATTATTAGGATGATACAATGTAGAACTATTGTTATTTTTGGAGTTGGTGTCAGTCAAGAAAATAAATATTAATGGTAAATTGTAAAAAGGTTTAGTTGGTAATTGGTATTTTGTAGTTTAAAGGTCGCTAAATATTGTTACAGTACGAGTATATTGTTTAAAAGTTCATTTGAAAACTAAGTTTCATAAGGTATTCTCGTTTTTTGTAAAAGTACCAATATAGTCGTATTTCCTTGGCTGACACCTACTCCAAAAATAACAATAGTTGTACATTGTATCATCCTAATAATTTGTAAGTTGTAGATACTGCAAGAATACGCCATTATTTTGTTACTTTTTAGTGCATTTCTTGTTTAAGAATTTTTATATATTTTGAAGTCGGTTTTTCATTTTTTTATAATATTTTTTATGTCAATGTGTTTTTATATCCACCTTACTTATCGCAGATCTGCAACGAATAACCAGCCATTGATGACACAAACGACAAATGATTCAGGGCGCCCTAACTGAACGAAAATGATATGCAAGACATTTCACTCGTGTTTTCTGGTGGCAGCCAGTTTATGGTTGTTTTATCTTTATGTTAAAACAGACTGACGTTTATGGGCTCGACATAAAGCGAAGTGTGGCCATATGGTGACAATTTGCTATAAATATATAGCCACCACTTGCTCGAGAGTCGGAAAATATAAAAGACTTGTTTGCATAATATGAAAACGGTCGTTAATTTAATACTTCATCATTTTTAATTTGAACCATGAGAAATGAGTTTATAGTCGCATTAAAATATTTTACCAAACTGAATTTAAAAAAAAAAAAAAAACTTTTGCTTATTTATTGAAATTGCATTCGTGTTTTTTACCTTTGAACAAAACAAGAAAAAATTATGTTTGAATCGGCTTGTTTCAAAGCTCCCAATTTGGCTACGTGGACAATGTCACTGTGTGTTTCAACCCTTTTGCCTAATTGCTTTCTCTACTGAAAAATATCATATGAATGTTGAACAAAATGGAAAAAAAGCTCGAGCTTTCAAACGCATCGCTTCACTGACCCCATCGTCCATGTTTTGCTTTCAATGAATCTTCGATTGATTTCGAGATTTGAACTCTCTTTGTTGCACCAATAACCAACACAAGCAACTACATAATAATAATACCAACCTTGTATTTATTGAGAGTCGACCAATTGAGCGATTATTTGATTTGGCTTTGTGAATATCACTTTTCTTTTGTACCGAGCTTTATTTTCAAACGATCATATCTCGTGTATATGGCCCTCAAATATTTCAGGTTGGCTGACTAAAAAATTGCCTGCTTTGAAATTCCATTTGTCCAATCTCATTTTATTTTATTCGTATAAAACAATACGTATAACGAAAGAGTTGGAGGCCCCTTAAAATTTTTTTTTTTAATAAAAATTTATATACATATATTCAAAAACGTTTAAATTGAAATTTTGTGCCTCAAAGCACTAAATGAGTATTGAGAATGTAATTTATGACGATGGTGGAAAGAAAAAAGTTTGGGCTGGCATCGAAAAGTTCGATGATAAAACTTTGTTGAAAGCTCTGATAAGGAAATATCAAGGCTGGGTTTTTTTTTTTCGTTTGGTGAAAGAATTTTTATGTTCGCGGTGTATGATTTGCGTTTAGAGACGCGAGATAAAAAGAAAAGGTTCGGGAAAATGAAAGTTCCTTCAATGCAGTGTTTGAAGTTTTCCGTTCAATTAGTCGAAGAGGAAATTTAGCGATGTATCGTTGTGGGACGAAAAAATATTGTTAAAGTTTTTCACATGTTTAAATTTTTTTTCATATTGTTGAAGTTACTTTACAAGTAATTGTTATCTTCGCTATAGTCTGATTAGTATCGAGTGTATTTTGATGAAAAAATGTTTTTCTCTTATCTGTTTGTTCTTGTGGTAGATTTTTGTTGCACATTTTATGTTACAATAATTTTTTCCTCTCAAATTTTTGAAGTTATACTTCTTTAGGCCCGTTATGAAAAAATGATGAGAGTAAAACTTTTAGATGGGCGGCCATCTTGAGACAAAAATTAACAAAATAAACTTGGCCGCCAAAAACACTCGATTTCTTGGCGCGCAAAATTTGAATTTTTGTTTTATTTATTTGTTTTTATATTTAAATCAAAAATATTTATATATACAAATGACAAATATTATTAAAAAATAAGTTATTACTTTTCTCGAATTTTGCAGTAGCTGTTATCATACTATTTGCAGTTTAGTGATGAAAATGACGTCTGCATTTCATGCATATTCTTAGTTATCACGAAATCTTGGATTCTGAAATGATTCAACCATCTTAGAATAATAATTTAGTAAAACAATATAACAATAAGATTAAGACATTTACTTTGACAAGTAGCTACTTACTTTATTTTGCAATTTCTATGAAGCTTCGTTTTCATGACATGCATGAATTGTTAACCAGAAAAATGATCCTGACAAATTTTATAAACGTCTTGCAGCTTTCTTTGGATATTATTTATTGATACAAATTAAAATATTATTCTTTTAATTTTATTTTTAATAAATATATCTTTAAATATATATGTTATTATTATTAAATATTAAATTACAGTTTTTTAAAATTGATTATTTGAATATAATTAATAAAAACTAATTTTTAATGATACCAAAGAAGTATAACTTCTCACGCGCGTACATAAGCCTGGAATTTTTGGAGGATTTCAATATTCGAGTTGGAAGCTTTTCCCCATAGTTGAATCCCGTAAGTACAAATTGGGTTTAAAACTGCTTTGTATACCAAGAGTTTGTTCTGGATAACTGAGATTTTTGCCGAGAAGCCAATGCAATTTTTAAGCTAACCTCTAATTTGTTTGATGTGGTGAGCCCAAGTCAATCTCCTATTCAAATAAATTGCTAAATATTTGACTATACCTCTCTGGGGTTTTCTCTCAAATCGAGAAAACTTTGTTATTAAAATAAAAATTCGAACGAAAATGCCGTATCAAAGTCTTGGTTGTTTCACTAGTCGGCCATCGAACCGTTTGAGATCAATATTTTTCTCTGTCATTCATATCAGATCAAACTTAGATGATTGATATCATTTCTTGAAAGATTTTCAAAAAAATTTTGTCTTAGAAAATTAAAAACAGAAAATTTTGCCACAATTCTGCTCCAAAACTTTTGAGTTTAGCTTAACACTTAATCACTAGTAGGCCATCGAACCGTTTCAGCTCATTATTTTTCTCTGTCATTCATATCAGATCAATCTTAGGTGATTGATATAATTTTTTGAAAGCCTTTCAAAAAAAAATTTGTTCTTTATTAAAAACAGAAAAATTTGTCACAATTCTGATCCAAAACTTTTAAATTTAGCTTAACATTGGACTTAAAAATCTAAAAATTGTTTTAAAGTCAGAAATCTAAACTTTCTGATCTTCGAACAAATTTTGTTAGTTTTATCGACATTTGTACTACTTTCTTTAGAACATTTTATTTTATCAACTCTTCTACTTTTTCATTACTGACTGACAATCGAACCGTTTAAATCTAATATTTTTCTATACTATCCCTAATGTTCCTGGGCTCAGCCGGTTTGATGGTCGATCCAAGTAAAACTTATGACATAAGAAAGGTCTTTACGGTAAAATATCTGAAGGAAAAATTACGTGTGAAGAAAATTTGTCAAAACTAACTGTAAAGATCAAAAAGGTTCGATTTATAACTTAAAAATAAGACTCAATTTAAAAAAAAAAGTAATTTTTAAGTTTAATGTTATTCAAAATGTTTTCAAGTGTGGTTCCTACACGATGGCTATGTATAGATATATTTCTTATCACTAAAATTTATCTTTTATAAATCTGAACCAAACAATCGATTTATTTAAGTTTATCGAAAATACAATTAACGTCTGATTTTGATAACTTTTAGTTTGGAATAATATTTCAAAAGTGTTAAGGTTAAGAAAATAACAAAAATTGAGCAGAACCACTAATTGGCGCTGTGGTTAGAGCACTTGTACTCTCCGCTTCATGCGTCAAGTGGTTCTGGGTTCGATCCCCGTTGAATCTTAGACTTAAGATCATAGACCTTAGATATAATTGACCAACAGAAATTCTCTGTATTTAGACAGTCGTGATATGACCTTAGATGTTAAAGCGACTTAAAACATCAAAAAAAAATAGTTTTTTTCTATTCCAAATAAGAACCAGTATAAAAAATTTTTATAAAGAATTTTTCTTTTTGGTGTTTTAAGTCGCTTTAACATCTAAGGTCATATCACGACTATCTTACAAAGAGAAAATTTATGTAGGTCTTAAATCTTAGATTATTAGTCTTAAATCTAGAGATTCGACGGGGATCAAACCCAGTACCACTGACACATAAAGGGGAAAGAGCAAATTGGTCTAACCACTACGCCATTAAGTTGACTTCAAATAATTTTTTGTTTCATTAAGTAAGAATATTCTAGACCAAGAGCTTCTAAGGATTTTAATGATTAGCACACTTTATAAGATTCCTGTAGGATATCGATATCAAAAATTGTTTACCATCAATTGGCGCAGTGGCTCTTGCCAAAGCTCTCTCCGCTTCATGCGTCAAGTGGTACTGGGTTTGATCCCCGTTGAATCCTAGAGTTAAGATCCTAGACTTAAGCTACAATTGACCAACAAAAATTCTCTGTGTTTAGACAGTCGTGATATGACCTTAAATGTTAAAGCGACTTTAAACACCAAAAAAAAAATTGTTTGAACCTTCTTATATTAGAACGAAATACTGAAACGATATCAATTTTTGTTCATTTTTTTAGTTTTGTCGTAAAATATTTTAAAAGTTGATGTTTATTTCAGAAAACTGTATGGTTCCTACAGCATTGAAGAACTTTTGGTTTTTGGTCCTTTAACGAGAACGAAACAAAATTTCAATTTTTTTTTTCTTTCAAAGATTACTCTTTGTAACAAAGATTACAAAAATTTATCCAAATAAAATTTTATAAATGAAATCTCAACAAATCTTGCCCGGATCAATAGAGGCAATAAAAGATTGTTTTTGTTAGGTTAAAAAACCTCAATGATTACAATTAATTCCTGTTTAGATTAAAAAGCGCTATGAATAATTTTTTTCTACTTTTTAAAACCAAAATTAAAGGATCCTACCAGACTTTTATTAAATCCAAGTTACAATTAAATACGAAATTTAAGTTGTGTCTCAAAAGCTTTAAAATTTTCGAGAAGAAAATAAGAAAAAAAATTTTTTTTTCTGATATCAAAAACGAACTTTTTACACTGAATTTAGATGAGAAAATTCATGAGAGACGATTTTCTCGTGTAAAAACGATCATACATTTGCATTAACCATGAAATTTACATGCTAATAAATAGGCTTTGCGCGGCTTATACAAAGCAAATTCTCGTTAGACGACGCGTAATTCCATCTCCCCTTCCACCCTCATCTATATTTTAATGGTAATCAGAAACACAATTTTCCAAAAACCAAATCCTCACATGTGTGAGAGACAAATCGCGCGGCGACATTTTCAAGTTGCACAAAACGTAAACGTAAACATAAACTGTGCTTTGCTGCCGTTTTCGATTATAAATTCACTTTTATAACGCTTCACTTTAAATCTATTACGGGTTAACTCGCGCTCTAATCCCTCGGAAAACTATTTAAGGTGGTAGCTTGCGTGGATTACACTAGTTAATTTATTAATTGAAACATTAATCGAATGACTTAATCCACAAACGTCTTGTCCCTAAGCCATTCTATTTTTTTTTCTATAAGTTCTAATCAAAATTTTATCAAATCGTGGAAAATAATTTTTTGCTTACCAAATTATTGTGATTTTAAAGTTAATATCATATATTTAAAGAAGAAAAAAATGGCCAGCTTCCAAGAACATGACAGATGCACATGTAATGGCAAGAACATTTCACTTAATTGGAAGGATGAAATGTTTTTCTGAAAAGTTCACGTCTATTTCTCAATGTTCGTTTCATTCCAACAATATCAACAGTTATTTATTTGATTCCACGTTCACATTTATTTAACTCACTAACGATACAACGATTCAAATAGTTTCATCATGTTTCCAAAATAGCTCAAGTCTCGTTTATCTTCATATAACAAGGAAAATCTTTCAAATTGTTCGAGAGAAATTTGTTATTTAAATGTTCAAAGATATTTTAATCGAAGAAAGCAACAAGTGAACGTTTTTTTTTCCTTCGTTTGTGCTCTAAATATAGATTTTGATTCAGGAGGGGGGGGGGGGGGTGTAAAAAGACCTTCAGGTGAAATTATGTGCGGAAAACGTGTTGTCATGCCACGTGGAGACGTTGACGATGCTGAAAAGCTCAGTGAGTCGAGTCTCGAGTCTCAATCTAAAGCTGATAGCTTCATTCGAAATGATTGACGTGCTTTACAGTCGGAGCTAATGGAAAAGTTTATCGTTTTATTAGCTGATATTTTTAACAGATTTTTAGCGAAGAAAATTTGTTTAAAAATACTAAAGAAAATTAATGTTTTTCCATTTTCCTTATTAATACTATTTAAGTGTTCTTTTAAGAGAAATATAAAGCAGTGAACCGACAAGTAATCGACAAAATCAAGATTTCTAGATTTCTTATTCTATTTTAAAAAATAACCCTTGAAATCTTATAATTCATTAATTTTTTCAAAACATGTCTAAGATCTCAAAAAAAGTGGTTGCTTTTACTTTATGTACGCGCATGAGAAGTTATACTTCTATGGTATAATTAAAAATTAGTTTTTATTAATTATATTCAAATAATCAATTTTAAAAAACTGTAATTTAATATTTAATAATAATAATATATCTATATTTAAAGATATTATTATTAAAAATAAAATTAAGAAAATAATATTTTAATTTGTATCAATAAATAATATCCAAAGAAAGCTGCAAGACGTTTATAAAATTTGTCAGGATCATTTTTCTGGTTAACAATTCATGCATGTCATGAAAACAAAGCTTCATAGAAATTGCGAAATAAAGTAAGGAGCTACTTGTCAAAGTAAATATCCTAATCTTATTCATATCTTGTGTTACTAAATTATTATTCTAAGATGGTTGAATCATTTCAGAATCCCAGATTTCGTGATAACTAAGAATATGCATGGAATGCAGACGTCATTTTCATCATTAAACTTCAAATAGTATAACAGCTACTGCAAAATTCGAGAAAAGTAATAACTTATTTAATTTTATTATGTATCATTTGTATATATAATTATTTTTAATTTAAATATAAAAATAAATAAATAAATAAATAAATACAACAAAAATTCAAATTACGCGCGCCAAGAAACCCCCCAGTGGTTTTGCGACTAACTTTATTTTGTTAATTTTTGTGTCAAGATGGCCGCCCATCTAAAAATTTCACTCTCATCATTTTTTCATAACGCGCCTAAAGACGTATAACTTCAAAAATTTCTCTCAAAATCTAAAATAACTCGTTCCCATGCAAAATACCGCGCTAAGACTATCCTTAGGATCCTATAGAACGAGCCCAATAAAAAGTATATTAGCTGAGTCAAACAAAATCCCCATTACCCTTAGGGAAAACAAATATCCATCTAATGCATTGCCTCCCACCAAGCTTTACAAGAAAATCCAGTCTTTTCAAAAATATTAAGACCCTCCAACCTCCTAACTACAGCTCAAAACAAAAATCCCCCGGAACCCCTAGCGATTATAGTCAACAAACACCTTCGTGACATAAAGTTCTACATTTCTCCTCTAATCCAAAGTTCACCCTTCCCTACCCCCTCAATGAAGGAAACACTATCCAACTACTATCCTGGACCTTTACGAATACCCAAAAGAAGAAACCCCCTAAACCTATATTTAAAAAACTTTTCTTAAATTAAAAACCAAGGGCACTACGACAACATCCTCTACAGTCTACACTGACAGATCAATACTCAAAGAGAAAAGAGGATGCACCGTAACAAATAAGAGTAAAAATCTAAAACAACTCGTTACCATCCAAAATACAGCGCTAAGACTATCCTTAGGAGCCTAAAGAACGAGCCCAATAAACAGCATATTAGCTGAGCCAAACGAAATCCCCATTACCCTTAGGGGGAAACAAATATCGATCCGATTCATTGCCTCCTACCAAGCCTTACAAAAAACTACAGTCTCTTCAAAAATATTAAGACCCTCCAACCTCCTAACTACAGCTCAAAACAAAAACCCCCCGGAACCCCTAGCGATTATAGTCAACAAACACCTTCATGACATAAGCTTTCATATTCCTCCTCTAATCCAAAGTTCACTCTTCCTTACTCTTCCATGAAGGAAACACAATCCAACAACTATCCTGGACCTTCACGAATACCCAAATGAAGGAACTCCCTAAACCTATTTAAAAAAACTTTTCCTAGAATTAAAAACCAAAGAACCAAAGAAATCCTCAACACTGATAGATCAATACTGGAAGAGGAAAGCACCGTAACAGATGAGAGTAACGCACTCACGAGCTACCATCTTCGGAAGTTCTTCTCAATATTCACTTGAGAGACTTGCGCAATGGAAATGGCGCTTGGGATAGTGTGCTCCGAGTCTTTATCATACCTCTTATCCATCAACTCTGTTCCTGTATCTCCCAACTAAAAAGTACCCACTATCCAGGCGATGCTATCCAACCTTAAAAAAAAAAAACAGAAAAAACGGACGACTTCATTTGGATCCAACCCCATATGGGCATCAAGGGAAATAAAAAGCCTACAACGAGGTAAAAAAAGCCACAAAACTGCTCCTATCCAGGGAAACGCCAATTCCAGGTCTACTTGAAGACTATATAGGTGTCTAATCACCCAATACAAGATGATATGGGACGTGGAGTGGAAGAGCTCAGCTTCCAAATTACACACCTCATGCCAATATATCCTCCGAAAGGTACTAACAAATGATCTACCCCGATGACATCAGGTAATAACAATGCGTTTAAGAATGAGACACTCTAATACAGTGGTTTCTAACCTTGTTGGAGTTACTAAACCCTATCAGTTTCATAAGGACATTCACCAAATCCTTCTAAATAGGAAAAAAAAATTTTTGTCAATGCAAAGTATTGGTATGAGACCTATATCTCCATATACCTTACATTTGTCGGGCGTATATCTTGACCTCCGCCAAACCCCCCGGGATTGACTCACCGAACCCCTGGGGTTCGATCGAGCCCAGGTTATAAACCACTACTCTAATATGCCCCACTCAAACCTACTGAGCAAAACTCAACCATCTCGTTGCGAAAAGTGCCAACTTCCACTTTCATATTTTATAATTTTAAATTCATATATTACATAGGTGATCCCTAGATGGCAGGATGACAGATCCCTTCTGTTGGATAATGCTCCCGCTCACCCTCCTGGCCATGATGATGACATTTTAGATGAATATAAATTTATTAAAATTGTCGAACTGCCACCCAATACAACGTCTACCCTTCAGTCCATGGATCAACAAGTTATCTCCAATTTTAAGAAACTTTTTACGAAGCATCTTTTCAAGTGTTGCTTCGAAGTTACCGAAAATACGAAATAAATAAAATAACTAACAAACATTATGTGTGTGTAATGTGTTATGTAATTTAACTGTGTTTTAGGTTAGTTTCATATCGCTAGAACGTATTAATATATAAATATTATATTATTTTAAATGGGAAAAATTGCTTTGAGATGCGATTTTTTGCCATACGACGATGATCACAGAACGAATTAAATTCGTATATCAAGGTACCACTGTATTCGATTGCATCCACCTTCAAAAAAACAAAGAGGAGACAAGTACACTTTACTCCAGCCAAGAGGCGTTAAAGGACCCAAAGTCGTGGATCAGTACAATCATCTATTTCAGAAAAATTCACCTTCAGAAAAAAAAAATTAAAAAATATTTCTTACGTTTAAATTTATTGTAAAGTTTTTAAATATTTTACCTGTTTTAGAGCTTTTTGTAACAATTTTTATAAAAATAAAATTGAAAAAATATATTCAGTTTCAAAAAAAAAAGTGGTTGCGTGTACTTATGTACGCGCGTGAGAAGTTATACTTCCTTGGAATCATTAAAAATTAGTTTTTATTAATTGCATTCAAATAGTCAATTTAAAAAAAAATGTAAATTATTATTTAATAATAATAATAATAATATATATATTTAAAGATATAATTATTAAAAATAAAATTTAGAGAATAATATTATAATTTATATCAATAAATAATATCCAAAGAAAGCTGCAAGACGTTTATAAAATTTGTCAGGATCATTTTTCTGGTTAACAATTCATGCATGTCATGAAAACGAAGCTTCATAGAAATTGCAAAATAAAGTAAGTAGCTACTTGTCAAAGTAAATGTCTTAATCGTATTCTTATCTTGTTTTACTAAATTATTATTCTAAGATGGTTAAATCATTTCAGAATCCCAGATTTCGTGATAACTAAGAAAATGCATGAAATGCAGACGTCATTTTCATCACTAAACTGCAAATAGTATGATAACAACTACTGCAAAATTCGAGAAAAGTAATAACTTTTTTTAAATAATATTTGTCATTTGTATATATAAATATTTTTAATTTAAATATAAAAACAAATAAATAAAACAAAAATTCAAATTTCGCGCCCCAAGAAACCGAGTGTTTTTGGCGGCCAAGTTCATTTTGTTAATTTTTTTCTCAAGATGGCCGCCCATCTAAAAGTTTCACTCTCATCATTTTTTCATAACGCGCCTAAAGAAGTATAACTTCAAAAATTTGAGAGAAAAAAATTATTTTTTATTTTTCAAAGTAAATGTCTTAATCTTATTCTTATCTTGTTTTACTAAATTATTATTCTAAGATGGTTGAAGCATTTCAGAATCCAAGATTTCGTAATAACTAAGAATATGCATGAAATGCAGACGTCATTTTCATCACAGCTATTGCAAAATTCGAGAAAAGTAATAACTTATTTTTTAATAATATGTGTCATTTGTATATATAATTATTTTTAATTTAAATATAAAAATAAATAAATAAGTAAATAAATACAACAAAAATTCAAATTACGCGCGCCAAGAAACCGAGTAGTTTTGCGGCCAAGTTCATTTTGTTAATTTTTGTCTCAAGATGGCCGCCCATCTAAAAATTTCACTCTCATAATTTTTGATAACGCGCCTAAAGAAGTGTAACTTCAAAAATTTCTGTTGGTTTAGAAATTTATTGATGTGAATTTAAATGATGTATGATTTTTTCCAAATATCCCTTTTGGTAACACTTTCTTCAAATATAGGGGGCTTTGCGTGACATTCTTCTAATTGGTCGACAAGTTAAAATACAAATTTTCATTGGTTTAAAATGCTGAAAACTATCATTTTCCATTGAGCTTTTTGATTGTTCCAATTATTGGTATTTTAAGAGCTTTACAGATTTCGAGTAAAAGCTTTCGTCTAAGATTTCGAGAAAACGTCTAGAACAGGTTATGAGAAAAATTTACGGTCTTTATTTTTTCTTTTTTAGTAATCAATAAAGACAGGGTTTGAAGCTAAGATTTTTATTCAGGGTGTTGCAACATGCACCCTCCAATTGATCAAAGGGTTGTTTCGAACGTTTTTTTTTTTTGTTGTCAAGTGTTTCGATTCGCTCAATTAGAATAAGGGATGTTTTGAATTCACATGTTACAATGAAGGTCTGTCAGCGACAGACGGACGGCCCACTGTCCCTGTTGGCCGCATGTTTTAATTAAAAGAACGTCGGCAGGCGGGCGACGGTTAATGAGCGCCAGATTGCATTATCTCGGAAAAACTAAACACACGCCAAATGTGTTCTTTTACCGGGTTTGTGAGTTTGTTTTTTGTCCCATTGTCTGACACATTTTTTGCATGGAATATGAAATCACAATGGCGAGAAAACGTTAATGACTAACAACCAGCCAAAAATGGAAATAATTTTCCAGTAGAGAATTAACATGAGGTGTTTTAAGCGAATATTTTTTTCTAGAAACATAATATGCTTTAAATTTAAACAACAATCTTAAAATGAAACGTTGTATCGTGGCTACGTGAGTATCAAATCGCATTTACTTGACTATTTAGTATGCATTCGCGTCTCGATCGAATCGAAACTTGTTTTGAAAGCAAATCATTGAAAGAAATTAAAGTCGCTCACTGTGTTTGGAAGAAAGTTTTCTCATCAATACGCCATTGAATCGAGAGGAAAATAATGCCGCTTCTCCTTATGGAAAATATACACATACATCGGTACATATATAAATAGATGCAACCAAATTGAATTTAACGTTAAATAGCTACGCTTACAATATACATAATCTAGTTGGTGAAACATAGATTGAAATCTTTATATCAAATTGAAACTTGCTCGCGCTCACATCGATATTATTACAAAGTTTTCATTCACTTTGATGTCTTGCACCCACTTATTTGTGCGAGATAAAAGATGCAATTTTATAAAATTCATCTATGAAAAATGCCTCGACAATCTTATCTTATGTTATGAAATTATTAGGTTGAAAAATCACTGATTTAGGGGAAAGATGGAAGGTGTTTTGTTCTTAACAGGAAATTGAACTTTAAAACCACGATTCAGAGTGTAAATATTTTCTACGATAAGAAAAAGATAACTATCAGTGAGTGAATTTTTTATTTATTTTTTTTATTTCGAACGTTGCCAATGTCGCGAGAACACGTTATACAAAAAAAAAACTAATAAAAATCGAAATGTGTGCTGGGACACATAGTAGAAGTGAAACTTCAACGGACAAGTGGAAGTCAGTCAAGTTTCTTTTGGGCTATTAGTACGCCACGTTGTTCAAAGAGGCACCATCTTACTTATATTATAAACGTGAAAGTTTGTATGGATGTTTGTTACTCTTTTACTCAAAAAGTACTAAATAGATCTGGGTGAAATTTGGCAAAGATATAGATTATAATCCAGTTTAACATATAGTATATTTTATATCCAAAAAAAAATGTACGGTTCCCGTGGGATAGATTTTTTTTTACAGAGAAAAAGATTAACTTCTTTTTGTGTAATGTGGTAGTTTAGGGGTCAGATAATGATATAGATTACTTCTCATACCGGAATAATAAACGGTTCCCATGGGATAGCAAAACAATGATAGTATTCTATAAAAACCGCGTATTTAAAAGCAGTTTCATTAAAATCCACAAAATAAAGTCTTAACTCATTTTCCTTAAGAAGACTTGATCTACTTTTTACTCAGGAGAGATGTACTATTCCCGTGGAATAAATATGTTTTTTTAATTACCCCATAGTTAAGGATTGATATGCTTTTTGCAATGTGGTAGTTTAGGGGAGAATGATATAGCTTACTTTTAAGGGTAGAATAATGCATGGTTCCCATGGGATGGCAAAACAATTATATCCTACAGGAACCATCCATTTAAAAAAATTTGATAAAGTTCGTAAAATAGAATTTTAACGCATTTTCCTCAAGAAGACCTGGCTAATTTTACAAAATTACAAAAGAAATCTCTACAAAGTTGAAATTAAAAAATTGAAAATTTTTACTGGAAATTAAATATGTTTTTCAATTTACTACCCGATAAAATTAATAATGAAATTTTTTTAAATATTTGAATTTTTTCATTGTTCAATGTCGAAGATATTAATTAGAAATAAACATTTAAAATAATATTATAAAAATTTCAAAATTTAACAATTACTTAACGGAACGAATTTTAATGAAGTTTTGTTAAA
This sequence comes from Sisyra nigra, assembly GCA_958496155.1. Classification (NCBI taxonomy): domain Eukaryota; kingdom Metazoa; phylum Arthropoda; class Insecta; order Neuroptera; family Sisyridae; genus Sisyra; species Sisyra nigra. The sequence continues at coordinate 3,948,254 of OY292315.1, forward strand.
GATCCTGTAGGATAGCTACTAATCTATTCTTTTAAGGGAACATCCCCATTATTTACGTGAGGCGTTCAGGGGCCGATGGGGTCGAGCTGAATCTCATCTAATCTTACTTTGGGGAAAGAGAAGGTCTCGCAAATATCACTTTTTTTGTAAGAAAACAAACTTTTTGAAAAATATCACATTAGATTGCGGGTTGGAGGAAAGGGTTATGCCAAATATCATGACATCTCACTAGAGGGGACGGGATGGGGTTTCAAAAATCGAAAAAAACGCCACACGCAATTAATGGATGCCCCCTAAAAAAGCTGTACGGTTTTAAATGACATTTGGTATGAAAGATTTTCAAGTCCTAAAGAAAGGAATGCGGGTACTTTTTTACTAAAAATCGTATAGAAGCTGATGTAAGACAGCTAACATCTCTTTCTTGAAAAGTATTTTTACGAATTTTGATAAACTTTCTTTGGATCTAAAGTCTGAAAGTATCTATCATTTTTTTTCTGTCAAAATAGATTAATTTTTATATTTCGATATGAACGTAGGGAATCTTTTAATCAATTAGTTAAATTTAGATACACTCAGCAAAGCGAGCGGGGCATCAGCCAGTCAGTAATATAATATAAATGCAATTGCATAGATGTAATTTGAACCAAGTTGAACATTGTGCTGCCATCTGTGTTTAAAGTGTCAGACTAAAATTCAGAAGATCCACTTTCCTGATAAAAGTGTCCGGCCCATGAGTGTATCCAACTAATACCATTGATTCTAATAGAACCCTTGCCCTCTCTGCGTGCGCCTTCTCCAGCTTTTCTCTCCCTCTACCGCTGCCCGCTTCTTGCCAAGCTGTCGTGACAATTTTTCGTGTTAGAAAAAATCCTAAAACCTAGTCGTTATAAAAATTGTACTTCAAAAGATAAGAAATTATAATTTGAAACAATTCTAAATGGCTTTAAGCATTCTTTTTGGCCAATCTAGCTGATCTTTGGCATTAAATCCCTCAATAAACGCATGTGTTGTGCTAAGGCCAAACTTTCACTTTAGGAGGAGAGATTGTTTTAAAATTATCTCTTTTATATTGCCTATATCCTTAATAAGATAATCAAAAATGATTGAAAATGATTTTTATAAGGTTGCCAGTTTTACTTTCTGAGATTAGCGCGTTCAGAGTTAAAATTAATCATTTTTATACAGCATATGTTGGGTTGGCAAGAAAGTTCTTGCGGTTTACACTAGTACTTAGCGTTATGTTTATTTCGTAATTCTTTTGTCAGTGTTAGAATTTTTTTTCTTTTAAGATTTGGTAGTCAATATCTTCAGGTAGTTATATAAACTAATTTCGTATAATTTTGTTTACAACTTTCAATTTATGGTCAGTTTTAACATGGAATGAAAAATAAGCATTTTTGACACATTTTATTTTTTTATTTTCGTAAAGGCAAGAAAGCGGCTGAACTTCACAAAGAGATATGTGAAGCTTATGATGTTGATTGTTTAACAGAACGCACTTGTTAGAATTGGTTTAAAAAATTTCGTTCTGGAAATTTGTCACTGAAAGATGAACAACGGTTTGGTCGACCTTCTCAAGTTGATGATGACAAAATGAGAGCGATAATTGAAACGAATCGTTACATAGCTGTGCTAGAGATTGCAAAACAGTTAAATGTATCACACATAACAATTGAAAAGCATATAAGACATACAGGTTGTGTTAAGAAGATCGATATTTGGGTTCCGCACGAATTGAAAGAAAATCACCGAACACAACGAAAAAATGTTTATGATACGCATTTCTAACGTAATACAATCGACCTTATTTTGATACGAATTATCACGGGCGATGAAAAATGGATCTTATATAATAACGTTAATTGAAAACGATCAGCCGCTTTCTTGCCTTTATGAAAATAAAAAAGTAAAATGTGACTTATTTTTTCACTTCATGTTAAAACTGATCGTAAACTGAAGGTTGTAAACAAAATTACACGAAATTAGTTTATATAACTACCTTAAGATATCGACTACCAAATCTTAAAAGAAAAAAATTCTAACATTGATAAAAGAATAACGAAATAAACATAATGCTAACTACTAGTGTAAACCGCAAGAACTTTCTTGCCCACCCAATAGATTGAGGTTTAAACTTTAATAGTTTGAATTAATTTTTTCTAGTTTTAGATATTGCAAGTGCATAGAATCGAAGCTCTGCATCAAGAATCGAACGTCTCAGTCGTTTTTATACACATATATAACTTTAAGAGCGACCAAATGGCCAGTAATGGACGCTTCCCATTGGCCCCAACATCGACGTAAAACGTGCACTTTACGACACGGCTCCAAAGTCCGCCGATTGCAATTTACCTTTTCCATTTTAAATTTATTTTCTGCTATGTTTGTGCGGCGCAAAAAAACGACTAAATCAATTCGCAACGAGACAACAACAACAATATAGAGCTTCGATTCGATTGTCACGTAGCTAGTAGTGAACACAACAAAGCCAAGATTGCCTTAATTATTAAAAACCGAGAGAAAAATACGACACGTGATAAATTCGAATGCAATTATATCAATATTTCATTGGAAAAAGCTTTCCGATCTAATTGGATAAATAAGTACGATTTGAATTATGAGAAAAATTAAAAATTTAATTTATCTTTTAGCACAGATGAGGCAAAAAAGCTTCCCGAATTTTTCTTGCATAGTAATTACAACATGAACTGCAGCGTAATTTCATTTTGCTCGATCGAGTCGACCACAATATCAATTTATTTCATTAAGTTGGAAGCTCATAAATACGACGAGTATGAAATTAATTTTTTTTCTCGAAAATGTTTCATTTATTTACCTCACCCCCATAATCCGTAATTTTTCTTCGATATTATTTTTAATCCTTTTAATGCGTTCAATTTCTTCCAATTGTCAATGGCAATTCTTTCGATATCTTCAATTTTTCTTGCACAGAATTTTCTTTCGTCTCCCCCGCTATCTCAACACCAAAACTTTCATTTGAGTGATATTTCGAGTGAAACAAAGTGTAAGTAAATATCGTGCCACAAACACTGATGCCTTGCAGGCAGAATGGTGACAATAGGACATACAACAACCCCTAACTGTTAGTTATTTGCCCTGCAACCTCCGCTGTTCCTCGATTCCCATTACCGGTCATTGAAAAACATTCATTTAATTAAATTCACAGTCATGCCGTTGTTGGGTGTATAGTAGTGGGAACATCATTTTATTTCTTCGCACCCTTTTACCAAACACCACCCGTGGCGCGTTCTTAGCTGCTTTGTTATTTATGACATCAAACTTGTACTTTATATATGTATATATGATAGTAGAGGAATATTGAAGCAAACAGAAGTGAAGGTAGAATGGTTCATTTGTCGAGCCTTTATGACCCACCAAATGATAGTGTTGGTCTCCCGGGGGACTGAGAAATGAATCTTTTACACCCCGAAATTAGTTGGATACATGCAAAGTTAAATGAATCTAGTTGTATTATAAATCAAAAAAGTAACACATGAGTCATTGGGAGTTAGTTCAACTTGAAACTATTGTAAATAACACTGAAAAATTAACTTTAAACGTGTTAATCTTAAACACTAAAATAAATTCCTAATGATCTAGAATTTAGATTCTTCTATAATAAACAAAAATTTCTTACTCTGATGAATGTGAATAGTTAAACTATAAAGCTTGTGTCTGCTATTAGTTAAGTGAGGCTTAAGAAAGCTTAATATTTGACTTAACATTTCCACAAAGTTAGTATAAAATTGATTCGAAAGCCTAAAGTTTCAAAAAAGTAGTTTTGGATTCTTAAATTCATCGCTTCAGGAAATATATAGGGAACACAATCCAAGTCGAAATTTCAGACCTCCTTTGGCCCTAAAACGGTACTTTTACCCTCTTTTGGGCCTCCAAAGAGTAAAATGAGCCTCATATAGACCTAAACGATTCCATCGTCTTCATTTTAACCTACATGAAATTTTTATTATATTTTGTGAACATATCGTCTCGTCCCAAAAAAAGGTTTATGATCATAAAACATAAAATATGGTTGTAAATTTCCTTATTTTTTACAATACCTATTGCAAATATTATTTACTAATAACCCAAATTTTTGATCTCTCTCTTTCCTATACTTAGATGCTTAGTATAATATTATGTATTCTTGTATCCATTACTGGTTTGTCCCTTAATCCTGTTCACTCTGGTTCATTTTTACTCAGCTTTAGTCTCTTGTTAACCGTTCGAGTGCTACACGAGTTATTATACAACAATTGAATAAACTTATTTCACTATTTGATTATTTTTCAATATTGTCTATATCAAAAAGCCTAAAAGTGTACATGAAAAAAATTTAAAAGTGAAAAAACCAAGTTTCAAAAAAAAAGTGTGAAAAAATTTGCTTTAATTTATTATCTTGAAAGTAATCAGAGAGATGTTATACAATTAAATAAAATTTCTAAAGAAATGCGCATGGTTGGGAATATTGTAAATTATAATAAAAGGAAGTCCTGGAAAAAAATGATGGCAATGGCGACAATAAAGGAGCTGGTAAACAAGGACAAGGAAATTAAGAACTAAGAACTGATATTTGTAATATTCTTATTACTTTTAAATTTATCGCTAATATTAATGAAACTTATATATTTAATGAATAAAACTGAATTCACTTTTTGAAAAAAACCTTACCAATAAAATAATAAAAGAGAGTGACAAAGAAAGAGTGGAGAAAAGAGAGAGAGAGAAAGGTCCATTTGAAGTTTTTTCTTTCAACCGCTTTTGATTCTAAACATTGTATTTTGTCCAATAAATACCACTTGTAGGTTCAAAAGAGGTCTTAAATTCAAATGCAAATGGTCATATTTCAATCTACTTGAACCCAGATTTTTAGGTCTAAAATAGGTCTAAAATGTCGACTCGGGAAGGGCTGAATACCTAAAAATCTCTGATTTAAGTCTCGAGAAATTTGTTATTAATTGTGCTGTCTTTATAATTTTAACGATCCATCTGTTGTAAGGGGTGTTATTTGAAAAACGATTTTTACCCCCTTTTTGGCCCCGAATCGAGCTGAAATTTTCTGTACACACCTACTTTTAATTAAAATATATGAATCAATCATCAATTTAACCAAGGGTTCATTGATTCGTTGAAATTAACAAATTAAAGTTATATATTAGAAACTAGTTTATAGTCTCATCAAAATATGGCGCTAATTTCATATAAAATTGATTAGATCTTATCTTGTCCCTGGTTTTTAAAATAAGAACCACTCATTTTCTTTCAGTTCCCCGAATCTCCGGAGTGTGTCATGAAAATTAAAAAGCTCTAACATATTTATGAATCAATTAATTATCACTTCAACTAAATAATCAAATAATTCATTTAAATTAATTTATCGAAATTAACTGTTTAAAAGTATTACATTGAAAACTTCTTAATCGGCTCACTAAAATATGGCGCTAGTTTTGTACAAAATTGATTTTAAATGAAATCTTATTTAGTTTCTGTTAATTGAACAAGGACTAGTTATATTTTTTCAAATCTTCAAATTTTTGGACTGTGTCATAAAAACTTAAAAGCTCTCACAATTTCAAATCCTTTTGTTGTAAGAGTCAAAACTATTAAAGCTCCAAATTTCCACTTAAAATAATTTTCTCTCAATTCTGTTAATTAATTATCGTAAGAGTTTCAAAGTAAAACTTTTGCAATTGCTGCAGTTCGATTGCTGAACGGGGAGTAATAAAACAAAGAATTGTAAGCTTTAAAGGGACAATTTTATGAATCAATTATCAGTTTGACTAAATGATCATGTAATTAATTTCAATTATTTCATCGGAATTAACTGTTATGTGTTATAATGAAAACTTCTAACTGGTCTCACTAAAATATGGCGCTAGTTTAGTATAAAATTGATTTTAAATGAAATCTTGGCGGAGGTCAAGGCACTAAAAGCTCTAAGCTGATGCTGGAGTGTCAGCAACTCCTGAAGGACCTGGCAAAGCACAACCGAGTCAAAATTGGTTGGGTGCCGGAGCATAAGAGAGTTGAGGGCAATGAGCAAGTTGATGCTTGCGCAAGGACTGGTTCGATGACTCGTGGGCCCGGAGCCTGGAGTGGAAATCAACAAATTTAATGTCAAAAAGACGACGAAAAGTCGGCTGAGCCGAATGCTGGCTATAATTTTCCGGTCAGAAACTTAGCAAGAGAATGGGGAGAGTATTCTCCTTGTTCATCGCTGAGGTTTTACAGCTAGGAAGGAACCAACTCAGGACAGTAACAGGACTGATAACCGGACACTGTGGACTGAGTAAGCATCTGCAAACGATTGGGGTGCCTCAACAAGACCTCAATTGTAGATTGTGCGGGGATGGGGAAGAAAACATGACCCATGTCATTTTTGACTGCAAAGCCCTCATAAAGTGGCGACACCTGTATGTAATAAATGACACCCAAACAGACACAAATCAAGCAAAAAGCTTAGTACAGGGACTGCTTCTGCTAGGCAGAATGCTGAACCTGGAATAAGCAAAAATCCTTGTACAACAAAGATACATGAGCAGACCAGGAGTACAATAAGCCTAAGGCTGCAGTACGGGGAAAACGATTTCTAACCTGGTTTTCTGCTAACGGAAAAAAATTAAATCTTATATAGTTCCTGCCAATTAAACAAGGACTACTTATATTTTTTCAATTTCTTGAAATCTTGGATTGTGTCATGAAAACTCAAAAGCTCTCCCAATATTAAATCCATTTTTTGTAAGAGTCACAACTATTAAAGCTCCAAAATTTGCTTTCAATTAATTTTCTTTATTTCCTCATTTCTGTTAACCAAGTATCCTCTGAGTTTCAAAGCAAAACCGTTGTAATTACTGCAGTTCGATTGCTGAACGAGGAGTTTTAAGCTTTAAAGGATTAAATACAGTCAGTAGGATCTAAAAAAGATTTTTCAAGAACTTACAAATAAAAAAATTTAAGGAAAAACAAGTCGAATTTGGTTGTTTTGTCGGCGACTTTGGGGGCATCGGGTAAGGACGCAGTCAACTGGATTCCGAGGCAAATGGGAAAAACTCAAAAAGACTCTGATTCCGCCAGCCGAAGAGCGAGCCTCGCCGTGTTGATAATCAAAATTTATTTTTCAATAATTTTATTACTTCCTATATATACTTAATATTTTTAGTGTTAATTTTGATTTTCTTTAATTCATAAGAATAAATAATTTCATTTTGTTAGCATTAATTAGTGTTTTATTTATTTAACAATTTCATTTCAAGCGAGTTATAAGCGAGGCGACCACCAAGGTAAGTCCTTCAAAATTCCTGTTTGGTGGTGGATCAACAGTTCGAAAAATCAAAGAATCCCCGTGCATCACACACCCACAAACTATCAACTTTGGTAAATATTATTTTTTAAACATTTTTCTTTTTAATTTCTATTTGAACGGGACTCGTTTATCTTTATCGACTTCACTTAAGGTCGGATAAGTCTGTCTCGTTTCAGTATATTGTAGAAAAAAACACAAAACACGTTGTCTAGGATTCAACAATTGCCCCTCTGTCGCTTCTATCGCGTTTTCGCTTGCAATCACAGCCTCAAATGGAATGTGACATTTTTTCAGACTGGCTGTCGTAGTTCATCAATTTATAAGACGTTATCAAGTCAAAATATATTTAAAAAGCTTGTGTTAGAGACTGGTTGGTTAAGCCGACAAGAAATTGGTTTGATTCTTGTATTTATAAAGTTATAGTTTAACTTTTAAAGAAAATCTCGATCTAGTTGAATAAAGTCTTGTTAAAATAACAACAACCTTTATTTTATTTTTTTTTTTTTGTGAAAATCCTTATAGTCGATCAGCCAAATGACAAGTACTTGAGAAGAAATTTTAAAATGACAATATTCAGCGTGCTAAAAGCTTGTCACGGTGCCTGTGCAAACAATGGGTGACAATTTATGTTGCCGTGCAATATTTAACCGTAGAACTTAAGTGGTACACGTGCACCAGCCACGTGTCACACGCATCAGCGTGCATCCCTTCAATTTTCGCAACAACCCCTTATCACCAGTCGCTCTATTTGCACAGTTTGCAATTTCTTCGGCCACAAAATTTAAATGTGATTACAAATCAAACGACAGCCACACCACCCTTTGTTTATTTCATTTGGTGAGCGATTGAATTGAAAAGATTTACTTGATATATATTTGGATACATATAATGTGGATGTATGTGATGGGAACATCATTCAAATGATGCGGCAAATTGAACAATAATTTTGATTAATTTTCATTGCAAACTTTTGTTGTAAATTTCAAATAAGTCATTGTTTCGGTCGGGTATTGTTTCAGTTCAATTGAAAAATTAAATTTAATATCGCAACGAGTTTATATTTAATAAATAATCGAATTGTGTAACATATGGATTTTATGAAAAAATCCAAGAATTCATATCGGTTGCAACCATTTGAGTGCAATAATTGTTGGTTTGGTACAGATGTAAAAGTCGTAAAAGTTCAAACATCTAATTTTACACGACTTACTTAATTAAATACGATACTACTAACTGGGTGTGTGTTCATTAGTTTTTACGACCAGCTTTTTAAAAAAAAAATGGCGTGAAATAACCAAATAGAGAACATGATTTTTAATAAAAGAGTTGGTGAAATCAAAGAACTTTTTTAAACATTTTTTTTTTCAAAACTAACAAAGATATTTGATTCCAAATCCCTCACCCTTTTGTACAACAAATAAACTAATTACCAATTTAATAATAGCATTCGACAGATTTTCAACGTCCATTTTTCAATGGGAAATAAAACTTTAATTTAAAACAAAGCTCTGGATGAGAGAAAAAAAAAACTTTCTCTCAATACAAAAGCTTCATATTACAAGTATTTCACTATATGACGGACTAGCATAATATAATATATACACATAGATTTTTTTTTTCGTAAAAATTTGCATAACAAAGCGTTGTTATGACATTTTAAATTGAATAGGGAAGTCTCGAGTGGCGAAAACCAAGCGATGAAAAAAAAAATGTTCCTCCAGATATCAAAATAATGATATCATATTTGAATATTCTTTAGAAAGATTTAATGTAGTGAATAATACCTTTGTTGAATGAATGCTAATACGTTACTTATTACAGTGTTTGTTTTTATTCAACCCTTATTTACGGGCAAATAAACAAAACGAAAAAAAAATTTATGAAACACAATATGAAATGTTTTTTATGATAAAGGTTTTGATATGCGTCCATCCATTTGCATAAAATTTAAATTTACTTTAAAAATTAAATTAACCAACTAAAAGCTTTTCTTTGACTTAAATTTCCATTTTTCTTCAATTAAACCACGAAAGTCACCCAACTAATAATTAGTAAGTTAGACTTGATTTTAATTAGTCAACAATAAGCCACTGCGTTGCATTAATCTGTTTTTAATTTTAACTTAGATTTGCAACGGAAAATATTGAATGTTAATAGCACGAAGAATTGCAATGTTGATGTTGTGAAAAATAATTTACCAACCCGTTAGCTATTCTTTCTAACTGTGATTAGGGGCAAGAAAACGTTGGTGGTGGTGCTTTCGGTTCGTTATCGTTAAAGTCAATCGAAATGTTTTCTTAATGTCGCGCTAGAATTGCATGGACGTTGCTGCAACGATAAGTAACTATTAAAAAGCTTTTCCGTTCACAAACAAAAGTTTTCGTCTCCATCTATTTAGACGTTTTTCAAGAAGCTTTTTATTTTTGTTAAAAGCTCATACAACATTTATATATATATATATATCAGGATGGATTTGTTGAAGTAACAGATTTGAACTAATTATGGATTGAATAAAAATTTACCATTAAATCAACGTATATTGATTTCAAATTTTCTTTCCTAAAAGAAGCTTTTTAGAAGTTTTACTAACAAAAAGCTGTTTTATATTGTGATGTTATTTTAATAGATCAGAGTAAATAATTTTTGAACAGAAAAAAAAAATGATAGTAGGATGAAACCCATTAGAAATGGAAGAGAATAAAACAATAATTAAAGAAAAAATAAATTACGGTCGATCTGCGGTCGGGAAGTGGAAAAGGGGTATGTTTTTAAGGGTAGAAACAATTTATCTTAATTTCCGACAAAACTACGAGTCCTATGGAAAAAAATTAAATAGCAAAGTTGTAGGTAATAAGAATATCTACAACTTTTGTGCTAACACTATTTTTACATAACCTCAAAATCTATGTGAGAAATTAAAATAGCCAGGTTTTTGGTTTTTAATTTTTATCTTTTACAAAAAAAAAATAATTAATTTTTTCATCTTATAATGACTTAATACCGAAAAAGCACCCTAATTTTCAATCGAAAATTCTCACGTCAAAACATCTAATTTTTTTAAAAAATCTGTGAGCTTTTTTTTTGTTGATACCTCTACTTTTTGATGGTGCAAAAAAAACTACATTACACTGTTAAATGTTCCCAGAAAATGCAATAATTTAAGTGTAAATTTTAATAAATTGCTCAAAATTGTACAAAATAAAATTGTACGTAACACAATTTTGGACAATTTATTAAAATTTACACTTTAATTATTGCATTTTCTGGGAACATTTAACATTGTAATGTATATATTTTTGCACCATCAAAAAGTAGAGGTTTCAAGGAAAAAAAGCTCACCGATTTTTTAAAAAAATTAGATTTTTTGACGTGAGAATTTTCGATTGAAAATAAGGATGCTTTTTCAGTATTAAGTCATTATAAGGAGAAAAAATTAATATTTTCAATAAAAAAAAAAATAAAGTGTGTTTGGGACATTATAAGGTAATTTTTCACCAAATTTCCTGTAAAAAATTTTTTTTTTTTGTAAAAAATAAAAATAAAAAACCAAAAACTTGGTTATTGGAATTTTTCACATTAGTTTTGAGGTTAAGTGAAAAAAGTGTTGGCAAAAAAAGTTGTAGATCTTCTTATTACCTACAACTATGCAACTTAACTTTTTTCCATAGGACTTGTAGTTTTGTCGGAAATTGAGATAAGCCGTTTCTACTCTCAACCCCCCTTTTTTTCCACTTCCCGACCTCAGATCGACCGTAATTTATTTTACTTTAATTTTTGTTATATTCTCTTCCATTTCTAATAGGTTTCATCCAAGTAGAGATTTCAACAAACAAAAAGCTCACCGACTTTTAAAAAAATCAGATATTTTGGCGTGAGAATTTTCAATTAAAAATTAGGGTGCCTTTTCAATATTAAGTCAAAATAAAATGAAAAATTAAAATATATTAAATCAAAAAAATCAAAAAAAAGAGTATGTTTGGAACATTAAGAGGTAAATTTTTGCCAAATTTCATGAAAATTTTTTTTTGTTTAAGATAAAAATAAAAAGCAAAAACTTGGTTATAGGAATTTTTCACATAAATTTTAAGGTTATGTGAAAAAAGTGTTAGTACAAAAGTTGTAGATCTTATTACCTACAACTATGCAATTTAACTTTTTTCCATAGGACTTGTAGTTTTGTCGGAAATCCAGATAAACCATTTATGCCTTAAAAACGCCCCCCTTTTTCACTTCCTCACCTCAGATCGACCGTAATTTATTTTTGCTTTCATTTTTGTTATATTCTCTTCTTTTCCAATGGGTTTCGTCCTACTATAATTTTTTTTCACTTTTTACCATTTTCAAAGGCTAAAAGCACTGGTCTATAATTAAAGCCTTAGGTTTCATAGTTAAAAAAACGCAAGTCGTAATGACTTCCTCAAAGTCCATTTGCATACTTACTAACGAGCTTTTAAATCAATCTTGTAAGCATTTTATAACTTTGATTTCCTTTTGAGCTAAACAACACTAATATTTGAAGATGTCATTCATAAATGGGTCATTCTTTTACAAATCGTACACATTCGACACTTGACATTTTAGAATCGCCTGAAATTTTTTTTACAGCTTCTATACGTAAATATAATATATATATAATATAATATTCTACTATTCGGATTTATGTCGGATTTTTTTTATTCTATACATTGTTACTTAAGGTTTGAAAGTATATTATTTAAAAAATAATTTTGCATAAATTTTATAAACAATTGCAATTTAATTGTTTATAAGCTTATATCACCCCTTTACCCCAACTTGAATCGAATTAAAAAAATATCATTGTATTCCTTATTTTATCATCTACAAAACCCAGTTTACAAAAAGTTGGGAGCTCTTTTATTTTGGAAGATATTAAATATTTTCGAGCGCAAGGTACCGAAACGCGCTCCGCGTGCGTCCAATTCCTAAGATCTCCAACGCTCTAGCATCTACTTTACATTTCTGAATGTTAACCATTTTGCGTTTGAGTATAAAAATGTTTGTTAAAAGAACCTCAAAATAGTTTCCCCATTACAAAACTAAACTTTAAAAGGCAAAAATGCATTTAAACGTAAAAATGAGGTAAATTTTTACTGTTAAAATTTTTACAATAATTTTTTTACTTACTTAATTTACAAAATTATAAAAAATTAACCAGAATTATCTATGTCCCTAAATATTTATAAATCTTTTTAAGAAGAACAATATTGATATTGGGTCGTTGGAAAGTTATGACGTTGATATGGAACGTTTCCCAGCAAATTCCGATATACCTTATGAGGAAAAAGAAGTATTAGTACCTGCAGCAATTGATTCGTTCAATCAAGATTTGAATTTTATTGGATCTTCTGCCATTCACAGAAGAAAATTTTCCAAAGGCGTTATTCCGATAAAAAAATTAAAAGAGTATCTGAAACATTATCGAAAAAAATGTTTCATCCAACTATTGACGAAAATGATGATACCATTGAGGAAAATGATGAAAATAATTTACATGAATTTAGATTTTATAAAAAATGAACTCAAAATGATTTCTAAGATCGTATATTTTTCTGGGTCTAGTGCTCAATATAAAAAAAAATTGTAAACCTTACTTACCATGAAGAAGATTTTGGTCTTATTGCAGAGTGACACTTTTTCCCAACTTTTCAAATGATGGATTAGGAGGAACTTTAAAAAGGTTAACAGCAAGAGCTAGTCTTCAAAGAACTTCCAATCCGATCCTAACACCAAAACAATTATTTGACTGGGCAAATGAGCCATTTCCTAATATTGCTTCAAAATATGTCACTAAAGGAGAATATTTTGAAGTTTATTTTTTAAGTAAGTAATTATCAGATGAAAAGACCAGTTTTTTATTTTAACAATTTATTTACACTATGTTTCATCGGTGTTATTCTTATTCTTATTATTATTATTAAATTTTACATCTGAAATTTTGTATTGTTAAATTTATATTCAAATTATATATTTTTATTATATTTGATATAACAATTTTCAAGATACCTGATGAAGTCGGAATTACACTGACGAAACGTAGCGTAAAAAGAAAATAAATTGCTAAAATAAAAAATTGGTCTTTTCATCTGATAATTACTCAAAATATTAAACTAGTAAGACATGAAAATCAGTATTAAATATTTTGAAGGAAAACGAAAATTAGAGGTTCGATTTAGAAAAGCTACAACCGCCAAAGGGACATTAAAATTTCATGCTATAATACCGATTAAAAATATTTTCTTTGCAAGACGAAAATGATACAATTAAGTACCTACTTTTAAAAAGTTATATAAATATTTCAACATGTACAACAATTATAATAAAATGAAAATTAATATTTTGAATACTTTTAAGTTTAAAACAAATACGTCCTTTTCCTACATCGCAACTGCATTCATTACATTTCCTTGCGTTCCAAAATATTATATGATTCATTTTTGAGGTAAGTATACCTATCTATTGAAGTTTGCTTTTTAACGTTTAGTTTTGTAATGGGGAAACTATTTTGAGGTTCTTCTAACAAACATTTTTATACTCAAACGCAAAATGGTTAACATTCAGAAATGTAAAGTAGATGCTAGAGCGTTGGAGATCTTAGGAATTGGACGCAGGCGGAGCGCGATTCGGTATCTTGCGCTTGAAAGTATTTAATATCTTCCAAAATAAAAGAGATCCCAACTTTTTGTAAACTGGGTTTTGTAGATGATAAAATAAGGAATACAATGATATTTTTTTAATTCGATTCAAGTTGGGGTAAGGGGGTGATATAAGCTTATAAACAATTAAATTGCAATTGTTTATAACATTTATGCAAAAAAATTTTTTAAACAATACACTTTCAAACCTTAAGTAACAAAGTACAGAATAAAAAAAATCCGACATAAATCCGATAAGTAGAACTGGAGATATAAAATTTCAAATAGGCAAAGGTTGGAGAAAATTCAAATATCATTGAAAATTTAAATGGGCATAGTTTCAAAAGAAAATTTTTTTGAGCAAAATCCAAAAATACGGGTTGTTATATTTACGTATAGAAGCTGTAAAAAAAATTTCAGGCAATTCTAAAATGTCAAGTGTCGAATGTGTACGATTTGTAAAAGAATGACCCAAATTCAAAAATATGTTAAATTGATGACTACATAAAAAGAAATCCTTATGAATTCAAAAGAACTTCAGATTTGAGACGGTCGAAAATCCACTCAAAGTTTAATCGTATTTTTGATTTCAAAATTTAGTTTTGTGATTTAAAAAATTGAGGTTCTTATGTATTAATTATGTGGTTATATTTCTGAAGTAAAAAAAAATGGGAAATTATATAAAAGACTGCTACAATTATTCTAAAAAACTCCAATAAAGGCTTTGTAATAGAAATATTTTAACACCTTTTAAATAAAATTTCAGAAATCTGAATACTTTAGTCTAAACAATGGGATTACAGAGACATTTTGTGTTTTTTAAACGAAACTTTATCTCTGTGAACTATTTAAATGTGACTACTGATGCTGTCTCTAGAATCTAAAGGTTTTAATTACTAAAACACAGTGGTAAAAAGGGGTAAATTTAATAAAGTTTTTGAAAAAGAATGTACGTTTTATTATTTTTTTAAATACTTTAAAAAATGGCCCTTGGTGCTGTCTCTAGGTAATAAACGTTAGAACAGACGATATAAAAAATGAAAAGCGGTCAAATTCAAAATTATCGCCTTGTAAGAGTTGCAATGGCGTCTTAGAATTTCAAAATCGAATTTTATTTTATTAAACTATCAAAAACTTGGCTTCTTGTGCTATCTCTAGGTAGTTCAGGATTTGAACGTAAGACCTACCTACATAAAAAGAAAATTTTAAACTTAGATATCTAATCTCTGTGTGATAATTTGGAATCAAAGTGATTCCATAGTATTTTTGAATCTTTTCCTCGTTTAAAATTTCAAAAATATTGATTTTGGTGCTATCTCTAGGTTGTAAGGGTTTGAACATTAAATATACATAGATAAAAAAGTTTTTTTTTAAATCAAATTTTCTGTTTTTAACCAATCAAAAAAGCAAAACAAAAGAGTTCTTCAAGAGTCCACACGACATTCAAACCTTGAAAAAAAATTTAAAATATAAAAAATTATTTGATTGCTGAAATAAGTTTTTAAATTTTTTAAGTAGGTTCAAAATAAAAGTCAAATAAACATTTTTAAAATAAATGGAACATTCGTAAAATTTCTAAATGATAATTTTGTCAAAATGGAGTTAATTTTGAGGTCTAAGCTTTCGAAAGTTTAATTAGTTGGAAATTCTTTCATAAAAATAATTTGACTATCGGAAACGATGCGTCATCGTCGATAATTTCATGAATGTCCAGTGAAACACACCAGTGGCGTGCAGAGGGCGCGCAAAATAATCAAATAATCTGCAACTAAATCAATATTGCTGGTCAAAATCATATTAAGCCACGTGTGATTTATTTGTTATTAGTTCCTGCGGCCATAAATTACATTCTTACAAATCTCTCACTCACACATTTGTCCAATTGTTAAGCAAATGTAATCACTCCCCCGATGGGGTTGTAATCAAATGAAAAGGTCGCCGCAAGACACAGGATTTCACCTCCCGGTATTGGGCGAAAGCCGAGGATATATTTGTAATATTGTTGAATAGGTTGTTTACTTTTGCATGTCCATTGGACCGTGTATACGCTGACGCTGACCAGAAGAAACGATACAAAAGCCGACAAAAAAGCCGAAGATATACACACAGAGAGAGGAAAATAAAAGCGAACCTCGAGACTTAACGATTTTTTTTTTTTTTTTTTTTTGTAAAAACCATTTCGTTTACTCGAAACTATTCAAGCCCGTTGCACGACCGGAAATTTTAATTATTTTTTTCCTCTCATTTTCATTGAAGACTTGTTTCTCTCTTTTATATAACATACATTCATATATTTATATAACAACAAGCTTTTTGCAATCTAAACTGGTTACTTGAAGCAGCACAAAAATATTTTAACGTATTTTTCACTCGCATAAAAAAAGAGGAAATATTAACAGTAATTTATTCGTCTTCGATTTGAATGATTCACGTTTTACGTTAGTAACATCAAAAACGAGTGGAAATTTCACATCAAAATAAAATATCTACTCGAATGAGTTTCAATGAATTAATTTTCAACATTTTTATTTATGTGATGGAGGAAAAAATGTATATCAAGGCCACGTTTTTTTCGATCACAAAGGAGCTCATCTCTCCATCATCATTTCGGACATAATATGATGAAACTGTATATTGATGAAAATTTAAATTGGAAAGCTACGGAGAAAATATTTTTAGTTTTAATAAAAAATTTTTATGGGTTATCATATATTAAAAATGACGACCGGAACAATATTTTCCTGATTGACAGACTGTCGAATAGCTGTCAAAAGACATGATGTGGACAAGATAAAATTGGTTATAAGATTTTAATTATTGTGGTACACTTATCGATAAATTATTAATCAAAAAGCTATTTCTATCAATTATTCATAAGCAAAAGACTCATTTACATCCAATTGCATTAAGATACGCTTAGTTAAAATCAAATTCGATTTTTCGCTGCCCCTGAACTGTTTATAAAATATTGTCACAATCACAAGATGGACAGACGACGCCATTTTTAACGCCTACTCTCACCCGATCCAGAGTGAGTGGGCGTAACCATCAACCAGCCAATGATAAGGTGTGTCTTGTTATCAGATTAGGGGTGGCGAGGGACCCCTATGGAGAGGGCGTACCGAAAAAGACTACTGGATGAATTAAGAAGGAGTAAAAATTCTAGAATGATCGATCATTCTACGAATTCTAGAAAGTGGTGTCGACAAAATAGATTCCGAGAAAAATAGAAAGTCCAGGGACAATGAGCTGAACATTCGAGAAATATTCCGAAACCCTTTATAGGCCGGGACAAGCATTAGGCGAGACAGTATTCAAATAAATCTTCGACAGTGAATCGCGAGTGTAAATAAATTGTGATTATTGTGACAGTGAACAAAGTTAACAGTGTTAAAATAAGTAGTGGAAGTGCTTAGTGTTAAAGTGCTTAAATAAAGTGAATAGTGTAATAGTGAATAAGCGACTGTAAAAACGAACTAATTGTTAACGTGTAGTATATAAGCAACAATTGTGTAAGATAAATAAATAAACAATTGTTAAGAAATAAATTCGTAGTCATTAAACACAAACCATCGAACCCGTAAAAAACGTTACAATAAATAAAAATATTGCGGTATTATTTATGCAATATAATTTACAAAAGTAAACTTTATGTTAATATAAACATATTTGAACAAAAGTTCAAACGTTTTCCCCAAATACGACTTCCAATTGCTAAGCTATCTTCATCAGTGGTCATCAAGTTGTATTGAACTGTTCTCAATTCATGTCGCATTCACACGAGTCAACTTTAGTTGAACGACAAAAGTTGAATGGAAAACCCTTGAGTGAACATCTGTTTCAAATAAAGTTGAGCAAAAAAAGTTTGAACGAGTCAAACTTTTGTCGTTCAAGTGATGAGTCATATTCGAGTTTTACCAGGTATTGACATGCGTGAACTCTTCAGATTGAATTGGCCGGTCAGTTTGCTTTATACTATGTTGGTACTATTGGATATTCTTCACCAATTGGTCAATTTCAGTGGAAATGTCTGAACCAAAACTGATTCAAGCCGCATTCAACGTTTGTCGTTCAACTAAAGTTGACTCATGTGAACGCGTTATGAAAAACCTCGTGTGAATCATTTCTTGAAAAACCCATCCAACTTTTTGGTCGTGTATTTAGCCCTTATAACAAACTGTTTCTACACCTTCCCGAGTTTATGGGAAATTTCTGATCAATAAGTCAGAGAAGACCAGCGTCCCTTCACCGTCTGTAAAGTGATTTCTGAAATCTTTTTTCTTCAAAGAGCCCTTTTGAGGATTGTGTCCACCACTTTGGTAGATCAGCCGTTAAAAGTAACCACACATTTAATGTATTATAATTCTATGGAAAAAGATATATATGGTATGGGTAATTCTCATAAAATCTTGAAATTCCTTACCTAGCAATTTTTAGAATAAACCTAACCGACTTAGGATGTTTTTTTTTCGAAAGAACATCATCAAGGCTAAAAATGTTGGTAATAACTTTGGGATTGTACGAGCATTTGTGCGGAATAATAAATATATAGTACTCTGAAAATCATTCCCTCACTATGTCCCAAACTCCAGATTAGAACATTGCCTAAAGTTTTTATTAAGAAATTCTTAAAAAATCCGTTTGTAACTATGACTTGTCTATTGTAAATGCAACAAATTTTCAAAATTTCTCTGAATTTAGGTTCATAAGTCATCAACAACTTGTCTAATGTTAACTCAACACTTGTCCCATGAAAAATAATCATTCCCTCACAGCATTACCAACAGTCGATAAGGTTTATTTTTGAGGACTTTGGTAACATTCTCATTAGTTTCTGACAGTTGGTAGTACGGTTACTTGTTCAGAATGGCGAATTGACTTCAAGTTTGTTAGAGTTATTGTTGGAAGAAGATTTCATTGCAATATTTTAAAGATTAAATTTTATTCAATCATTCCCTCACAGTGAAGAATAAAAAAGGTAATTATAATATTTCAATTTAGATGACGTACAAAAGTTTGTTTTTAGAGGCAGAAAGCGTTGCAAAAAGCTAGCTGGTAACGAACGGTTATGTTGCGAGATTTTTTTAGGTTATGATTTGTTTTGTCATTCCCTCACCGTCATTTCCTCATTTTTAATAAAAGTGAGGGGATGATGAGTTATGAGGTAATGACTTTCAAACTAGATCGACTCGGTTTTCGTACATCTTTGCTTACAGAAACTTTTTAATTTGTAAGTTAATATAACCTAGTAGAATTCAAAATATATTTAAAAAACAAATAATACGATTTCATATGAAAAATAAATATAATCCTCATTTCCTCACCTCAGTCATCATTCCCTCACATTTAAATCGTCAAAACTCATTTATTCTGGGGCGACGATATTTTTCACTTCTAGTAAGATAAAAAGTAGTACAAATTTAAGAGCAAATAAAGATGAATTAATTTAAATATTTTTCATTAATTTATTGATAGGTAATTTCGAGATTTCATGGGAATGTTCACCAAAAATGAAACAGCTAAAAAGTGCGCTTTTATTTTACCCTACAAACCTTTAAAAAACCTACAGGGCTTAGAAATTGTGTATTTTTTTATTAAAAAAGATCCTGTGGGTTATTCAGATCATAGCTTTTTCTTTACGATTTATAAACTTTTTGAAATCATTATTTTCATCACGGACATAAAAATGTTTCCCACATAAGCTTTTGTCCTTATTTTTTAAATATTTTTTGAGGATAACTTTTAAGTTCTGTTAAAATAGGAAGCCTTTTATTCAATGAATGGTCTTAGACTTTTTTCGTATTGTAAACCACAAAAAAGTTTCAAAAAAAAATTTTCTTTTTACTTCCTATAAGATGATATTTCAGTATGAAACTAGCGCCATCTTTTGAAAGTCTAATATAGAAAAAAAAATGTTAAAATCTTATGACCATCGAATTTTAAACACTTGAATTAAATGAAAAGATTCCTTTCGATTTTCAATTAAAATTTTGAGCACAATTTTTCTACCGATTTTTTCCAGGAACGTATAAAAGTTGGAAAATCGATATTTCTTTTTAAAGACTATTTTAATTATTTCTCTTGTTAAAGGATATTCATCATACAAAACCATAATTTCTACCAATAGAACCATTTTAAAAGAGGCTGATTTAGGTTTTTTCCTCGACTAATCCTTGTTAACATACAGTGTCACTTTTACTTCCCGTTCGAGGACAAATGTGCGTAATATATTTGCCCTTTGCAACACTCGACAATATGTTTTACTACCTGATACCATCAAAAAGCATTATACTCGTATATTTGTCCCTCTTACCTTACATATAATATAGAGTACACAACATTATTATACCCTCGTCGTTACAAATAGGTTTTTTGCTCATTTATTTCGTTATTGTTTTCTCTTCAGAAAATAATAACTCGGGGTTTTTAGAGAAAGTTCCTTGTTATTTGTGATTTATTACAAGATTCTTTTATTAAATTTTTTTTTTGAAAATATTGTGAATGGACTGATTAAAAATTTATTTTGAATGCATTTCGTCTCAAAGTGGAAACCATAAAAGTTTTTTTTTTCGATATGAAAAAAGGGAAGTAAATCGCATAGAGTAGGTGATATATAAGCTTTAGTTAAATCCCTTAAGAGTCGACCGGGGATTGAATAAAAATTCGATTTGGGAAATGCAACCGACACAAAAAAAAAGAACGGCGAACATGGCAGTGGCATCAATTAATGGGATGAATTAGAAACATGTCGTTATCTCAATTGGTAAAATTTTATGTTGGTACACTGAGTTTTTCTTTCTCTCGCTCTCGTCGCGTGTTCTCTTTTGGTTAATTGCCATCCATATCGGTTGGCTCAAAGTCGTTGCCAGCCGCAGATTAGAGACGAGCCAGAAATTACACATCATCCTCCCGATCGTAACGAGCCTAATTATTTAAGTTTTCCATCGAACAAAGTTCCTGACATTGTAGAACATTCGTAATTAATATTAATAACAAGATTTGACGATCATTATATGAACGAGATGATGTTTCAAAGCTTAGTTTATAATAAGAGCTTTAAACCTACACGGAAAAAAATAGTGGTGTAAAATTTACAACACTAAACTAGTAATATTTTTACTGCACTTTGTGTCCACTATAACCACAAATGTAACATTAGATAACACACTGTGTTGTATTCAGCTCTAACGTATAGTATTTTTTACTACCATAGTGTAGTAAATATATGTAGCTGTTACAACTGCTGAGTGTTGTACAATTAACAAATTTTGGCGTTTGCGCATGCGGCGCGTAAAAACATAACCAATAATTTTGACAAATATATGCAAGTGTCAAAAATTCAACTACATTTTTACTAGTTCGTGTTGTAAATAATACTATAGTTTTTTAATTACACTTGACTGGTAAACGTTAACACACGTGGTGTCATTCTATATAATACTAGTTAATGTAGTAAAATTAACAAGGACTGTTGTTAAATCTACAACACATTTTTTACGTATAATTCCCAAACGATTCGCTGGTTATCAATTCAATCATTGCTTCGCCCAACTCATATAGTTCATAATTTAAAGAAATTTTAAAAAATTTGTACTTAAGCCTTTTTTACTCAAAAAAAAAAAGTGGTTGCGTGTACTTATGTACGCGCGTGCGAATTTATACTTCTTTGGTATCATGAAAAATTAATTTTTTTTAATTTTATTCAAATAATCAATTTTAAAAAAACTGTAATTTTATATTTAATAGTAATAATATACATATTTAAAGATATAATTATTAAAAATAAAATTAAGAGAATAATATTTTAGTTTGTATCAATAAATAATATCCAAAGGAAGCTGCCAGACGCTTATAAAATTTGTCAGGATCATTTTTCTGGTTAACAATTCATGCATATCATGAAAACGAGGCTTCATAAAAATTGCGAAATAAAGTAAGTAGCTACTTGTCAAAGTAAATGTCTTAATCTTATTCATATCTTGTGTTACTAAATTATTATTCTAAGATGGTTGAATCATTTCAGAATCCCAGATTTCGTAATAACTACGAATATGCATGGAATGCAAACGTCATTTTCATCATTAGATTTCAAATTGTATAACAGCTAAATATAAAAATTAATAAATAAATACAACAAAAATTCAAATTACGCGCGCCTAGTTAAAAATACCGAGCCGTTTTGCGGGCAACTTCATCTTGTTAATTTGTGGTGATAAAATAGAACGTTACTAATGCTTCTGAAACCGCGCCGCAATGCAGACGTCATTTTCATCATTAAACTTCAAAAAGTACCTATAACAACTACTACAAACTTCGAGAAAAGTAATAACTTATTTATTAATAATATGTGTCATTTGTATATATAATTATTTTTAATTTAAGTATAAAAATAATTAAATTAGTAAATAAATAAAACAAAAATTCAAATTACGCGCGCCAAGAAACCCAGTGGTTTTGTGGCTAACTTTATTTTGTTAATTTTTGTCTCAAGATGGCCGCCCATCTAAAAATTTCACTCTCATCATTTTTTCATTACGCGCCTAAAGAAGTATAACTTCAAAAAAATTGGTCAATGAAGTTCTAAATAGAAGAGTTTTTATATTTTTCATTATCTATACTAATATATAAAATTGAAGAGTTTGTTTGTTTGTTTGATTGGTTAAACGGGCTAATCTCAGGAACTACTGGTTCGAATTGAAAAATTCTTTTAATGTTGGATAGCCTAATTATCGGGGGAGGCTTTAGGCTATATAACATCACGCTACGACTAATAGGAGCAGAGCATCAATGGAAAATGTTGCAAAAATCAGGAAAAATTTTCCTTTTGAGAGCGTTCGTGGCCTGCCCTGCGTAAACGGTTAAAGTTACGCAAAAATTATGTGCAGCAAAATTGTTCCTCTTAAAAAGTTCTACAAAAAAGTCCGCGACGGCATATGTCTATCTTTTACGGTTAGCCCGCTATAACCTTTTTAATGGTTGTTAAGGTTGGTTCAAAAATAATTCATTATTTGCGAAATTGTTTTTAGAAACATATTATTAATTCTTACCCAAATAAATATGACTTTTAATAAAATTTGTTGTGATTATAAATGACAATCTGAGTCATTAAATAGAATTCTTTTTATTAAGGGAAAATGTCTCATTTACCCGGGAAATTGAAAAACGGGTTGGAGAAAAAAATTATGCATAAACTCTATTTTTAGTTGAAAATGGATTTTGGTGATTTTTAAGTATGGTAAATATGCAAATTTTTATCTAAAACACGTTTTATTTTGGAAAAATTTCTCATTTCATCAGGAAAATATAGAAAAACTGGTTCGAAGAAAAATCATGCTGAAACCAAACATTTTAATAATTCATTTATTAGCTAAGAGTTAAGTAATAACTCATAAGGTCCTCAAGGCAAAATCATAATTTTTCTTTTCATACAGTCCACTTTTTATCCAGGAAAAATGTATGTTCCCGTAGGATAGATACGTTTTTGTTTTTCACAGAACAAAAGATTACCAAAATTTCTTGCAATATGGTGGTTTAAGAGACAACGAATGATATGGGTTACTTTTTATGTTAGAATATTGTACGGTTCCCGTAGGATAGGCTAAAAATAGAATCCTTCAGGAACTGAGTATTTCAAAGGAGTTTTCTAAAAGTTCATGAATAAGAGTTTTAACGAATTTTCCTCAGGAAAGCTTGATCTCTTTTTTATCCAGGAAAAATGTTCTACTCCCGTAGGATAGATATGTTTTTGTTTTTCATAGAGTAAAAGATAGACATGATTTTTTTCAATATGATAGTTGAGGGATCAGATAATAATATGGATTATTTCTTATACCAGAATAATGCACGGTGCTCAAAAGATAGCATGATAATTGTCTCCTGCGGGAACCGTGTGTTAAAAAAAAGGTCGTGAAATAGCGTTTTAACACCTTTTCTCTATAGGATTAAAATAAATTTACAAGTTTTACTTGAAGATATGATTTTTTATTTAACATCCGAAAAATAATGAAAATTTTTGAAACGTTGAAATTTCTTTCTTTGTTAATTTTCGAATACATATTTAGAATTTAGCGTGTTAAATTACATTTAAAAAATCAACAATTAAATTTTCAACTTTTCTTTTCAAAACTCCCCACTCTTTAAAATATGTTAGGCCTCCTAAGTGAGCGCTCGCGCTTTTCCTTCTCAATACTTGTGTACTTCTAACTTTTTTCCAGTAGTCAGTACTGAGCTGATTCATAGATCATTAGACATTCAGGCATTCAGCTCCTTGCAATATATTATATCAGATACAGAAGTACAAGTTTAAAATATATTATTTGTTACAACGGTTACAGGCGTTGCAATAATCAAATAACATTTCAATTTTTTTTACGTTACTCTTTGTTTAAGTTTCATATATTCTTTTTTCTTCATTATATTGTAAGTTTACATACGTAAATTTTATCAATAAAACACCCCAGTAGTGTTATACAGCGTTCCTTTATTATTTCCGTTCCCGTGACATTTTCTACTATAGTTCCACTCTTACTGATCTTACTGATGTGATGTACCTAAGATAGCTCATGAGTCATGTTATACTTTTAACGTTACAGACATACAATGTTTTTCCTGGTTTCGTCCGCGTGGTTTTAAATTAGCATTATAGGTACCAAATTTTATCTCTTCAATGGTTCTTAAGTGATTTGTGGATAAAACAAAGAAAGTTTCAACTCCTTTAGAATTGTGCCATAGGTTCCCCACTTTTAACCCTCTCTCACTCTTATTTGACGCAGACGGAGTTGCGCGGGTCAGCTAGTATTCAAATATTTTTTAAATAAAAGATTATCAAACGGATCGCTGGCCATCAATTTACTCGACTAATTAATAAAGGCAAATTTGTTTACTTGTTTTACATTCAAAAGCTTTAAAAATCTATTCAAGTGAAGAAGATTTAACCACAACTCTGTCATGTCTGAATTTTTGATGAAACCTAGCAAGTTTTCAATGAAGGTGACAGAGCGTGAAGACGCATTCTATGCACACGAGATAATTACAGTGTGAGAACATAAACAGTGAACGTTGTCCACCCTTTTCCCCAGACATTTATGTCTGGTTCAATGATTGAATTTTGAAAGGAAATTGAGAGATTCACGTCGAGTGTGGACACAGAGAGCACCCAACCTAAGACTTAGCACCGTTCATTTCACAGTTTGTCGCAATTCGTTATTGTTGAATAGATTAGTATTTGTGCGGTGGTAAATAAAAGGCCCAAAAAAGGCAGGCTTATGGTGCGACCGAGTTGTTTACATAGCTGTCGTATATAAACTCACCGGTAATCCGCTTATGAGGTATTTTATTATGTCGTGCATTTCACAATAATGGCATAAGAGATAGATATCCATAACGGTACACAAAATGTAGATGGTCGAGCTCAGTGGTGACGAAGAAAGAAAAAAATGGTTTTGCATTACAAAAGATTGAGAATGCATTGTGCATATGTTCAAATAAGCTTTTTTTTTTCTAAAAAAAAAACTTATATCGTTTCAATGGAAAATGATAATTAAATCGTAGTGTATATACTTGGATTAACTGTACTTAATACATTTTTTGTGTTCAAGTTTTTAATACTATTACTGTTATGGTTTAGTCCTCATTTAAGCAACGAATGAATAATTGAAAATGTTAATACATATGTAACATAAGGACCGAGAGATTTCAATGACAGGTTTTTGCCATTAAAATAACTAATGTTATTTATTTTTGGTATTTTTTTTTTTTATTCAAACATAATGATTGAGTTGTTGAGGTTTTATTTGGCATAACCAAATTAAAACTTATACAAAAAGCTCTTCAAAAGCTCAAATAATTTTTCAATTTTAAATATAACTTTGAAATACTGTTAAAAAGCGTAAAAAGCTCATAATACGTTGTTTCCAAAAAAATGTTGTTCAAATATTAAATTTGTCGGGAAATACTGTTGTCATGTATAATGTGATTTTAATTTAATAGATAATTTAATATTTTATTTGGGCTTAAGAGAAAGTTTTCTTTTGAGGGTAAATTTTTATGTTTTCAAATAGTTGTCCTTGCAAAAGAAATTTATTTTATTGCCTACTTAGAAGCAAAGGTAACGACACTCGATGTTATAATTAGAGTCATAAACTTTCTAGGTACGATTTTTCTTATGGGTAAGCTCACAGCTCCAAAATTAAACCTCACCATACAAACCACAAATCAGAAACCCCAATAATATCAACAATTTTTATTGACAAATTTCGTAAGAAAATTTTTTTCAAAGTCTTTTCCAAGTCTTTTTCAAAATCGTTTATTTTCTGCTTTTTTGAGTTCAAAAATGGTAAAAATTCCTTCATGAGCTTCCACCTGTCTAAAACTTAACTAAGTACTTTGGAAAACTTAATGTTTTAAGAACGAAAAAAATAAAAATTATTTCAAGCTGTCTTTAAAAAAGTTTTAAAAACTTAAAAGCACAAATTTCGATCAAGAAGTGTCCATTAAAAAGTCTTTTTGCTATACTTTGAAAAAAAAACCTTCTCATTTATTCTCAATTTTTTTTTTTTTTTTTTTTTGGTGAAAAATAACGAAATATACAATATAAGCTTTTGTTCCTACCTTTCTAACAAAAAAAAGTGGTTGCGTGTACTTATGTACGCGCGTGAGAAGTTATACTTCTTTGGTATCATTAAAAATTAGTTTTTATTAATTGCATTCAAATAATAAATTTTAAACAACTATAATTTTATATTTAATAGTAATAATATATATATTTAAAGATATAATTATTAAAAATAAAATTAAGAGAATAATATTTTAGTTTGTATCAATAAATAATATCCAAAGGAAGCTGCCAGACGTTTATAAAATTTGTCAGGATCATTTTTCTGGTTAACAATTCATGCATGTCATGAAAACGAAGCTTCATAGAAATGGCAAAATAAAGTAAGTAGCTATTTGTCAAAGTAAATGTCTTAATCTTTTTCATATCTTGTGTTACTAAATTATTATTCTAAGATGGTTGAATCATCATCATCATTTTTTCACAACGCGCCTAAAGAAGTATAACTTCAAAAAATTTTAAACTTTTACATAACATGGCTATTTAATAAATAGAACCAATTTTCATATTTTTTTTGAGAAAAATGATTCCAAATAAACCGTGCTGTTTTTTTTAACACTTTTTAGAGAACGATTTTTCAACACTTGGCGACACTTTGGCATGAAACTAGCGCCATATTTTAGTGAGCCTGCTACATAACTAAAAAAGAAATTTTGGTCTATTTAACGATTCTTTAAATATTTTTTTTGAAAATGGTGTTAGTTGATACATCCATACTTTATAAGGAGACATCTATTCATGAAAGAAGAACTTTAAAGCTCTGAAATGCAAGTTGTTTTTTTTACTCTCCTTTACTCTGACTTATAATGGAGTTTTATTGACAACCGAAGACCAATTTTTATATTTTAATCTTCAAAGATGATTTATAATAAACTTTAATTTCTTTTTTATTCCCTCAAAATGAATGAATGTTTATAGTTGGACCCTTCTACGTAAAACTAACGCTATATTTCAATAAATCTTTAACATAATTACCCAAAATGAAACTCTGATCGATTTCATATTTCATTAAAAATGTTTCTCTGGAAATAATGTAAATCTATGACGAATTCTGATATAATTAGGAGATATTTAAGTTTCATAATTCGATTCAACGACATGGAACTAGCGCCATCTTTTTGTACGCCTATTTTCATAAAACTCAAAATAAAATTTTGACTGCCTCAGTTATTTCTAAGCTGTTCTTCTTTAAAAACTATGTAAGTCTATATATTTGTACTGTCACAATCTTGGGAGCATGAGAGGTTGGGCTCAAGATTGTGTGGGGTGAGACCTCCCTGCTTAGACCGTCTTTGACCTTTTTGTCTAACTTCATGGTGAGTACCCCAACGAAGCGTGAAGGGTGGATAAAGGAGGAGCATTCAAAAAAGATTATGTCTGTCAGACCCCCGTCGGTCGTGCTGAAGAATGACTAATAAAGGAAAACTTGAGGAATTCTTGATGGATGGGTAAAAGACAGATCATAAGACAATTGAATCGAATGTTCTAGCAATCGAATAAGTGGAGTCGGAATGTTCTGGAAAATGGGCGAGAGACAAAGGAATTCAGTAATAAATAAATCGTCCACACAGTGCTAAATAAATCGTGAATCGTGAGTGTTACATAAACAGTGAGTCGCGAGTGTTAAATAAATCGTGACCAGTGCAGTGCTAAATAAATCGTGCATATTGTGATATATGATTTTTATTGATTCATTTAATAAATTTTTCTATCAACAACAATTTCAACATAAAAGTTTTCTGGGGAATTTAAAAATTAACTATCAATTTAGATTCAAAGGTGATCAAATTATGAAAGCCTCTGTGTGATTTTTTTTTCAGGCGTTTTCAATCAAAAAGCTAAATGTATTGACAAAACACCGCGAAACAATCAAAAACATTTTCACCATTAACCTGAAAATGCATTTTTATTTTTTCTGTCACCCACTCTCTCGTCCAATCTATAAAATGCAATCATTTAGTCGGGCTTTTCACGAATATCAATTTATGTTTCGACATACATACACACACACACACAAACAATAATATTACAACTCACTGTCACCGTGAATTAATTAAAGCTACAATTTTCGTCACAGTATGCATAGAATGCCATGCCATATGTAGACTACCTATACACATATGTATGTATAGAGGAATTGACATACGGAGAGCTTTACAATAATGGTATCCAGTAATGGCCATCCATCGATTGCTTTCCAACCAACGACCGCAAATGTCACACATTTGTTTCTCGAACATAGAGATTTTGTCCAAGTTTTAATTACGCGCGTTTCAATGCCTGTTTTTACCGCATGTTTTAGTATAGGTATGTGAAAGCTTTCAGTCTTGACACAATCAAAATTGTTAATTTAGTGACAACAAAAGCTCGTTCATTTGGACAATAATAGATTTTACAATTTGTTGGTAAGCCAAAAAAAAATTTTTTTTTCTAGTAAAGCTTCCAGCTTTTAGCTAGATTTTATTGGGACGAGCTTTTGTCGCTTTCTTCATTATATGCATTGGGAGTTATCTGTAACTAAGTCTGTAACTTCATATTTTCGTTAACGTTTAGAGAAATTATGATTTGGGGTCTCTGGACCAAAAAATCAAAAAATTATTTTTCGGAAAAATTAAAAAAATAAAAATAAAAATGCATAAAAATTTGCATCGAAATGCATTAATGACCTCCTAAAAACACTTTTTATGCAGATTCAATATTGTCACCTTTCTTTTTTAACACTCTTAACACATTCACGTCGGGGAACGCATGGGTGCGTCTTCAGAGACCTTTACGTAGACGCGGGAGACGCATAAATGCGTCTTCTGCCTTGTAGATTATTTAACATTATACTTTATACGTAAAAATACTTTATACTATATATAAATATAGGATAGAACTTTCTATTGAACAAATATGTAAGTGTACCTGTTTTGTTTTTAGCTTAGCTTAGTTTAAAAATAATAATATGTACATGCGTAGAATATGAAAAGGTTACCCTTTTGGATAAATTTCGTGGAATGCCATTAAATGAATTGCAAACATGTTTTTGAAATTCCGAGAAATATGTTCCTTTTTATTTCTTTCACAATTTCAGTATTTCTCTACATTTTTCCGTGTTCCGTTAGAAACACTGTAAAGTTAAAAAAAAATTAATTGTTGTAGAGCAATATATTCTAACACCGGACTTCAAATTATTTTGAAATAAAACGATTGGTTAAAAAGTTTCAGCGTTTTTTTTCAAAAACAATTTTTTTTTAACATCATTTGGTGAATTTGGCCCCGCTACACAAGTAAGATGGACAAATAAACCACCCGACGTGAATGTGTTAATTGTTCTTGTAGGTTTAATATGACCTTAGATGTTAAAGCGACTTAAAACACCAAAATAAAATTTTAAAATTGATGCACTTTGATGTATTTCTCTTAATAGATGAAATTAGTTCGGTTTAAAGAAAGAAATCGATTAGGTGCAAAAGTTAAAAAAATTGGTTCAAAATACGATTGATGACATTTTTTTGTGCTCTACTTTCGAAAAAAATTGTGGAATTGTAAAAAAAAGTGAATTTAGAGAGGCAAAAATTACGAATTAAAATTGCTTTTAAAAAGAAAAGTTCGATGAAATTTTTAAATGCAACTCGAGTTGCAATTTTTGATGCGAAAAAATCGAAAGCTCGATTAATCAATTGATGTGGTAGAATAGATTGGTTAAGAATATGATTTTTTTTAAACTTTATTTTTTGAAAAATAAGGAAACTGCATAAAAAATGCTTTTGGGAGATGGACGAGGAAAAAAGCAAAAATGCATTTCCATGAAAAATTGATGAGAAGAAATCAACGGTGTGGTGCAAAGATTGAAAACAAATTTTTCGAAGATGTTTGTATCCTTCTTTGCACAGAATAAAGAAATTGCATAGGAAGTGCATTGGAGGAGCATTAATATATGTCGATAACGATTTAATTGGGTTATGAAATCATTTTCCCACTTTTTTCCCCGGAACCCTCTTTATTTGAGTTTTCTTAGGAAAAAGTTTCAAATAAAAGTTGTAGGCATCTATGAGTCTAAGAACTATAGAAAGTTTAAAGAAAATCTTTAGAATCGTTATCGAAATATATTGAAAAAACCCAAAAAATTACAGAATGAGAAAAAAATGTTAAGAAAGTGAATTTAAAGAGGCAAAAAGGCAGTTAAAAAGAATTTCGTACGAAATAAAGTTGCTTTAAAAAAGGAGAGTTCGATGCAATTTTTAAATGCAACTCGAGTTGCAATTTTTGATTCGAAAAAATCGAAAGCTCGATTAATCAATTGATGTGTTAGAACAGATTGGTTTAGAATATGATTTTTTTAGACTTTATTTTTCGAAAACTAAGGAAACTGCAAAAAATGCTTTTTTTTCAAAAAAAATGCGAAAATGCATTTTCATGAAATATTGACGAGAAGAACTTTATGGGGTGGTGCAAAGATTGAAAACATATTTTTCCACGATTTTTATGTCCTTCTTTGTAAAGAATAATGAAATTGCATAAGAAGTGCATTGGAGGGACCTCAATAAATTTCGATGACAATTTAATTAAGTTGTGAAATCAAATTTTTTTCCCCCCTTTTCCCCCAGAACCCCCTTTATTTGAGTTTTCCTAAGAAAAAGTTTCAAATAAAAAATGTAGGTTTTGATGAATACAATAACCATAGCAAGTTTAAAGAAAATCGTTAGAGCCGTTATCGAAAAATATTGAAAAAACCCAGAAAACTATGGAATGAAGCTTCTTGCAAGCCGATTTAAATCAAAGGTTTCACGACAAAATAAGATGAAATTTGATACAAAGCTTCAAAATTGATAGATTTCTAATCGAGCTTCGATACGTTATCGTTGCTATACACACACACACACACACACATACACAGATATTTTTCTAAAACCCGCTTTTTTGGACTCAGGGAACCTCAAGACGTGTATTTAATAAGTATTTGTAGATTTCTACGATATTAACTTTGAATTAACTATTAGTTTCAAAGAAGATGGACTTAAAACTGACTCTTTTATAAATGAATTTCAAAAAATTAACTGCTTGACCAAATTTTTAAGCTGCTTGACTTGATTTTCATGCTACTTGACTTATATTTGATTTAAAATCAAGTCAAAGAAAAAAAAAGTTGATATTTCAATACCAGTTCAACCCCAAACATTTATTTTGCATGAACGATTTGAAATTTAAAATGTTTAGCTCAATTCAATGCACAAAACTTCTTTCAAATTTATATAATTTGATATCTAAGAAACATGGCATGATTGCAACTGAAAAACCTTTTGTGGATTTTCTCTTACACGATAAAGTTTCATTTCGCGAGCCTGACAAGTTTACTCATTGCATCAAGCACATAAAGGTGCTATATGGAACTGCATGAACTTCACAATTTTGTCGGTTTTAGTTGCGGTTGAGCTTGTCAGGGGTAGGGCGGAAAGAGAGTACATTCTTGACAGTTCAATTACTGTATGTAGTGCGATTATCAAGAGGATATTTTTCCATCAACTTTCCAACACTAATTTATAATAACCCACATATAGTGCTAACTTTTCCGTGAACGATTTTAATTTAGAAATCTAATGGTTAACTATAAGCTTCCTAATCGTTTTATGATGATTTTCTAAATCGAACCTCGAAGGATTATTTTCAAACTCACCAGTCGAACATTTCCTCGTCGATGAACAATTGGATTTGAAACAAAGTTGTTGATTTAAATCAAGGCTTCTCTTCCTAAACCCCACCCCAAAAAAATCACAAGGGTTCTCTGATAATCTTATCTCAGGCCGAATTATGAATGTAAGTTTATGTGTTACAAGATAAGCCCGTAAAATAACGGATTGATCCGTGAAAAGGTCAATCCCCTAACGAAGCACTACATTTTATTAAAACAAGGAAACACCCACTTTCCATTGACTACCTTTACTTACGTAGCCCTGGTAATTATTGAAGTTGAATCTCGAAAATTTCGTGTTGTCAAAGCAATGGTTTTTTTTTTATTGTTCACTCGTGTTAGAGGGGATCTAATCTCTGGGTCATATATTTTAATTAACCCTGATAACGTCCACATTGTTCGGGGATGAAAATAGTTCAAGACGCAAAATCGAGTTTTCGCTTAATTGAAACGAACGACAATCATTGTCGTATCTTTGCATCAGAACAAAGGTTTTATGATTACATGTCTTACTGCCATACAATTTGAAAGCCTTAAGAAAATTTTTTAAGTATTTTGATTGAAACCACGATTTTTGATTTAAAGAGGATACCTATCCTACTGTCATAATCCTAAGATAAAGACGGCGCCATTTTAACGCCTACACTTACCCGGCCCAGCGGTAGTAGGCGTCACCATCAGCCGGTCAATGAGAAGGCGATCTGTTATCAGATTAGTGGTGGTGGGGAACCCCACACAGAGAGGGTGGGCCGAAAAGGATTACTGGATGAATTAAGAAAGAGTAAAAATTCTGGAATGATCGATAATTCAGCGAATTCTAGAAAGTGGTGTCGACAAAAATAGAAAGTTGAGAGACAATGGCGAAAATTCTAGAAAAAGTTCCGAAACCCTATATAAGCACAAACAAGCATAAGGCGAGCCAGTATTCAAATAATTCATCGACAGTATACAAATAAATCTTTGAGAGTTGTGAATAAACAGTGTAAATAAACGACATTACGTGCGATATAAATAATCGACAGTGTTCAAAGTGATAAGTGTTTAAATAAATTATCAGTGCATTTCTAAATAAAATTTGTCTGTGAAAGTGTTATATAAACTATATAAACAGTGACTGTGGCTATTGTAATAGTGAACATGATAAATAACAGTGTAGCAGTATATAAGCAACAATAACGTAAGATAAATAAATAATCAATTGTTAAAATAAATTCTTAGTCATTTCGACACAAACCATCAAACCCGTCAAAACGTTACACTACTATATTATCATAAACATCAAAGCTTGTCTGTGTGTTTGTTACTTTTTCCTGGAAAAACTACAGAACATATTTTGATGAAACTTGACAGTAATAAAGCTTATACATTAGAATAAAACATAGGCCAGCAAAACGGCTCTAACGATTTTCTTCAAACTTACTACAACTATAAAACTCATTCAGCCCTACAACTTTTATTTGAAACTCTTAGAAAATTCAAATAAATGGAGTTCCAAGGAAAGGAGTGAGAATAACTCAATTTACGCTCATTATACGCTCACTAACGAAGCCTATTAGTAAAAATTATAAACATTTATATATTTAAATTATATACTGTCACAATCACAAGATGGAAGGACGTCGCTATTTTTAACACCTACTCTCACCCGGTCCCAGCGAGTGGGCTTAACCAGCAGTCGGCCAATGAGAAGGCGGTCTTGTTATCAGATTAGGGGTGGCGAGGGACCCCTACCGAGAGGGCGTACCGAAAAGGATTACTGAGTGAATTAAGAAGGGGTAAAAAATCTCGAATGATCAATAGTTCCAGGAAAACTAGAAAGTGGTGGCGACAAAATAGATTCCAAGAAGAATAGAAAGTCCAGGTACAATGAGCCGAACATTCGAGAAATATTCCGAAACCCTATATAAGCCCGGACAAGCATAAGGCGACACTGTCTTCAAATAAATCTTCGACAGTGCACAAATAAATCTTCTAGAGATCTGCAACATGCGCCCCGTTGTAAAATTACGTGCGGCCCGCCAAGCAAGTAAATGTTTCTTTATACTTCTGCGCAATTATTATCGAAAAATTAAAATAAAAATAATATTTTTTCACTCTATTTTTTTCTTTAATTTTCATTTAGCAGTTTTTAAAAAATTATTACTCCTAATAATTTAAATTTTACTTTATTATTATATATTACTTTCCTATTAAGTAAAAATTTATAAAACGTTACAATAATCAAATTACAATTCAACGTCCGCTTTTATGATTGTATTTTTTTAAAGATACAAAACGGCGGCGCCAAAACGTCCTGCTTCGGTGTTTTGTTCATTTGATGCTTCTAGTATTCAATGTTATGTTTATTAAAAAAAAGTTATGTTCGTGTATACTTTCTGTTGAACTGTATGATATTTGTCTAAAATATAACGTCTTAAAAATTTTTACTGTCCAAACACCCAAGATTTTATAATATTAGTATCTGTATAGTTTTATTTGTTTTTTGTTTTTTTTTTTGTTTATGTAAGCTTTTAATTATATTTTATTTTGATTTAAAAAAAACTGTTGGAACTATATAAGTACTAGTAACATTAAATGAACAAAACATCGAAGCAGGACGTTTTGGCGCCATTGAAGCATTGCATTTTTAATTAGGAAACTAAAGTTGATAAAAAAAAACCGTTCCCGCATAGATTTAGGACCCGGGTACAATGGAGTGAAATCCCACGCAGGAAAACATCATACGCCAAAACGTCCAGCGCCAAACGGTGACGCCAAAACGTCACATACCGACAAAACATATGATGCGGTCCGCTTATAATTTTTATTTTTTAAAATGGCCCGCCGTCCACAAAAAGTTGCCGACCTCCGTTCTAGAGTAATCTTCAACATTGTGATATAAATCTTCGACCAGTGTTAAAGTGAACAGTGAATCGTAAGTGTAAATAAATTGTAAAAGTGAATGAAAAGTGAAAAAGTGATCAGTGCATTGTTAAATAAAGTGAACAGTGTAATAGTGAATAAGTGACTGTGAAAACTAACTAATTGTTAATGTGTGTAGTGTATAAGCAACAATAGTGTAAGATAAATAAATAGACAAATGTTATTACTTGTTATTTGAACCAAAATGAGGTCGTCAAAAAGAGACAGAAAGTCAAAATAAAAATTTCACTTTGTATTAAAATTGAAAATATTAAATTTCTTTCAGAGACCGATCGATGTCCTCCCAAACCCCCTCTCGATTCGATATATATTAATAAAGAAAAATGATATAGCTGACTATAATGAATGCAGCATTGAAGCTTTCAAACGAGCTTTTTTTATTACTTTTTTTCTGATAAAAGTGCGCGGAAACTTGAAGCGTCATCACGCACGCTGTGTTGCATATCGAGGCGCTTTAGAAATTTTCCAACTTAAATAGTTTCAACAACAAAAGCCCAACAGTGAGTCAGCAATACTCTACATATATTTACTTATATATAGATTCAATAATCTCATCCATCTTCATCTAAGACTCGGTTTTAAAAAAAAAATGTATTAAAAGTTGGAATATTAATTAATTAAATAAATATATAGTGTTATATGAATCTGGGATTATTAAAGTTTTAATGTGACGA
The DNA here is from genome assembly GCA_958496155.1 of Sisyra nigra. Classification (NCBI taxonomy): domain Eukaryota; kingdom Metazoa; phylum Arthropoda; class Insecta; order Neuroptera; family Sisyridae; genus Sisyra; species Sisyra nigra. The sequence continues at coordinate 3,984,111 of OY292315.1, forward strand.
CGAGCTTTGCGTGTCATATTACTTGAGGGTTGAAACTGACTCGCTTGAGCCTCTGCTCGACGCGGCCTCGTAACAAGGGAGTGATAATGTGTTAATAGTAAATAAGTGATGTTAATGCCTCATATTAGTGCGTGAAGCCTAAAGCTGACCCGACAAAGCACCACAGTACACATATACGAGTCTAAGTTTGCCACCCCTTGAATCATGTAAGAAGATTTGTGGTCAGGACTCGATGGGTATATTGCAAACTTTATTATTAAACACAACAACAACGGCAGCAGCATGTGGAAAATATTATATGAAATTAATCTTAATTATATTCAAGCCTGCAATATCTATGTGTATTTAAGGGTTGGAATTATATTGGATTTGGGGGTGTTTTGCGTCTTTTTGAATGACTTGTAACTTTTTTCGAAATGACAGCTGCCATGAAAGTGTCTCGCGATTTGATTCGATGTGACGGTGGTCGTTGTTGATAAAATATGCAAACACATGGAAAAGCTTTCGACGTTCATTAATATTGCAACGGTGGCCCTTCTAAGTTAGCGATCGGTGCCATCTCAACGGTAAATAGACGCACCAAGACTGTACCCTTGTCACCACGTCCTTCCTTGCTTCGTGCTCCCCATCGGACCTTTTACACTTAATACCTTTTAATACGATACAAAACTAAATTATACACTTTCACGGTGCTTTGACGTTATTTCAAGAGTGAAAAGAACGGAAATGATAAAAAGAATCATTCAATTGCTACAGTTTTCGTTTGAACGGTGACAAAACTAATTTTTTCGAAGTTAATTTAATAAAACTTTCGTTTATACAAGTTTTCAGACATCATTCAAGTAGATTTAAAGGTAAACTTACTTGGTAAAGACTTTTCCAGCATTCTGTACATATAAATATTTATGCTTCAGATTGAGGATGCTTACGAAAGTCAATTAACCTAGAAATGATCTTTTATTCTAGAAATTTAACAAACTGAAAATATAAAGATTGAATTAAAAACCTAATCTTTTTAAAACTTTTTAACAGAACAGGTGATTTAAAGTCGTATTTGGTACTAGCTGATACCCGCGACGTCGTCTGCGTAGGTTATTATATTTAGAACATATTTAATTTACAAAGGAAATAAATAAATATTATAAAAAAATGAAAAACCGACTTCAAAATATACAAAAATTCTAAAACAAAAAATGCACTAAAAAGTAACAAAATAATGGCGTATCTTTGCAGTATCTACAACTTACAAATTATTTGGATGATACAATGTACAACTATTGTTATTTTTGGAGTTGGTGTCAGCCAAGGAAATACGACTATATTGATACTTAGCAAAAAACGAGAATACCTTATGAAAATTATTTTTCAAATGAACTTTTAAACAATATACTCGAACTGTAACAATATCTAGCGACCTTTAAACTACAAAATACGAATACCAACTAAACCTTTTTAAAATTTTTACAAATTACTATTAATATTTTTTTTCTTGACTGACACCAACTCCAAAAATAACAATAGTTGTACATTGTATCATCCTAATAATTTGTAAGTTGTAGATACTGCAAGGATACGCCATTATTTTGTTACTTTTTAGTGCATTTCTTGTTTAAGAATTTTTATATATTTTGAAGTCAGTTTTTCATTTTTTTATAATATTTATTTATTTCTCGCGTTTAAGTGATCTGAAGTTTGCTAACTGATTCTATTTTCTTGAAAATGGTTAACCTTCTAAACGCGCTGCTCATATGAGGCAGCGCCGTTTAATATTAAAAGTTAATACATCATTCCTTTTTGCCTTTAAGGGTTGAAATTTTTTGCTTTTAAATGTAATAACAAAACTGAGTGGATTATTCTTTCCAACAGAAAAAAAATATCAAAATTTGGTTAAATGTCACTATTTCATCCCCTATTTTCATCCTTAAGGGGTGGATTTTTTTCTTCAAATTACAATGTGAGTAATTTAAAGGTACGTTGTACGTAATAGAAACAAAATTATCAAAATCGGGTTAGCCAGAAAAAATTCATAATATTATTTCATCTCTAATTTTTAACCCTTTATGAGTGGAGTTTTTTTTTTAAAATGGATAGGAGATTAATTTAAGGTTGTGTTCTACAAATAAAAAAAGAATTATCAAAATCGAGCTATCCATGAAGAAGTTAATATTTAATCCCTTAGTTTTCAACCCTTTAGAAGTGAAAGATTTCCCTCAAATTAAAACTGGACCCCACGAAAAGCACCAGCTTTCAAATAAATAAAGAATTATCAAAATCGAGCTATCCAATAAGAAGTTAGTATTTCATCCCTTAGTTTTCAAGCCCTTAGAAGTGAACGATTTCCTTCAAATTAAAATGGAATCACACGAAAAGCACTGGCTTTCAAATAAAAAATAATTTTCAAAATCGAGCTATCCAATAAGAAGTTAATATTTCATTTGAAAAGCTCCCAATAAATGGATTTTACTTAACAATAATTGCAAAATAGTAAATTTCTCTTGAAATTTCACAACCATGTGACAACAACAAAAACCAAATTTATAGAATATAGTCATTTGATATAAAAAAAAAAAACTTAAAAAGCTTTCACAATATGTTTGCAAACGCCAAATAGGTCATATTTGCACTTCACATGAGCAAAATAGAGGTCAGATGAAGTGAAATGTAGGTGGAACTCAACAAAATTCAAAAAATTGAAATGTTAATAAAAGTAGATCATTTCAAGCTCATGACATCTGCTTATTTAAGGCTTGAAAAGCTCCTTTTTTCTAACAAACTATTGATCTTTAAGGAAAGTTGCAAGAGATAAATTTCTTTTTGGAATTCTCTAATCCATCGACGATTTATTTATCGAAAAAAATTTGTAAATTTGAGAAAAAGCTTTCACAATGTACTCACAAAGCCCAAATATGACATATTTTCACTTCAGTTGAACAAAAAAAGGTTAGTTGAAGAAAAATTTAGAATAATTTTTGTAACTTAATAATGTACATCTTTTTAAACTTAAATCCTCTTCTTGTTAATTGTAAAGCTCGAAAAGCTCGTTTTTCTTATAACAAATGGTTGATATTTAACGATAATTGTTAGCTATTAATTTTTCTTTGAATTTTCACAACCAATTGAGTGAAACAAAAACCGAATTTATAGGAATAAATTGAGGAACGCGGAAAGAAAAACAATGAACGCCTAAAAAATCCCGAGACAAGGAGTGACAAGGGACAAAGCCTGAGTGATTCACTCTGATGTGTATATATATGTATGTGTATGTATGTGTATGTATGTGTATGCGGTTTTGTCGGATGTGAACGAGCTAAGGGTAGCAGCATCCAAGGGGATGAAAAGGAAATGAGGAAATGATATCCCCTCGTCAAGGGGGATGTTCTATGTTACATCACTCGACGTCTACGTTATTATGATGATCCTTGCCGATGTTCTTGGGCTATTATCGTCGTGATATACCATATTAATGTCACATCTAATATAACCACATAAATAATACAAGACGAGGCGAAGAAGAAAAAGCTCGGGAAAAAAAATGGTGGATACTATATAATTTTCTCATTTGTATTTATTTAATACGAAACACGGAAATGTTATCTGGCAATAATTGCTTTTGTATCGCTATATAGATATGGTTCTATTTTTATGATTGTGCGAGACCTTCGACTTGGCAACTTTTCTTCTCATTAAAAACAAATTGATTGGACATTTTATAAAAACTAAGTTTTCCCATTCGATCTGTGTACAGTAAAAAAGTTTGCGTTTGCTCGGTTGAATTTTTACTATTATTAAAACTAAATAATAGAATAAAGAAAGTTGGTGAAAGCTGGAGCTTTTTTTGCTCCAATTTGTTTGCTAATTGTTCTATAACGATAATTTAAATCCGCTGACTCGTTTTCTCGAGCTTTTCAAGTTGTCGAAGGAGGAAAAAGTTTTTGGTAAAACGCTTTGACTTTTCGCATTCTCCCATTTTCAAGTTTTATATGCAATTTTTCTGTATTGTGAATATGTTTTGCCGGAAAATTAATTAAATACCTGGTGGATATATAAATTTTTGTTTTACGTATATTGGTTGGGGGGAATTTTTCGCTTAGTTTTCTTAATTAATTAATTAAACGTTGTGCTTTTTCTTGTTGCTTTATGTGAGCTTTGTCATCCGCGTTAAGTTTATTTTCGCCTCTTTTGTACGCGACATATTATTGTTCTCGACGACTATTGTTTGCGTCTAATTGATCATTATTTAGAACATTTCCAGAGAGCTCATCGAAATAATACGATTCGGTTCTATGGTATTAAATTACCCGTGTTTTGTCATAGTATTTATTTATTTTCAAAAACTAAAGACAATCTTCAATGAAATTTTAAGTTAGACTAGCTGATACCCGCGACGTCGTCTGCGTAGGTTATTATGTTAAGAACATATTTAATTTACAGAGCACAAACATTTAAAAAAATGAAAGTAAAATTTTCTTAAAACAACCGGAAAGAACTTATCAATAATACATTTTGCAAAAATTTGTAAATTCAAAAATACAAATTGTGATATAATCCAAAATAATCACATCATAGTTAATTATTAAAAATATTGCAAAAATTTGATCAATTATTTGCGTAATAAAAAGAGCAGATAAAGAACTTTCAAAGAAAAATTCAATTAAAAATTATTTTAAATTTTTTAGCGGTTTAAATTCTTGAGTTTGAATTTTTTTTTTTAAATTTAATGATTTATTAACTAGTAACTATACACCTGGAGCAATTGCGGATCCGGAAGAGCATTTAAGGAGAAATTTTTTTTAAAAACTAAAAAAAGTGACTTTTTTGTATTTTAATGAAAATTTTAATTTTTAGTTTGAAAAATTTTTGAAAATTTAATTATTAATCAACGAATAACTACACACTTGAAGAAATTGCGTATTCTGAATGAGCAATTTTCGGGCATATGGTTCAATTTGAAAAAAATGTTAATCGCCAACTTAACCCTTTCCGGTTTAAAAAATATATGCAATAATAAGAGGGAGGGTTGTAATGTAATTTGTTTCTTGTAATGGTTGTAACTTAAAAATATATTTTGAATCTATATTTACAGTGAAATATAAAAAATGCTAAAAGAGGGTTTAAAAAAAAAGCTAACAAAATATTTGAAAAACTGCTAAACAAATATAATATAGAATACAAAAATCTTGATTAATCTAATATCTATGTCTACGCTCAAATATAAAATAATCAGTAGGCAGTGGATGAAGAAACATATTCTTTCCAGCCCATGCGCATTAAATCATTTGCCCCACTCTATCAAAGCGACGAAAAATCCACCGCTTAACGCGTTTTGCTTGTAAAAATCGCATTTTTTATAACTTTAATTACTTTCTTTTTAATGAAGATATCGTGATAATTCTTTTTTTAGATAAGGACCAAGAATATAAGAAGTAAAACAAAACAAAATTGATTGTAATATATCCAGTAGTTTTGGAGTTAAAAGCGAACATTGGAAAACAGCTATCATTTTATTTATATATAGATTCTTGTTATTTCAACTATCAAAAGTGAGACTGGACTTAGAAAAATTTACTTACGAAAATGGAAAAAACCAAAGAGGAAACTTTCAGTGCCAATCTTACCTGTAAAAAACAATTAAATTAGTAAAAAGGAAAATTAACAATTAAAATATGAAAAATAAAATTATATTAGTTTAAAAAAAATACAAAATTAGGCAAAAGCCTCGCAAGATTAACTCTGCTAAGAGTTTTCTTCTTGATATAAACTTTTATGGTTAAAATTTGAATTTTATGAACTATACATAATGAAACTCCATTTTTTGGTCTTTTGTTATCTTTCTACGCTATTTTTTCAAAATTTTCAAATGGTAACACCTCAATAAAAAAAAAAAAATCTTAAGTCAACTTTTTCCATCAATACGTAGAAACAAGCTTCAAAATTAAGCCATAAAAAGATTGAATTTTTAAAATGATTATTGAAAAACCAAGATACCCACTCACTTCGCTGAGCGTGAGTGGGTACACTTCGCCCCAAATATAAAAATACAACCATTTAACAAAATAGGATAAAAATTTATATTAAGACCTTAATATCGGTTTAATCTATTTGATCAGTAAGAGATAGAAGCTATCCCATAGACTTTATACTCTTTTAAAAATAAAAAGCACTGGATTTCCGGTAAAACTTGAAAGTCTGTAATACCAAATATCATTAGAAAGCGTTCATTTTTTCTAGAATTAAAGAGCATTTAATAGTTATGCTGCAGGAACCATACCTTTTATTAGGATAATTAATAGACAATGTGCTATCTTAAGATCTGAGGTATCTTTAACAATATTTCATTAAAATTCGTGACGTAGTTTATGCTACAAAAAATTATCTACCATACAAAATCGTCCACTATTTCAATATGTACTACCTTTTGGTATCCATGATCTTACAAATTATCATTGCATGAAAAATTTTCTTACGTGAGAGAAGCGCAAATCAATGGCAAAATTTTACATTTTTAAGTATTCTACATATTTCAATCCATTTTGGGACACCCCCATTTTTCACTCATTTCAGGGCACCTTCAATTTTTTTCCCCTTTTTTTCGCTCTTATTGGAACACTCTCATTTTTCACACCTTTTCAGACACCCACTTTTTCGTCCGTTTTGGGACAATCTATTTTTTTGTCCGTTTTGAGGCATCCCCGATGAGTGAAAAAGTGATTGAGCTTAAACGTCGTGTCAAGGTAACTACTACGAATTAGGGGTAATGGGAGGTAAACAAATGCGTATATCTAAATTACTTTCCCTCCCAATTGCTTCTGAGGTACTCTTGTAGGGGTTGCGCTGAAAATCTAAAAGGTAGAAAACCTTCCCTGGGGTCCCAACAATAACTACTTCAAGTTTCATCAAAATCGGTCGAACAGTTTAGGAATGTATAAAGGACAGACAAACATACAATTTTTTTTTACAAGCATCCAGTAATTATTTTAAAGTATAAATTGAAAACAAAATTTGTGACACACCGGATGGTCACGCCACTAATTTTCATAAAATAAGAACGTGACCACACAATGTATCACAATTTTTTGGATAGATTGATATTCTTACAGCCAAAAATTGGATCTTAAAGTATAGCAAACTGACCAATTTGGACCAAATTGGTCACAAAATTTCAATAAAATCAAAATATTACAATAAACACTTTTTCCCACTTAAAAATCGACCAAACAACCACGTGACCACATGGTGTGTCACATGATCACATCCTAGTTAAAATTTTCAGTGATTGACACTTTTGTAAATAAATCAATACCTAAAATTCTTGATCTTTTTCAGCCTAGTTTAGATTTTTTTTCTAATTTTACAAATGGTAACAGTTAAATATAAATTTTTCTTAAGCAAACTTTTTCCATCAATAATAAGTAGGAAGCCTTAAGATGAAGTCCCTTCAAGTGTACATTTCGAAATTTAATTTCGGGAGACAAAAATTGAAAAACGTGTGACACACCGTGTGGTCACATCTTTCATTGTTCAAAAACTAAGTGCTTTTACCCTGATTAGAAGAGATTGTAACAGATTATTTTCAATTTTATTTTGATTTTTTTTTTTGTATTTCGACTAAAAAGAATGTGACCACACGGTGAGTCACAGATTTATTGTGGACTGTAATCTTCTGGTTTTGAGATCAAGTGGTTACAACATCAAAAAAATGATTAAAAATTCCCTTGCTAGAAATATAAAAGTTAGTTAAATGGATGGAGACAAGGGAAATATTTGAAATTATGTTTCTCTGATTTGGTTGTTGGGATTGTTAAGCATCAAAGAAGAAAATTTAATAATAAATCGTCGAAATAAAAAGTGTAAAGTGAATGAATTTTTATGTGTTTATATATATAAATCAATCAACACAATCCCAAAAGTCTCAACACTTGTTCTTTCGAATCTAACTCAACCTAAACTTGACTCTGAATTCGTTATTTCGGCTGTCACATTAAAGAAATCCCTATGAGACATATACAAGAAAACATCAATTCATCATCACACGTTTGCCCCACTTATATTTTATAAGAAAAAAAAATTTTAATGTGAATGCCATATAAATTAATGTTTGACTCTACAAAAAAAAAAAAAAAATGTTTCTCAAGGAAATATTTTATGGAAAATTTTTATGAAACATTTTCAAGTTTTGACCCAATTATAGCTAAAGGCTGCTTTATTCAGTTAAATAATTTAAAGATTTTTTCTTTATGTGAAAGTTTGGATACAAAGTTTTAATAAAATTAAGGTTTTAAAATCAACAAAACATATTGGAACTTGTTCAGGAAGCTGCTAGAAGAAAGTATTCACTTCCCAGCTGCAATATGAAGTATTCACTTCAGTTTGAAGAAGATCTAGAACTTCTCATACAACAAATACCAGAGGCAGCATGGAGTAGTACTGCTAATTCCATAGCGCACAGCAAACAACACAAATTCTACCCGATGGAGGTGAGAGAACTACTTGGGAGAAAACGTAGAGCCAGAAAAACTTGGCAAAATACAAGAGCACCAAAAAAACTCTTTTAACCCGCAAAACAACGAACTTCCTTCAAGAGTTGACTGCTCATAAGGACACTGGGGACACAAAAGGGGACTTAAGCGACCGACAACACAAAACCCGCAAGTTAAAATTAACGACAAACCCTGGGCTAGGAGGCCCAAAGAAAAAGGCAACTTATTCACGGAGCATCTTGAAAATACCTTCCAACCACTACCTCGACAAACAGCTGATGAAGACTTAAAACCCATTGATAAGCATGAGGAATTTGAAATCCAATAAGTTGAAAGAACTTAAGACTAAAATTAAAGACAACTGCAATCCCAAAAAAGCATCAGGATACGATCTTATTACTAGACAAATCTTAAAGGAGCTGCCTGAAAAAGGGCTGAGAAAGATACTCCACATTGTCAATTGTTGCTTTAGATTGAAATATGTCCCAAGACAATGGAAAGTTGCAGAAATTATTAAGATTATAAAGGCTGGAAACCTCCACATGAGAAGGCATCCTATAAGCCAATTTCCCTTCTACCTATTATTGCAAAGCAATTCGAGAGATTACTTCTTAAGGGGGTATTCTAGTCTAGACATTTGACAAAAATCGATTTTTCTTTTCTTTCATATTCTCAAAGTTTAAACCTTTAAGAATATGCCCTTAAGAGGATTTTTCAAAATTTTCAATATTTTTGGACCAGGAATCGCTGATTAAAAAATGTAAGTATTAACTACCATTGTATGGCCACTGGATGTAACTTTACCCGAACCTTTAAAACTGTCTTTTTTAAAACAATACCCACGATTTCTCAGGTTCTACTGGACCGTTTTACCTGAAATTTTTAGAGAATCTTATTTATAGACTTGTCTATACCTGAAACTATTCCCATCCCCAAATTTCAGTTTTTACTATTTTTAAAAAATTCGAAACAGTCCAAAAAAGTGGTACAAAATTTTTTTTTCCAGGCAGTGAGGCATTTTTTTTTCGCCATTTTTAGAAAAAAAAAATTTCCAACTTTTCCGTAGTTCAAGACATTGCGACATTATTCTAGATTAATAATTTATTTTTTTTTGGTTTCACATTGCTAGGAGAATTGAAATCATGGGTATCGTCACGTGCCAATTTTTTGAGACCCCCCAGCTGCTAATTTTTGAAATTGTTAACTTTTTTTGTTTTTTGATTTTTTTTCTGTATTCTTGTAAGGTTAATAAATAACTTATAAAAAAATGGATGGTAAAAATATTAATTGCCTTTTTTTTATGACACTTCAAAAAATTACCTGAAATTCATGCCTCTAGACTAGAATACTGTTTTAAACGTCTCAAGATAATAATTGAAGAAAGAAAGCTAATACCTTCGCACCAGTTTGGCTTCCGTAAAAATCACTCCACCGTCGAACAGGCCCATAAAATCACCAACATAATAGAGAGTGCACTTGAGGAAAAGAAAATATGATCCAGTGTATATCTGGAAGGATTTCAGGCATTCGACAAGTTGTGGTATCAGGGACTCCGATTCAAAATGCATAGAAGCCTTCAAAAGCAATTCGAAAAAGCAATTCAAATCCTGAGCTAAAACATAACTGAGCATTGCTTCAGAGTAAAATATACGGATGAGTTCTCGGAGCTGAAACCTATTAGCGCTGGCATTCCGCAAGGAAGCGTACTTGGGTCAATTCTCGTCCTTCTATACACCAGAGATATTCCCCAGACTGAAGCAATTGGCATGGCAATTTTTTCAGGCGACTCTGCAACGATATCAAAGGGAGGCACTGTAGAGGAGCCAACGCATGCCTTGCAGAGGACTTTAAACAAGGTAGACCACTGGACTATTAGCCTGAACGTAACCAAGTCAGTACTCACCAACTTCACTAATAGAAGGTGCCAGCATATCCCCGATTACTTGAACATGCGACGTGTTCCTAATAGTAACACTGTCAAATTCTTGGGACTAGCGCTTAATACTGAATTGCGTTGGAAGGAACACGTAAAGGTCAAGAAGTGGGAACTTGAAATGAAGTACAGAAGCTGGACTGAGCACAAAAAATAAAGTTCGATTTTATAAAAAAAGTATTAAAACCCTTCTGGGCATACGGATACCAGCTTTAAGGCTGTCCAAAACCCACGAACCGGAAAATTATCCAAACATTCCAAAATAAAGTGCTCAGCGGCATTCTCAATATTCCCTGGTACATTGGGAACTCTGACGTACACAGAGACTTAAATTTTAAAACAATTGAGGAAGAAATTAAGAAAAATGCGAGAAAGCACCATCAGCGTCTTCGAGTACACCCGAACCTTGTGGTCCAGAAGATGCTTAATGATCACAAACTTTAATCAGAGAGACTGTCGCCATTTTTACCCTGGAGTTGGTTTCACCCACTTCTAGCGGGGACTTGTTTTCACCCGTTGTCAACTTGGGTGGGATTAACCAATCATCAGCGATAAGAATTGAACAAAAGAGTGGGACGCCGTAACGCCATTTTATGACTGAGGATCAATGTAACAATAGAGGCGCGGGATAGCATGTTGTTTCCAGAAATTTCTCGATGTATTTATTAACAGGTAAAAAAAAAGACAGACGCCTAAACAGTGGATCGAAAATTCTGGTAATGGAGAATTTATGGCTTGGAAAATTCGAGAACGATGATTGGTTTGGTATAAATAACCCAGAAGACGGGCCCGTCAGGACAGTTGTAAATGAACCGACATTACGTGTGATATAAATATTCGACCAGTATTAAAGTGTAAACAGTGTTATATAAACTGTGAACATTGTGATAGTGAAAATGGTGAAATTTTTACATTTTTGTGATATGATCTAAATATATAGATAAATATTACATCATTTAAAGTTATTAAGCTGTTTTATTATAAACTAGAAAAGCTTCACAAATGCATAATATGAGAAATCTTAAATTCAAACCCAATAGTTTTCGAGACAACAATAGTCATGTGTTGAAAATACTTAATGTGTACGTGTTGTAGTCACAGATGTGACTTGCCAGAGTTTCAAAATATCGCCTCTCGAAATAAGAACGTGAGAATATTGTTAATAATAATTAACTCCAACTTGCAAAACTATATTCAAGTCGACATTTGCATAATAATACTAGTAATAATAAAATAAGTATAAGCTAGTTTTTCTCATCTCTCCACTGGCAAAAAAAGCTTATTAAAAGTCATCTGAAAACTTTTATTTCCTCGGATAATCTAAGAGAGGAGCTAAATAAAAAAATGTATCCCGAGCGAATTAATTGAGATCTAATGCACTTTTAGTAAAGTGTTTTTTTAACTCCTATCACAAGAACGAATTAAAAGTTTCTTGTATAATACAAAGATTCTATTAGCTAGCAGGGGGTGAGTGGGTGAAACAATTTTTTTGAGATATCAACTTTAAAAGTTTCAGAAGAAATTTAATGTTATATTTAATATTGTATCGAATGATCGCTTCAACTCTTAAAGTTACATTAGAGAGAGCAGAGCGCAAGGAGAGCTTCGAGCATATTGTAAAAATCTTATTACTTTATAATGTACAATCTATAACATGTTTTCCATTTATGCTCTTATTTGTTCAAGATGTGTTGTGAGTGGGAAAGTAAAAAAAAGTCTCCAAAAAAAAAAAAAAAAAAAAAAAAAAAAACGAATAAATTTAAATAGATTATATGAGAGATTGTAATTTAATAACGACCAAGACGTACTTACAATATGCATAATGGTTTACGTCTTCATCTACGTCGAGTAACTTGAACTTTGAATTTGTAAGAAATGATTTCTTCAATATTAAATATAATTATGAGAAAGAAATTAATTCAGAAATTTCAAGTTAAAATTTTTTTTATAAGCTCATTAAATTTTTCGACTTCCCATTAAAATCAATTTTTTAGGTGAAAAATTTGAAAAATTTTTCCTAAAATAAGAAAATTCTAATTTCAGAGCTTTCAGTGTAAGCAATTTTGAATTAAAATTTTGTTGAAAACCTTAAACGTTAAATTACATTCAGAATAATTGTATGCAATGGGTAGTTGAAAAAAAAAAATGTGGCACACCGTGTGGTCACACCTTTCGTTATTTAAAAATCTTCTCCATCAACATAAGCATTTCTTCTACATTAACTTTATTCACAAGCAGGGGGCTTATAAAATATATACTAGGAAAAATCGAAAAAAAAAAGTGACACAACTAGACCAGGGTAAATAATTTTTGAACAGAAAAAAAATTATAGTAGGATGAAACCCACTAGAAAAGGAAGAAAATATAACAAAATTGAAAGGAAAAATAAATTACGGTCGATCGGTTTATCTCGATTTCCGACAAAACTACAAGTCCTATGGAAAAAACTTAAATTGCATAGTTGTAGGTAATAAGAAGATCTACTACTTTTGTACTTTCACTTTTTTCACATAACCTTAAAATTTATGTGCAAAATTCAAATTACCAAGTTTTTGTTTTTTAATTTTTATCTTTTAGAAAACAAACATTTCACCAAATTTGGTAAAAATTTACCTTTTTATGTCCCAAACACAGTGAAACTTTTGATTTAAAGTATAAATTATTATTAATTATATTAATTTGAATTTTTCACATAAATTTTGAGGTTATGTGAATAAAGTTTAAGTACAAAAGTTGTAGATCTACTTATTAACTACAACTTTGCCATTTAACTTTTATCCATGGGACTTGTAGTTTTGTCGAAAATCGAGATAAACCATTTTACCCTTAAAAACGCCCCCCTTTTCCACTTCCCCACCTCGGATCGATCGTTATTTATATTTCCTTTCATTTTTGTTTTTTTTTTTCACTTTTTACCATTTTCAAAGGCTAAAAGCACTGGTCTAAACATGCATGACGACCACTTTGGTTTTTTAAAAAAATTATTTAAAATTGTTTTTTAAATTTTGATAGAGCAACAACGTGGCCATACGGTGTGTCACAGGTTTTTTTCCAAAACTTATAAATGTATACATAAGATCTTCGAAAATAGGTACATAAAACAAAACTAGAATATATGTAAAACACCTTCATTAGTAAAAAATTAGAAAAAAAAAATTTGTTTTACACCTTGATTAAAATTAACATTTTTGCATGGATATTGACACAACAACAACGTGGCACACACGGTGTGTCACAATTTTTTTTTGTCAATTTTTATAACTGTTTCGAGATTCTAAATTGTGATGAGTACATTGAAAGTAACAAATGAAAAGAAAGGTGTGACACACCATGTGGTCACACCTTTCATTTTTAAATTATAAATAAACTTAAAATGCAACTTTAGAAAAATTTTAATAATTTTTATAAATTTACATATATGTATATAAAATTTTAAAAACTCGAAAGTAGAAAAAAATTGGGACAAGTAAAAACGTGACCACACGGTGTGCCACATCTTTCTTTTCATTAGTAACTTTGAAAATTTACTCATCACATTCTAGATACAGTTCTTAAAACTGAAAAAAAACTTGTGACACACCGTGTGGTCACGTTGTTGCTTTATCAAAATCCATGCGAAATGTTAATTTTAATCAAGGTGTAAATCAAATTAAATGGATAACATTTCGCATGGATTTTGATAAAACAACAACGTGACCACACGGTGTGTCACAATTTTTTTTTCAGTTTTTATAATTTCATCTAGATTATATAATGGGATGAGTACATTTTCAAAGAAAGTTACAAATGAAAAAATGTGCGACCCACCATGTGGTCACATCTTTCATTTTTCAATTAGAAATAAACTTGAAATAAAAAATTTAGAAAAAAATTTAATAATTTTTATTAATTTAAGTACATAGATAAAATTTTGAAACTGGAAAGTATAAAAAATTGTAGCAAGTAGCTACGTGACCACACGGTGTGTCACATCTCTCTTTTCATTTGTAACTATCCTTGGAAATGAACTCATCACATTCCATAACCTAGATACAGTTATAAAAACTGCAAAAAAAAACTTGTGACACACCGTGTGGTCACGTTGTTGCTTTATCAAAATCCTTGCTAAAATGGTTATTTTAATCAAGGTGTACCTAATTCTAAAATTTTTTTCCAATTTTTCAATAATGAAAGGTAAGTATGTCACATTTATTGTTGTTTTCGAAAATCTTATGTAAAGTTTTGGGAAAATACCTGTGACACACCGTATAGCCACGTTGTCGTCCTGTCAAAATTAAAAAAATTTTTTTTGGTTTCAAAAAGTTTGATACACTATGTGGTCACGTTGTTTAATCAAAAGTATAGCAAAAAAAATTTTTTAACCCTTTTTAGGTTTGTTCGCGGATCTCATACTGAACCGATAACGAATCAACCCAAGTTGATTTTTGGATAATCGCCAAGCGATATGAGCGTGTATACACGCTTATGAACTGATTAAGGGTTATTTTTCCGTGAACGAGTTTAAAAATGTTCGGAAGTAAGACAAGGGTTAACGAGAACCCACGAAAATTGTTAATTGAATTTAATGTTGATAGAAAAGGGTAGAAAAACTAGCCACATTTTATCAAACTGCGCATGAGTAACTCGTTCATGGAAAAATAACGCTTAATCAGTTCATATGCGTGTATACGCTTGGCGATTATCCAAATCCACTTGAGCTGATTCGTTATCGGTTCATTATGAGATCCGCGAACGAACCTATTAAGTTTATCAAAGTGTAATTATGTAAAAATGAAATTAAACTCCACTACAACGATAGGCCCCATGGCGCATTACATTTTTTTTTTCGAATTTCTTAATACGAAATATGTGACCACACGGTGTGTCACAATATTACTTTTTATTTTCAACTAAGACAATTTTCCATGCTTTATGTACTTAATCAAAGAAATTATATCTAATGATGAAAATATGTACAGCAAGAATGAATAAAAACAATATTAGGGACCACTGGAAATATTTTTCCAGAATTGAACAATGATAGAAACGTGTTTATCGTCATAATAGCGTTAGATAGACGAAAAGATAGACTGGAAGTGCCCGAAGCTCGGTCCAAGTCAACGTGCACTAACGGCACACTTACATCCACCCACCCACACACATACTTATATAGAGTTCACATTTCTTTCATTCAACAGCTGATTGAAATGCACTGTATTCAAGTGTGATGCAACCACTCGAATGCATTTTCCTTTCCTTATATCGACTTCAAATCTTTTGATTAACCCTCTAAGATTTTTTTCCTCTTGGATATTATATAACTGCATCTGTTTCAACGGTAACATTCATTCAAATCAAAACAATGCAATCGTACAATGTGCAACTTGAGATTGCTGCAGCAACGCTGCACCTCTACCACATTTTCCCAGAGATCTTGATGCTGATAGAAGATGATTGGTTAACCGAAACCAAACACTGATGCGGATGAAACAAACACAGACGTTCCGTCGTTCACAACAAACTTTCCTAATAAATGAAGCTGTTTGTTTTGTATATTTTGTATGCATGAACGAGAATCCTTGTTACATAATTTTCACCTTTCCAGGTAAAAATCTGAGCTTATTGAGGTCAGAGATATCGAGAATAATTGCTTTAATAAATTATTGCTCTGGAACATAATGACTCATATTGTCTTTAGTACACAATTTGTATAAATTGAAGTTACGTGGAAATTGCATTGTATAATTTTCATTCGGGTTAGACGAAGAGATAATGGCGAGATGCAACGTACTAACGTTGCAAATGGCATTTGTGTGCCAAATTGGCACAAGACTCGTTGTTTCCCGGTTAAAACATTGATTACCCTATCAAAATTAGTGAGCGACTTTAATGTTTTAACATTGCGGAAGTTAACGTTTGTTGTTGATGAATCAAATATTGAAATGAGACCAAAAAAAAAATGGTCAAGTGCAAAGAGAACTCGTAACAAAAAGGTTTTGTACTGATTTAGCCTTGTAAAAATATATTTTTTTTGTTGTAAGCTAAGATAAAATCCATTAAAAGCATTGAGTTGCGACAGTTTTCATTATTAGAATTAAATCATCTATACCAATAATAAGAATGAAAATTTTTGCTTTTTGAATACCTAAATAATGAAAACGTAACGTGTCACCTGCGCGAGGGAACATAAACGGAATTATTTTTCTCAGCTGAGATTTTTATCTAATCTAAAAAATGTAAGATGTTTGGTTGAATACTCTTTATTATCTACATTTTCACATGTTTATACTAAAAAAAATGCCATTTTTATTGCACTTTTACCCAAAAAAAACATTGTTTGTCCAGGGTAAACTTAAAAATGGCTAAACCGATTTCAATGAAATTTTCACAAAAAGTGATTAAATATTCCAACTTAGATTATAGGCTACTTTAAATTTCAAATAGTTTTCCCTGTCTGTTTGTTTGTTCTTGGCAAACTTGAAAACGGCTGGTCCGATTTGGACGAGATTTTCACTACAAGTAGTAAATATTACAAAAAGTGCTATAAAATACTTTTTATTCCGAAAAAATGTTGATTTTCTACACAAAAAAATAAAAACTATAAAAACTGCGTAACGAAAAACATACATCGGCAGGCAGCTGTGATACAATGTACATATACATATCATATCGCAGAGACGACATGATTTGAAACAAATTTATTATTCATATAAATTAATCTTGACAAATTTGAAAATTATCACGATGATAGAAGTATAGCGATAGGTTAAATTCCTATAAACCATAAATCCATTGTAAATTTACGGGTAGTTAATATATTATTAATAGTTCAGCTGAGTAAACGTTCGGATTATCGAGGGAGGTGAAGAAAATTTTCTGCAGTCAATTTGATTTCATTCATAAAAATAAATATCTTTGTTCAAAAATGAAACCCGTAAGAATAAATAACAAAAACAGACAGATCGACTTAAGTGATCCCGATTAGGAGTTTGACTAAGAGAGGTGAGGCCGTTAGGCAGAGCCCTCAGAACAAAAAGAAATCCAGCCCAACTTATTTTTCAAGAGAAAATAGCAACTTAGATGTGGCCATTGCGTTGTTTTTTAACCAAAAAACGATATTCTTAATTTTCAATTTATTTTAGCAAGATCTATAAGAATTCGTTGTCTAATCTTAAACCTCGGGAAAGAGCAGACTTGCCGATAAGACATAATGGACTTAACACTATATCCTAGAATAATGAACCTAAGGCAACCAAACCTAATACCTCAGATCTTAAGATAACACATTAAATATTATTGATCCTAAAAAAGGTACACTTTCTAAAGGATAGCTACTAATCCATTCTACTAAAATTAATAAATTATTTCATATGACATTTGGTGTGAAAGGTTCTCAAGGCTTCAAATTTTCAAATTCAGATTAATTTAGATACGCTCAACGAAGCGGGCGGGTATCAGCTAGTTTATAAATTTTATAATTTCTCAAAAGTTTTTCCTTCATACTATCATACTATCATAAAAAGACAACAGATAGTCGTTTTGTAAAGACAATGCCATATATACGGTGGGTGGTGAACGATGTCAGGAAATACGAAGTGTCGTGTTGTGCGGTGATAGATTTTCGATATGTTGCGAAATTCTTTTCTGCCACTTAAGGACGAGTACTTGTCGCACTCGATTGCGCTTTACTGGTTGCCTACTTACTTGACGATGTCAAGAATAATGTCAACATGTACCCACCACCATAAAATCGTTAATGTTTTCCACCATCGTATATATCTTTGTGTTCGCACCATCACTTTTAATATGACGACACCAAAAAAAGCTTTTAAGCAATATTCAATTTTTACATAAAAAACAAGTATCGAAAAAATTGCAATGAAGATAAGAACCCGAGACAATTAGGTGACGCTTAAAAATCGTTTTTCTTCAGAAAAAATTTTTTTAGTAAAAAATTCAATGAAAACATTTGCAAAGTTTATTTTTTTAACTAGAGCTTTGAAAAATGTACGTTAAAAGCTTTTTTTTTTCAAAAAGCTTTTTCTAAATAGTCACCTAATTGTGAGAACCAATTAGTATTTTTATATATAACTAGTAAAAGCCCGGCAGTCACCAAAATTGACTGATATTTTAGTGCATGCGTGCAGGGTATCGGTGTATAATGCGGACTATTTGAATTTCCTGGCAACTTCACTCCATTGGTTAGCACTGTTACATAAGAAACCATAACGACATTGAATTATTATTTAATATTAATAAGTTCTCATAGCGACATCCCATTCTGCACGGACGCCAAGAAAGAAAAGTTATATATAGGATACTAGCTGTACTCGCAACTTCGTTCATATGTAAGCTTTAAAGCATTTTTAGAACTCAAAATTTAATGAAATTCATATTAATGGTAAAAAATATAACAATGAATACAACAATGCTAATGTAAATTTAAAAAGCCGACAATGAAAATTCAAAATGAGGTGCTTCTATCTTCATTATTTATAAGTAACCTAAGTCAACCATATAGTGCTTGTAAAAATCATAATTTCTTAAAACTACAATAACTTTGAATTAGGTTAAGATTTCGTGGTAGTTCTTTTTTTAGATAAGAGCCAAGTATCTAAAAAGTAAAATAAAAACATTTGAGCAAAACAAATCCAGTAATGTTTGAGTTATTAGCGCACATCGACAGACTGCTATCATTTTATTTATAAAGATAGATAATGCAATATTTTTAGACAAGGGTTCTAACAAATTTGTTTAAAACTTGCTTTGATTATTACATCCAACAAGACCTAGAATTTAATTTGAATAATTTTTTTGGCAACATTCAAATAAAGGATTAAGAGTAGAGTAGAAGGTGGGGCCTTATACAGTAAGGCTGTATACATAACATTTTTATCGATTCTTACCTAAATATCTGCTGCGAAGCGTCACAGTACTTCCTTTTACTTTCATTTATGAAACTCGCTGTTGGTTTAAAGAAACATAAGCACTTTATAACTATATTTATAAATAGAACTAGCTGATACCCGCCCGCTTCGCAGAGCGTATCTAAATTAAACTGATTGAATAATAGAAAATTTTACCCAAAATAAGAAATCTATTTTCACAAAAAAAGATAATTAGATATTTCTAGACCTTTATTTCATAGAAAGTTCATGAAAATCCGTTAAACTACTTTTCCAGGAACAGATATAAGCTATCTTATAGGTAGGATCTTTACGTTTTTTTGAATATTGTAAAATATTAAAAAAATTTAAGCCTTGAGAACCTTTCACAAAATTTCATATGAAAAAATTTATAAATTTTAGTAGAATGGATTAGTAGCTATCCTTTAGAAAGTATACCTTTTTTAGAATCAATAATATTTAATGTGTTATCTTAAGATCTCAGGTATTAGGTTTGATTGCTTTAGATTCATAATTCTAGGATATAGTATTAAGGCCATTATGTCTTATCGGCAAGTCTGCTATTTTCCGGGGTCCAAGATTAGACAACAAATTCTTATAGATCTTGCTAAAATAAATTGAAAATCAAAAATATAGTTTTTTTGGTAAAAAAACAACGCGATGGGCACATCTAAGTTGCTATTTTCTCTTGAAAAATAAGTTGGGCTGGATTTCTTTTTGTTCTGGGGGCTTTGCCTAACGGCTTCACCTCTCTTAGTCAAACTCCTAATCAGGATCACTTAAGTCGAACTGTCTGTTTTTGTTATTTATTCTTACGGGTTTCATTTTTGAACAAAGATATTTATTATTACGAATGAAATCAAATTGACTGCAGAAGATTTTCTTCACCTCCCTCGATAATCCGAACGTTTACTCAGCTGAACTATCGATAATATATTAACTACCTACCTGTAAATTCACAATGACTTTATGGTTTCTAGGAATTTAACCTATCGCTATACTATATAATGGTTATAATTTTCAAATTTGCGAACATGAATTTATAAGAATAACAAAATACATAGTTTAAAATCATGTCGTCTCTACGATATGTTAGTATATGTACATTGTATCACAACTGCCTGCCGATGTATGTTTTTCGTTACGCAGTTTTTATTTTTTTGCTCCAAAAATCGTCATTTTTTCGGAATAAAAAGTATTTTAAAGCACCTTTTGTGATATCTACTACTTGTAGTAAAAATCTCGTCCAAATCGAACCAGCCTTTTTCAGGTTTGCGAAGAACAAACAAACAGACAGGGAAAACTATTCGAAATTTAGAATAGCCTATAATGTAAGTTACAATAATTAATAACTTTTTGTGAAAATTCCATTGAAATCGGCTCAGCTGTTTTCAAGTTTACCCTGGACAAACCCTGTTATTACCCTGTTTTTTGGGGGAAAATTACAATGTAAATGGCGTTTATTTTTTGTATTAAATATATGAAAATGTAGGCAATAAAGAGTATTCACCAAAACACCTTAATTTTTTTAGATTAGATAAAAATCTTAGCGGGTCAAAAAAGATTCCGTTTTTCGTTCTCTCGCGCAGGAGAGATGAAACGTTTTTATTATATAAGTATTCAAGTAGTAAAAATCTTCAATTTTATTATTGGCATAGATTATATGCATACAACTTTTATATATGTAGGCATATATACGAATTCCCTACTTTCGCCCCAGAACCGTCCTTATTTAAATTTTCCCAAGAAAAAGTTTCATATAAAAGTTGTAGGTATTAATGAGTCTAAGAACTATAGAAAGTTTAAAAAAAATCGTTGGAGCCGTTTTCGAAAAAAAATTAAAAAAGGTCAAAAGCTCCTAGAATAAAGTGAAGCTTCCAGTTAACCGATTTTAATCAAAAGCTTTGCGGCATAACTAGGTATAATACGAAGGCAAAATTTCAAGTTTGGTGGAATTCGGATAAAACTTTCGATACGATATGGCTGTTACACACAGAAATGTTTCTTAGAACCACTTTTTTGGATTCAGGGGATCTCAAAACATGTATTTCCGGTGAAAGCTCAAATTCGAAAATTCAACCCGATAAAAATGGAAAACAAGAACTCACCGTGTAACACACCGTGTGGTCACGCTGTGACTTTATTGAAATTTAAGTGAAATTAATGAAAAATAATTTAAATTTTTGAGTCGTTTATAAGAAGGTAAATATTGAAAATGTTCTTCAAGTTTTACAACCATAGAAGGTGTGTCACATTTTTTTTTTCTATTTGTAACTGAAATGTACACTAAAAATCGTCTTCAAGGTTTTACTTTTAAAAAATGTGCTTTCATTTTCAAGAAACTTAGAAAATATCTAAAATTTGCTCCTTTGTACCTTATAAGAAAAAAAATTCCACTTAAATTTTTACTCTTTTCTTACCATATTTGAATTTTGTACGTAACAAAAAAGTAAAACGGCGGGGGGGGGTTAACTTAAATATTTTCATGGCCACAAATCAAAGATAGATTACAACCTACAGTTAAAATATTCAAAAAAAGATCGAAAAGTTTGAGAAAAGTGGGTTTTAGATATTTTCGAATGTTCCAAAAAGAACAATCAAAATTCAAAATATCAGCAATTAACATTATTATCCTTAATGTTTTTTCACCCTGATAAAAACATTCCTTTAGCTTTACGACGCATTTACGTGTCGTTAAAATTTTCAATATTTACATTTGTATATTAATTGGAATAAGGGGGGGGGGGGGGGCAGTTTGAAGCGGAGAGTGGTTTTAACACTTGTTTTAACAATTAAATGTCAATGACTATCAAAGAAAGTAACATAACGAGACCGAACCACGTAATAAAAGAGAAGAAATGTCTTTGAATGTTCCATAACCAACAATCGAAATTCAAATAATGAACAACTAACGCTCGAGGTTTCTGGGAACAAACGTCTCTGTAAAAATCAAAACTTGGAGTACAAAAGGTATGAATTTTTCAAACGACATTCATTTTACATTCGGTTTTTAGCATATTTAACCTCCTTTTTTCCAAAAAGTGTAATTCCCCTGTTGGGAAATGAACCTTAAAACTTATTTTTACTCCTCGTACTTCATTATCTTCTCTCTACTTTCGTCGTCTCCTCATAAAACTTTGAAGGATATCATAGATTAGAAAAACGCCGGAACAAATTGTAAAAGATTGTCGTGACAGCTCAAAGGTAGAGCAAAGAAAAATAATGAACCAATAAATAAAAAGACCACCCACTCTCCCTTTTGTGCTAGTTTTTCATCGTCTTTAAAGAGAATGTACGACATGAGTGGAACGAGACAGAAAAAGAAAACGCGTATAGTTCGAGTGTGTAAATTATCGAAAGTTTTGCACAGTTTTTAAAAGCGTCAGCAGTCCGAAGAAAGCGCAAAAGACTTGCAGCAATAAAAAGCTTCATATATCGTAGTACATACATTACGTATACGTATATATATATACATATATAACAAACTGACATTTCATATTTCAATTTGAAAATGATAGCTTGTTATTTCTTATTGACAAATTTTCAAGAAAGTGTCACTACTGTATAGACATTTAAGCCGTTTTGCTGAAACAGCATTTTATTCTTCTCCGATCGAAAAGTTTTTTGGCGCATATACACGATTCGTTCAACGTCAGTCAGTCTTTACAACGAGAATTTAATCGAGGAAAAAAATTTGGCCTTAACAGTTCATATTTGTATCAAAATTTCTTTCTACTGCAAATCTATAACAATAATAAGATTTCTGCTTTTTGAATACCTATATAATGAAAACGTAACGTGTCACCTGCGCGAGGGAACATAAACGGAATTATTTTTCTCAGCTGAGATTTTTATCTAATCTAAAAAATTTAAGGTGTTTTGTTGAATACTCTTTATTACCTACATTTGCATATGTTTATACTAAAAAATAAATGCCACTTTCATTCCACTTTTTCCCAAAAAAACATTGTTTGTCCAGGGTAAACTTGCAAACGGCTGAACCGATTTCAATGAAATTTTCACGAGAAGTGATAAAATATTCCAACTTACATTATAGGCTACTTTAAATTTTGAATTGTTTTCTCTGTCTGTTTGTTTGTTCTTAGCAAACTTGAAAACGGCTGCTCCGATTTGAACGAGATTTTCGCTACAAGTAGTCAATTTTACAAGAAGTGCTTTGAAATACTTTTTATTCCGTAAAAATTTTGATTTTCTGAGCAAAAAAATAAAAACTGCGCAACGAAAAACATACATCGGCAGGCAGCTGTGATACAATGTACATATACCATATCATATCGTAAAGACGATATGATTTTAAACTATGTAATTTGTTATTCTTATAAATTAATGTTCGCAAATTTGAAAATTATAACCATTATAGAAGTTAAACGATAGGTTAAATTCCTAAAAATCATAAATCCATTGTGAATTTATGGGTAGTTAATATATTATTCATCTCTCCTGCGCGAGAGAACGAAAAATGGAATCATTTTCCCAGCTAAGATTTTTATCTCATCTAAAAAAATTAAGGTGTTTTGTTGAATACTCTTTATTGCCTACATTTTCATATATTTAATACAAAAAAATAAATGCCATTAACATTGTAATTTTCCCCAAAAAAACAGGGTAATAACAGGGTTTGTCCAGGGTAAACTTGAAAACAGCTGAGCCGATTTCAATGGAATTATCACAAAAAGTTATTAAATATTGTAACTTACATTATAGGCTACTTTTTATTTCGAATAGTTTTCTCTGTCTGTTTGTTTGTTCTTGGCAAACTTGAAAACGGCTGGTCCGATTTGGACGAGATTTTCGCTACAAGTAGTAAATATTAAAAAAAGTGCTTTGAAATACTTTTTATTCCGTAAAAATTTTGATTTTCTGAGCAAAAAAATTAAAAACTGCGTAACGAAAAACATACAACGGCAGGCAGTTGTGATACAATGTACATATACTAACATATCGTAGAGACAAAATGATTTTAAACTATGTGTTTTGTTATTTTTATAAATTAATGTTCGCAAATTTGAAAATTATAACCATTATAGAAGTATAGCGATAGGTTAAATTCTTAGATACCATAAATCCATGGTTATATTACAGGTAGTTAGAATCTTATATATAGTTCGGCTGAGTAAACGTTCGAATTGTCGAGGGAGGAGAAGAAAATCCTCTGCAGTAAATATGATTTCATTTATAATAAGAAATACCTTAGTTCCAAAATGATACCCGTAAGAATAAATAACCAAAACAGACAGTTCGACTTAAGTGATCCCGATTTGGAATTTGACTAAAAGAGGTGAAGCCGTTAGGCAGAGCCCGCAGAACAAAAAGAAATCCAGCCCAACTTATATTTCAAGAGAAAATAGCAACTTAGATTTGGGAATTATACAATATTCAAAAAAACGTAAAGCACCTACTAGATATAAGATAGCTTATATCTATTCCTGGAAAAGTAGTTTAACGGATTTTCATGAACTTTTTATGAAACAAAGGTCTAGAAATATCTAATTATCTTTTTTTGTTAAAATATCTGAATTTCTTATTTTGGGTAAAGGTTTCTATTATTCAATCAGATTAATTTAGATACGCTTAGCGAAGCGGGCGGGTATCAGCTAGTATTGCAATAAAACTGCGACAATGCATTGTATTACTTTAAATAGAATACTCAGAGTACAAAACCCAAATGGTGCGAGTCATCCTCGCACTTGATCTTTTTTTTTCGTTTTTATTCAGTTTACAACTTTTTGGAATCGAAAAGAAAATGAAATGTACCATCAAAACTTTTCCCTTTGTTCATTTCTTTTTTTTTCCACGTGAGTAAAATATGAAAAAAATCGAGAAGTCATCGCAGGTGAAAATGAATGGAAAATCGACCTCGTTACCAAAGGATCATCTGCCATTATGTACAATAGGTTTGCTGCGTCAGTATCTACGCACAAGGACATTTTTTTTCTGCAACGACTCACCTTTCTGATTATATTTTTACCTTTTATCACGAAACAAGAAATACCTGCAGTGCAACGAAATGAAAACGGCAAAAAATCGACCGTTGGAAAATTTTCCGATTTTATAAGAAATTTGGAAATTTACTTCGTTAAAATCTCCATTAAACACTTACTTGTTGAATTCAAAAGTGGTACTTTTGACCAAAAGACAAACAGTCGTTACCATTATTACGGTTTTACTAAAACTAATATTTCACTGGAAGGATTTCATAAAAACCGAGGACATTACCATATTTGTAGTGCGGGGAGAATGATTTATGAGGCATAACTTTTTCCCTCGTTCATGCACATTATACGACTCTTACATATAACATAACAAACGATATTTGTACATAAGTACATAATATAAGAAATGTGCATGTGACGTTTGAGTTATTTGAGGAAATTTTGATTGTTAAGTTCCGTTTAATGGCAATATGTCCTACGTTAAAATCAGGTAACAAGGATAATGAAGCAAAGTAAAAACCGGTTCAGGTATGCAAAAACTAGATTCAAGAGACAGACTTACAAATTAACGTATATCAATAAGACCATCTTTATAGAAAACCAATTAATTACGTTCATGTAGAAAATTAATTAATTAGGTAGTTGTATATGCAACCCACATTACATATATGTTAAATCAAGTTGTCTACACATTATAGTTTATGCTTAACCATAAAAATATGACAATTAAATGATATAACTATTAAAAATAAGTAATGTAATCCATGAACTACCCCTAAAAATAATTTAAAAAAAATAAATTAAACACAAACCATTTAAAACAGGTTCAAAAGTCAACGCTGCTACGATCTCCACCCCATGTGACGCCAACGGTCTGAATACACCACACAAACACCAAATCACTTTGAGTTTTTATATTCAAAACATTGTCCAAGTCTCAATTAACACTTTAAAACACTTTATTTGTCTTGATTTGAATTAATTAAAGGAAAATCAAGGAATACTAGCACGACAAAAATTCACTTGTCGCAAGAATGCAAGCGTCAGTAGTCATCTTTTGTTAACCAACAATTGATCATGCCAACTATAGACGGAAGGTGGCTCTTGATACAGTTGTCGATGGTGCATAAATTAAAAAAATTTATATCTCAATAACTATTCGTTTTCCTGAAAAATTTATAAGAACCAAAATCAAAGATAATGAATTTTACTACAAATACGGTTCTTGATATTTTTATTGTAAGTTTTGTATTTGTCGAGATATTTCACGACAAAGCAATGAATGAATCTGTTTTAAATTTTAAATATTCAATATTTATATAACTATTGATAAGAGAAGAAAATTAATGAGACAACTTTTGTAGCAAATTTAATATTCTTTAATTTTGTTAGGAAAAATTTTTTCGTTTAAAATTATCATTTTTGAGTTATTGACTGAAATATGTTAGAATCAGTGATTTTTAATTTTTAAAGGTGGCTATTTAACAATCTATGAGTAGGAAGAAAAAATTTGTATTATAAAATTTATAGACCTTTAAATTACCGTTAATTTTACTTATTACAATTTTTTCGATAAAAGATTTTGTTTCTGATATAAAGCTCATAGTAGATAAAATCACGTGGTTTATAAGCTTTAAAGGTGAATAATTCCAAAACTATGAGTCTTAGAAAAAAAATTATATTGATTATTTTTACAGAATATACAACCGTCTTCATCTTTTACTTGACCTATTTTTTAGTTAAAATCAGTTTTTTAAAGATGTGGCCTGGAAAAAATTTTAATCTATGTTTTCCAAATTTCAACGCTCGATTTATACAAAACCAATGGCTATGGTGAAAATTTGTAAGAACATTTTTTAAAACAAATTGAATAAGGAACAAATTTGATAAGAACAATTTTTTCTGTACAACGACTGGTTTTTCAGATAAATTGTAAAATGTTTTATCCAATCGGAAATTTTACAAGTCGCGTTTTTGTTTTTCATTATTTAGCCAAAAACTATTTTCAAACATTATAAATTTGCCCTTTAAATCATTAGAATTATCTATCTGTTATACGGTTAAGGTATTTTTTTGACAATAATCTTGAAACATACCCTATTTTAACCGGTTTAACATTGCCAAGAATGTCATTTTTCGACCCCGTTTTTTCTCTTAAGGGACTTTAAAATAAAACTAAATGGATCTGGCTTTTAAAATTTCTGATTTAAGCAGAAAAATAATCAAACAATAAAATAAAAGAGGAACACTTAACGCTTATCCGTGAATATTTTTTGTAAATTAATTTCAAAGTCAAAAATGTTCGATCATTGACAAATCGGAATCTTCAGGAGACGCACAACTTTGGATTAATATTTACACTATAAAAATCCCGGATCACTTCAATGTTGTTCCTTCAGAACCTTTGGCCGGGATCACTTAACAAATTTCCATATTTAGATTTTCTTCACTCCACACAGTTAGGGAAAAATCAAGGAAAACCCACGAAATTTCCGACTTAACCTCTTCAACAATAAGTCAATTACCGGCTTGTCTTATGTCAACAAACCACTTGTCATACGATCTGCGCATTGTTTTGACAGCTCTAAATTTAAATGTCATTTTTGAATTTAGACAAAAATTTAAATATATTTACTAATATAGGTGGAATATTGATTATTTATGTTGTAATAGACTTGTATTTAATATTTTTATCGATTAAAATAGTTCCCAAAAGTTTAAATTGATTTTTGGACTGATTTTCAAAAGTTGGTTTTAATCATGGTTTCAAAGCAAATGCATAGGACAAAACTTATATAGTCGAGAATGATCTTACCTGAAAAAAATGTTGGCTTTAAAATTTTTTCAAAAGGAAAAAATTGTATGTTAAACTCATTTTTTATACGATTCAAGTTGTTATTATTAAAACCTTATGAAATAAATGGCTACAAAAGTATATGGGGTTAATTTCTTTTTTTAATTTTTCTCAAAAACCGTACGTCGTACAGAAAAAGCTGTAGTTATCAAAATTATTTAAAAATAAATTTTCTATAAAAAATGCCTTTTGCAATTTTTTTCTTCGACCAATACTTTCGCTGAAAATCAGCGTTAAATGCAGAATAATTTTTGAATGCACTATTCTTAAGATTATATCTCACGAACAATTTAAATTAGAAAAAAAAAACTTTATAGTACAATTAATGATTATTATTATTTTGTCTTCAAAAGTTGTAAAATTAAAATTTAATCCTCAACTCATCGTTTCTAAGTTATTAATTTTTGTAAGTTAAAAATCACTTATTTTTATCTTTTAATAGTAAAATCTTAAAAACAAAATATTTTCAGAGAAAAATGTTTATACAAAAGTTATAGGTAACTAAACTGTCTACAATTAACGTATATAATTATTTTTCTCTAACGCGTCTAGTTTTAAAGTTTATTACTCTTAAATGTGCAAATTGATGGATCTATCGTTTTTTTTTAACTTTTGACGGTGAATTATTCCTATAAAACCAGAAGATTAAAAAAACTAATATGAATCATTTTTGTTGACAATTGGATTATCTTCAATTTTATAAGGGATAACTTTTTCATCAAACTCTTTTGTTTTTAAGATATAAGCAAAAATAGAAAAAAAATACTTATTTTTCAAATTCAAAGAGCAATTACTCAAAAACTATAGCTTGTATAAAAAATATTTTGGTATAATTTACGTAGATAATTTAAATATCTATAAGTTTTGAATAAAATTTTATCCATAAAGTATATGGTTTGTGAAATATAACCTAAGAAAAAGCAAAAATTAAAATTTCCCAGTATTTGACACTCGATACATTTGAAACTATTGGTCATAGGAGAAAACTGCTTAGAATAATTTTTCTCGGAAATTTAAATTTAAATGTTTTTCTAAGAACATATTTTCCTTTCAAACGTACAGTTTTTGAGATAAGATCGAATATAAGGAATAATCATGTGATTTTACACTTTAAAACGTTGATAGTTCTGAAACTATCCATTGTAGAAAAAAAACTTAAGACCTATTTTTGTAGGCAACTAAATGATCTTTAATTTTTACTCGATTATTTTTTTACTTAAAAGTATTGTTTTTGAAATATAACCTAAAATGAATACGGATCTCAATTTTTCAACTATGAACGACCCTATATTTGTGAAATAATTAAATAGCTAAAAATTGATTGATACATGCTCTAAAGTAAATTCAATTTTAAATAATTTTAGTAAGAACATTTTTTTTTTACGACGTACGGTTCTTGAGATAAATTAAAAAAAAAAACAATAAAGTTTGCTATTTGACTATTGTTGCCATTTATTTCATAAGATTTAATTAAACATCTTAAATCATATAAAATGGTGATTTTTAAACAATATTTTTCTTTTGAAAAATTTTAAAGCCAAAATTTTTTGAAGCAAGATCATTCTCGACTACATAAATTTTGTCCTATGCACCTGCCTTGAAACCATGATTAAAACCAACTTTTGAAAGTCATTCAAAAAATAAATTTAAGCTTTTAGAAACTATTTTAATCGATACAAATATTAAATACAAGTCAATTAGAGCATAAATAATCAATATTCCACCTATATTAGTAAATATATTTAAATTTTTGTCTAAATTCAAAAATGACATTTAAATTTAGAGCTGTCAAAACAATGCGCAGATCGTATGACAAGTGGTTTGTTGACATAAGACAAGCCGGTAATTGACTTATTGTTGAAGAGGTTAAGTCGGAAATTTCGTGGGTTTTCCTTGATTTTTCCCTAACTGTGTGGAGTGAAGAAAATCTAAATATGGAAATTTGTTAAGTGATCCCGGCCAAAGGTTCTGAAGGAACAACATTGAAGTGATCCGGGATTTTTATAGTGTAAATATTAATCCAAAGTTCTGCGTCTCCTGAAGATTCCGATTTGTCAATGATCGAACATTTTTGACTTTGAAATTAATTTACAAAAAATATTCACGGATAAGCGTTAAGTGTTCCTCTTTTATTTTATTGTTTGATTATTTTTCTGCTTAAATCAGAAATTTTAAAAGCCAGATCCATTTAGTTATTATTTTAAAGTCCCTTAAGAGAAAAAACGGGGTCGAAAAATGACATTCTTGGCAATGTTAAACCGGTTAAAATAGGGTATGTTTCAAGATTATTGTCAAAAAAATACCTTAACCGTATAACAGATAGATAATTCTAATGATTTAAAGGGCAAATTTATAATGTTTGAAAATAGTTTTTGGCTAAATAATGAAAAACAAAAACGCGACTTGTAAAATTTCCGATTGGATAAAACATTTTTCAATTTATCTGGAAAACCAGTCGTTGTACAGAAAAAATTGTGCTTATTAAATTTGTTCCTTATTCAATTTGTTTTAAAAAATGTCCTTACAAATTTTCTCCATAGCCATTGGTTTTGTATAAATCGAGCGTTGAAATTTGGAAAACATAGATTAAAATTTTTTCCAGGCCACATCTTTAAAAAACTGATTTTAACTAAAAAATAGGTCAAGTAAAAGATGAAGACGGTTGTATATTCTGTAAAAATAATCTTTATAATTTTTTTTCTAAGACTCATAGTTTTGGAATTATTCACCTTTAAAGCTTATAAACCACCAGATTTTACCTACTATGAGCTTTATATCAGAAACAAAATCTTTTATCAAAAAAATTGTAATAAGTAAAATTAACGGTAATTTAAAAGTCTATAAATTTTATAATACAAATTTTTTCTTGCTACTCATAGATTGTTAAATAGCCACCTTTAAAAATTAAAATTCACTGATTCTAACATATTTCAGTCAATAACTCAAAAATGATAATTTTAAACGAAAAAATTATTCCTAACAAAATTAAAGAATATTTAATTTGCTACAAAAGTTGTCTCATTAATTTTCTTCTCTTATCAATAGTTATATAAATATTGAATATTTAAAATTTAAAACAGATTCATTCATTGCTTTGTCGTGAAATATCTCGACAAATACAAAACTTACAATAAAAATATCAAGAACCGTATTTGTAGTAAAATTCATTATCTTTGATTTTGGTTCTTATAAATTTTTCACGAAAACGAATAGTTATTGAGATATACATTTTTTTAATTTATGCACCATCGACATCTGAATCAAGAGCCATCTTCCGTCTATAATTGGCATGATCAATTGTTGGTTAACAAAAGACGACAACTGACGCTTGCATTCTTGCGACAAGTGAATTTTTGTCGTCCTAGTATTCCTTGATTTTCCTTTAATTAATTCAAATCAAGTCAAACAAAGTGTTTTAAAGTGTTAATTGTGACTTGGACAATGTTTTGAATATAAAAAATCAAAGTGATTTGGTGTTTGTGTGGTGTATTCAGACCGTTGGCGTCACATGGGGTGGAGATCGCAGCAGCGTTAACTTTTGAACCTGTTTTAAATGGTTTGTGTTTAATTAATTTTTTTAAAATCATTTTTAGGGGTAGTTCATGGATTACATGACTTATTTTTAATAGTTATATCATTTAATTGTCATATTTTTATGGTTATGCATGAACTATAATGTATAGACAACTTGATTTAACATATATGTAATGTAAGTTGCATATACAACTACCTAATTAATTAATTTTACACCTGAATATAATTTGATTATAATTTACTCTAACAATTGGTTTTCATAGCATTTAGCATTGATTATAATTTAAATTTAACAGTTCTTTTTATGTCACGGCTACAAGGCCTATTTTTAAACGAAAGAAAGATTGAAAACGAGAAAAGCTCGTCTTTGATTTCTCGATGCAGAACGATTTTTTTAATTTAGCCATAATCTCATTGTAGGTTCATTATTTTTTAACGTGGTTCATACTTTTTGCGAAAGACTAAAATAAAATATTCATTATTTTCCTTCCCGAAAGAAATCCCTGGTGAAACGCAAAGCCTAAAGAAGCAAAGTCTGATTTCTTCGTCGACGAAAAAGGAATATGTAAACATTACAATGTCATGTATATGAAATGCAATTTTTGTCGTGGTAGCGACCAAAAGATTCTTCCTTGGTGCGTTTATTCCGTTTAGTATATAAATTAAAAATTTATTCCATCCATAACTCGTTCGTTATTGGGGACGCAAGGTTGGTGGATGGATGGCGAATGTTGAGCCCCCTGCGGTTTTTCTGCATGCGGGAGGTTTGCAGCCTCCATCCCGAGAAATTGTTTTTAATATTCCTCGTGATATTATTTTGATGTACATATCAAAGAAGTAGTTTTGTGCGGTGGAAAGTTCTAGGTGATGTTCCCGGTTGGTTGTCTGTTTACCTGGACAGCGTTGCATAGCATGAGGCGAGGTATCCTCTAGCTTTAGTTTGGCAAAGAGGAGCTTTCGATGTTTTGTTTATGTAAATAACTCGTTTTCTCGTTGATGGAAATGAGATGATCGCATTGTTGTTGCGAATTTTAGTCTTTGTCTCGTCTCGTTTATTTTTTTTTTAACTTACCATCTCTGCTTTTTGTCATGAATATATTTATGTCGAAAGAAAACGAGCCACTGACCTCAATTTGAGTGAACCTGTTTGATTCTAGGTCAATGAATCATTCAGTCCTTATATATTTCCCTATGAATTCTATTTAAGGATACACTTTCTTATTTGAACTTGAATTGTTAACCATTTAAGAATAAGACTGAATGATCCATTGACCAAAAACTAAATAGATTCCCTGAAATTTAGATCAGTGGATCTTTTCTTTGGTAAACATTTAAAAACATGTATTCATATATAATTGCTACCAACGGAGATTACTTTGATTTTAGTATGATCTAGTGAAAAGTCCGGGATAGTATAGTCATTAACTAGAAGTGAGGTTATAATTTTCAAATGGCTGCAAAAATGTTTTTAATCATACATATGATTACACTCAATAAAGTAACCTTTCAAACGAAAAAAACTAGATCAAAATCGGTTCATCCGTTTAGAAGTTATGATGTTACAAACAAACACATGCACATTGTGTTATTATGTGTGTTTGTTTGTACCCTCATAACTCCTAAATGGTTGCACCGATTTTAATCTAGTTTTTTTTGCTCGAAAAAAGACTTAATCGAAGAAATTCTTATCTATTACTCAAGGTTGGGGCAACCACCTGTAAAGTATTTCCTTTATTCTAGTTAGTGATCATCCAATTACCTGTCAAAGAGGTTTATACTATAGATAATATTTATAATAGAGTCATTTTTTTTTTGGTGAAACAATAAAATTAATTTAGTACAAAGTTTTGAAGGGTTGGGGAGGGGAGATTGAATTTGGTCGGTTGGCCATTTGTTCACTTTTGGCAAATTGCGTCAATTGTTTGTTGTAATTGATTTGCACAATACGGGGTATATAGTAATATGAAGGTATTGAGGATTGAATGATGGCACATTTATATATACTACTTGTATGTTGCACAAACGCATGCATACGTTAATTTAAATCAATCTGCCCCCCCCCCCCCCACTCAAATAACAATAGCAATATAAAATTATTTATTTACCCTCGAGCTTTTTGCGGTAACGCCTTTTATTTGTATGTGTATGTGTGTGTGTGTAGCTGCCAATTCCACATTTTATTATTATTATTATTTAACAATTGGAACGCCAATAACACACAAATAATATATGGAAAAAAATTAAATATCATTTTAATAAAATATTATAGAGTCATTCGGATGGTCGAAAGTCGATCGACCAAAATACATTTTTCGAGACATTAATTGCATTGAATTTAAAACTGAATTTGTAAAATATTTTATATATAATTATAATAGAAGTTTAATAGAGATGTTCACATATTTTACATTTACCACACTCAATTTACTATACATGCATAGATTTTTTTAGTGCTTTACCTTTTTTCGGTGGTTTTAAATTTAATATTTAAATCGTTCATTTATATTTACATTTTCATCAAATTGTGTTAATTTCTTTTTTTTTTTTGTTTGTTTTAAAAATGAATAGAATTAGTTAAAAGCAGTTAACACCCAACCATTTTTAAATGTTAAATATGAGATTATTAAAATTTTGATGGGTCAACAGTTTTAAAAGATTTGGCATGACCTAAGGTATCTTTAACAAAACTTCACTAAAATTCGTTTCGTTAAGTAATTAATTGTTAATAGTCTTAAAAATTTTAATACGTTTATTTTTAATTAATTTCTTCGACAATGAACAATAAAGAAATTCAAAATTTTTTATAAATTTTACTATTAATTTTTTTCGGGTGTTAAATTGAAATTCATATTTATTTTCCATTAAAAATTGTCAATTTTTTTAATTTAAACTTTGTCGAGATTTCTTTCGTACCTGTGTAAAATTGGTAAGGCCTTCTTGAGGAAAATACGTGCGTTAAAATGTTATTTCACGAACTTTGACGAAACTTCTCTTAAATACACGGTTTCTGTTGGAAACAATTCTTATGCTATCCCATGGGAACCGTGCATTCTTTCGGCATAAAAATCAAGCGGATTGTATATTGTATCAAAATTTGATCTCAGTTGGTGTAGAATTTTTCGAGTTTTTGTCTAAATAAGGACCAACATAACATTTTTATATAATAAAGAAGAAGATACCAATAAAACAGGCAATACTGCCAACACTTTGCTTTTTAAATCTTTGATATCTTTCAAGATATTCATTTTTATGATATGCTGTAAAGGGCAATTTTGATCTACATGAAATGCACAACGTACCTAATGTATTTAATTGGATAATGAATAATACTGTGTTGTTTAAAATAGCTTGGTAAATAAACAATATCTTTTTTTGTAATACGTAAAAGATAAAAATGGTTCCTGCGGGTTATCCTTAGGAGATAGACATATATCGTCGCGGACTTTTTTATCAATCTTTTTAAGATACACAATTTTGCAGCATATTAGTTTGATCTATCTCGTAAGGTTTAGCCAGCGTTTGCAATGTAAGTGCACAAAAATAGGTTTATTATGACATCACATTACAAATATTTGAATTTCCCGACTTTTCTTTACTTTAATATGCATATATTACACCTGAAAACCTTCCTCTTGAATCACTCTATCATTTGCTGAAAACTGCATTAAAATCCGCTGTGAAGTTTAAAAGATCTTAAGGGAACAGACAGCGGGAGCGAGTTTGTTTTATACTATGTAAAGAAGATTTAAGAAATAATTAAAATATGATAATGATGATTAAAAATAGGAAATACTATTTAATATTTTATTAGATCCTTGTTATTTTGTATGTGTGCACAATAGATGGCATAAGCGTAGGTTGTTATGTTTATGTGTTGACAACAATTTTCACAATTGTCAATCATGAGAATTAAACTCATTTTTAAAACAAGTCAATCGTAAAATAATACTTTTTACAGCATCGTAAGCCTTTTAAGCTTCACATCTGTGCATTATCAATGAATTTTTTTACTTTTTCTATTACTAATTTTATTAGATATATTGAAGTCTATAGAAGTCTATTGAAATCTATTGAAATCTATATTGAAATCTATTTAAGTCTATGAATTTTGTGGCGACGACATACATACATAGTCCGCATATTACACATAGCGATCAGTAAGTGTAGAAAAGGCTTGAGAATTAAAAAAAAAACATCTAATATATAATTCGTACTAACTGATACCCGCCCGCCTCGCTGAGTGTATCTAAATTTAACTGATTGATAAAAAGATTCCCTACGTTCATAACGAAATATAAAAATTAATCTATTTTGATAAAAAAAATGATAGATACTTTCAGACTTTAGATCCAAAGAAAGTTCATCAAAATTTGTAAGACTACTTTTCAAGAAAGATATGTTAGCTGTCTCACATCAGCTTCTATACGATTTTTAGTAAAAAAGTAGCTGTATTCCTTCCTTTAAGACTTGAAAATCTTTCATACCAAATGTCATTTAAAAACGTACAGCTATTTTAGGGGGCATCCATTAATTGCGCGAGGCGTTTTTTGCGATTTTTGAAATCCCATCCCCTCCCCTGTGGTAAGATGTCATGAGATTTGGCATAACCCTTTTCCCCAACCCGCAATCTAATGTGATATATTTTTCAAAACAAAAAAATACGTGATATTTGCGAGACCTTCCCTTTCCCCAAAGTAAGATTAGATGAAATTCGGCTCGACCCCATCGGCCTCTGACGAACGCCTCACGTAATTAATGGATGTTCGCTTAAAAGAATAGATTAGTAGCTATCCTACAGGATCTTTAGCAAAACTTCATTAAAATTTGTTCCGTTATGTAATTGTTGAATTTTGAAATTTTAGTTTATTATTTTAATACGTTTATTTCTAATTAATATCTTTGACAATGAACAATGAAAAATTCAAATATTTTAAACAATTTCATTATTAATTTTATTGGATGTTAAATTGAAATTTATATTTATTTCCCAGTAAAAATTGTCAATTTTTTAATTTCAACTTTGTAGAGATTTCTTTCGTTATTGTGTAAAATTGGAAGAAAATGCGTTAAAGTTCTATTTCACGAACTTTACCGAAACTTTTTAAATGTACGGTTCCTGTAGGATATAATTGTTTTGCCATCCCATGGGAACTTTGCATTACTTTTGCCTTAAAACTATCATTCTCCCCCAAACTACCACATTGCAAAAATCATATCAATCTTTAAATTTGGGATAAACAAAAAAACATATCTATCCCACGAGAATAGTACATCACTTCTGAGTAATAAATAAATATTATAAAAAAATGAAAAACCGACTTCAAAATATATAAAAATTCTTAAACAAAAAATGCACTAAAAAGTAACAAAATAATGGCGTATTCTTGCAGTATCTACAACTTACAAATTATTAGGATGATACAATGTACAACTATTGTTATTTTTGGAGTTTGTGTCAGCCAAGGAAATACGACTATATTGGTACTTAGCAAAAAACGAGAATACTTTATGAAAATTATTTTTCAAATGAACTTTTAAACAATATACTCGTACTGTAACAATATTTAGCGACCTTTAAACTACAAAAAACCAATTACCAACTAAACCTTTTTACAATTTTTACAAATTACCATTAATATTTATTTTCTTGACTGACACCAACTCCAAAAATAACAATAGTTGTACATTGTATCATCCTAATAATTTGTAAGTTGTAGATACTGCAAGGATACGCCATTATTTTGTTACTTTTTAGTGCATTTTTTTTTTAGAATTTTTATATATTTTGAAGTCGGTTTTTCATTTTTTTATAATATTTATTTATTTCTCGCGTTTTAGTGATCTGAAGTTTGATAACTGATTTTATTTTCTTGAAAATGGTTAACCTTCCAAACGCGCTGCTCATATGAGGCAGCGCCGTTTAATATTAAAAGTTACTACATCATCCCTTTTTGCCCTTAAAGGTTGAAATTTTTTGCTTTGAAATGTAAAAACAAAACTAAGTGGATTACTCTTTTCAACAGAAAAAAAATTATCAAAATTCGGTTAAATGTCACTATTTCATCCCCTATTTTCATCCTTAAGGGGTGGATTTTTTTCTTCAAATGAAAATGTGAACAATTTAAAGGTACGTTGTACGTAATAGAAACAAAATTATCAAAATCGAGCTATCCAATAAGAAGTTAATATTTCATCCTTTAGTTTTCAACCCTTTAGAAGTGAAAGATTTTCCTCAAATTAAAATGGGAATACACGAGAAGCACTAGCTTTCAAATAAAAAAAGAATTATCGAAATCGAGCTATCCAATAAAAAGTTAGTATTTCATCCCTTAGTTTTCAACCCCTTAGAAGTGAACAATTTCCTTCAAATTAAAATGGGACCATTCGGGAAGCACCAGCTTTCAAATAAAAAAAGAATCATCAAAATCGCTTCACCCAGTCGGAAATACTGAGGTAACAAACATAAAAAAAAAAAAAAAAAAACAAAAAAAAAAAAATACAGTCGAATTGAGAACCTCCTCCTTTTTTTGAAGTCGGTTAAAAAGTAGATCAAATCTTCTTAAGGAAAATGAGTTAAGACTTTATTTCGTGGATTTTAATGAAACTGCTTTCAAATACTCGGTTCTTATAGAATACTATCATTGTTTTGCTATCCCATGGGAACCGTTTATTATTCCGTTATGAGAAGTAATCTACATATATCATTTTCTGACCCCTAAACTACCACATTACAAAAAAGGAAGTTAATCTTCTTCTCTGTAAAAAACAAAAAAAAATCTATCCCACGGGAACCGTACATTTTTTTCTGGATATAAAATATAAATTATGTTAAACCGGATTATAATCTATATCTATACCAAATTTCATCCAGATTCATTCAGTACTTTTTGAGTAAAAGAGCAACAAACATCCATACAAACTTTCACATTTATAATATAAGTAAGATATGCAAGGCTACAGAAAGACACGAATGTTGAGCATACATCAGAGAGTCTGAGAGCTGTAATATATGGTGAAACCCGATTCAAAAAAAAATAAATCCCGATCCATCCCGCTAATTATATCTATCAATACAGAAATTACTAGTGAAAATATTGTTCCTCTTATAACTTAAATTAAATGAAACATCTTAAAGATGTTGAAACCCGAAATTAATGATTGAGTCTTTCGTTATCATTAATGTTTTTCACACTCGGTAAATTTAGAAAGCATATGGCACATTTCGAGCCGTTATTCCGCTCAAAATTGATACGTCTGCGACGAGACAAGAAATCACCAAGTGTGATATGATTAATTCGAAGGTTCATTTACTCTCTCACTGTATGTATTTTTAGCTTAAGTGTTTGGGTAATAAAACTATCAGCAGAACAACCTTTTGATATGTGATATCTTGACACAAGAACAACTCATCAATATCAAAATACATTCACACATACACACATAAACACCTTACAAACTTGAGATTATTGTTTTATGATTGATGAATCTAATTTTCTTGTATTTTTAACACGTGAAACAAAGTCTTGTGGAACTTCTTGAAAACATCACTCGACCATCGACTCGTTTGGTTTTTTGAACGAATCTGTTATAAGTCGCGTTTAATGTCGAAAATGTTGATAAATCACTCGCCAATTGGGAATTATTGGGAACGAGATCGAGAGAATAACAAATGGTTCGATCGACGCGTTTTCTTTTCACAGTCGAGTTTTTAATAAGACCGTTAAAGTTGTAGATGCGTTAATCTTTTCACCGTAAAGTTGGTAAAAGTTCATCTTTTCCATTTTATATATTATAAAAAAAAAAGTTTTCAAACCTTTTGGAAAACAATACAAAACACAGTTTTTTTGGGGTGTGTTGGAGAAACTTATTTCCATAATCGTTCGATATGCGAACACTGGACCGAGGGACTGTCAGCAAACATTACCTGAAACAAAGATAAACGTTTACAATTTTCATATTTTACATTTTCCAAACAAACTCTTTCGATAGGTATAATATCTTTGTTTTATATGTGTGTTGGGGAGGAAAAATATGTATGTAATAATAATATATTTGAGAGAAATGTAGACCTTGGTCTCGACTCGACTCGAAACCTCTTCAGATACATTGGAAAGTAATTGAGTTTTCCTCCTAATTGAAATTCAAATACAGTTGAATTTCGAGTAATTAAACGGTGTTTAATTTATTATTGTCTACTTCAATAAATTCGTTCGAATGGATATTGAATGAAGCGAGCTCTACTCTCAACTAACTATGTATATTTATACAGGACCATATTTCTTTCATAAGATATTTTATTCGTAATTTGAAACAATTTGTTCAAGCTTCAATATTGTTGTAATAATAATAATAAATTATCATTAATTGAGAAAACTTAAAAGCTTGTAATTCAAAGAAGATTTTATCATTTTATAAGTACAATTAATATTTCTTTAATCCTTGTTATTTTGTTTTATATATATATATATATATATCAGTGGCGTGCGGTGACTTTTGAAACAAGGCATGCGGTTAGAAGTGTGGGGGGGGGTTATAAGAACCACATTTTTTAAATTTATTTTTTTATTTGATAAACGTGGTGTTATAAGTATTTTTTTTAAATTAGCCTTATTCGACGCTCCTTCTTACAAAAATCATCAACAACCGCGTCATATAATGTATTTAAAAACCACAAAAATAGTTCTTATCCTAAAAAACAGAACAATTGTATGGCCTTTGGGTCAATTGATTCAAAATAACTCACGAAAAGTATCAGTAGCAATTAAATTCACTGTTTAGATTCAAAACGGCAAACGCATCTGCAGACCGTTAATCGGCAATGTTAAATGCCAAAAGAAATAGTATTTAACCGTACCTGTGCGCATGCGCGACCAAATTCGAAGCAAACAATCGCATGCTACTGTCGCCGACACATCATTCATTCGTGTTTTGCCGTTCATTTGATTTGGTAAACTATGCCAATTTTATGAGCGATACCTTTCATTATAACGTAAATTAATAAAAATATATCATTTTTAGAATCATTTTACAAATGCAATTACGTAAATTAAAAATAAAATGAATAAATTATAAAAAAATATTCAACTTTTAAAATCGTCTTACAATCCCAAGGCATGCTGCGCATTTATAGCATGTATGGACCGCACGCCTCTGATATATATATATATATATAGCAGTGGCATGCGGTGATTTTTGAAACAGGGCATGTGGTTAGAAGTGGGGGGGGGGGTACAAAAACCACTTTTTTAAAATTTATTTTTTATTTGATAAACATGGTGGTATAAGTATTTATCTTTAAAAATTAGCCTTATTCGACGCCCCTTCTTACAAAAATCATCAATAACCGCATCATATAATGTATTTAAAAACTACAACAATAGTTTTTATCATAAAGACCAGAGTATTTGTATGGCCTCTGGGTAAATAAATCAAAATAAGTCACGAACAGTATCAGTAACAAGTATATTCACTGCAGAGATTCAAAATGTCAAACGCATCTGCAAACCGTCAATCGGCAATGTAAAACACCGAAAGAGATAGTATTCGATCATACTAGTGCGCAGGCGCGACCATTTTGTTGTGTAACTCTTTGCCAATTTTATTAGCGATATCTTTCATAATTACGTAAATTAAAAAAAATTATAAATGATAAAAATACATATATCATTTTTGGAATCATTTTACAATGCATGCAATTATGTAAATTAAAAAATGAATAAATCATAAAAAATATTCAATTTTTTAAATCTTCTTACAACCCCAAGGCATTTTTAATGTTTTCATTGTTAATTGGTCTTTAAAGGCTTTTTATCCTAAGCTTTCAAGCTTTTAACTGTATGTAACATAACCTCTGAAACGAAATCAGAGAGTTGAATTCCACATCAAATCCTGGGTTTTTGGTGTCTATACTTATGGAGCACCCTGTTTATATAGATATGTTTATCTCTTCCCAAATATCTTCTAAACTATTGATCATAACTTAACAAATGAGGTATCGTTTAAAGCGTCTTGACCATCCACTGGTTCTAGACTCATTTTTAAATCAATCGAAAACCTATTTTTGATGACCACTGTACGGATTGTAATACTTAAGAGATATTAGGTTTATTCGCGGGGCTCATTCTGAACCGATTACGAATCAGTTCAAGCGGATTTAGGATAATCACCAAACGCATGTACACGCTTATGAAGTGATTAAGGCTTATTTCCCGTGAACGAATTTAAAAATGTTGGGAAGTACGACGAGAATTAACGAGAACACACGAAAATTGTTAATTGAATTGAACGTTGATGCCTCGTTCACACGAGTCAACTTTAGTTGACCGATTTTAGTTGATAGATCAAAAGTTGAATGAAAAACCTAGTGTGATGACTCGTTCAAACTTTTGTTGATCAACTAAAATTGGGAAAATAAAGTTGACTCGTGTGAACGCAGCATGACAGCGAAACTAGATTTTGAACTAGCCACGATTTATCAAACTATCAAACGATTTTTCATCGTTAATTGGTTCCTTATTGGCTTTTCATCAAAAGGATATAAGTTTTTAAGCTTTTAACCATATAAAACCTCTTAAATGAAATCAGAGTGTGGAATTCCACATCAAATCCTGAATTTTCGGTGTCTTAGAGCACCCTCTTTACGAAGATATGTCTATCTGTTCCTGAATATCTTCTAAATTACTGATCATTATTTAACTAATGGGGTATCGTTTAAAGCATCTTGACCGTCCTCTGGTTACCAACTCATTTTTAAATGATTCGAAAACTTTTTTATGACCACTCGGTGGATTGTAATACTTAAGAAAAAATGTTCAAGAAAAGTTTGCTCATCTCAGGTTTAAGTAATTATACTTTTAAATGTGCTCTTAACCCTTGACTGAACCTGTTCTAACAAAATGCATTAACTTGTTACGCTTGCCTTCTAATTAACCCAAAAAAATTGATCAGTACTTTGAATGAAACTTTACATTTGTGTACTTAGATGCACGATATTGTTGGTTATAAAGGTTTTGTCGACTTTAACGTGGTTTTCCTTAAAACTTTTTAAATGTTTCTTTGTTGATTGCTTCCTTAAAGGCTTTTTATTCTAAGAGTTCAAGCTTTTAACTGTATATAACCTCTGAAACAAAATCAAAGTGTTGAAGTCTTTATCAAATCCTGGATTTTTGGTGTCTATACTTCTGGAGCACCCTGTTTATATAGAAATGTCTATCTGTTATCAAATATCTTCTAAACTACTGATCATATTTTAACTAATGAGGTATCATTTAAAACCCCTTGACCGTCCACTGGTTCTCAACTTATTTTTAAATCAATCGAAAAAAAATTTTAATGACCACGGGGGGGAATTTAATACGTAAACATGATTTTATTTAAAACTTTTTAAATTTTTTATTTTTAATTGATTCCTTAATGGCTTTTTATCCTAAGGGTTCAAGCTTTTGAGCCTTTAATTGTATAATATCTCTTAAACGAACTCAAAGTGCCGAGTTCCTCATCAAATTCTGGATTTTTGGTGTCTTATGGAGCACCCTGTTTATGTAGAAATGTCTATCTGTTATCAAATATCTTCTAAATTACTGATCATAATTTAACAAATGAGGTATCGTTTAAAGCCCCTTGACCGTCCACTGGTTTTCAACTCATTTTTAAATCAATCGAAAAAATTTTTAATGACTATTGGGTGGATTGTAATACGTAAACGTGATTTTATTTAAAACTTTTTAAATTTTTTATTTTTAGTTGTTTCATAATGGCTTTTTTATAATAAGGGTTCAAGCTTTTGAGCCTTTAACTGTATAAAATCTATTAAACGAAATCAAAGTGTCAAATTCCACAACAAATACTAGGTTTTTGGTGTCTTATGGAGCACCCTGTTTATCTAGAAATGTCTATCTGTTATCAAATATCTTCTAAACTACTGATCATATTTTAACAAATGAGGTATCGTTTAAAGCCCCTTGACCGTCCACTGGTTTTCAACTCATTTTGAAATCAATCGAAAAAAAATTTTAATGACCACGGGGGGGGTTTTAATTCGTAAACATGATTTTAATTAAAACTTTTTAAATTTTAAATTTTTAATTGATTCCTTAATGGCTTTTTATCGTAAGGGTTCAAGTTTTTGAGCCTTTAATTGTATAAAATCTCTTAAACGAACTCAAAGTACCGAATTCCTCATCAAATTCTCGATTTTTGGTGTCTTATGGAGCACCCTGTTTATGTAGAAATGTCTATCTGTTATCAAATATCTTCTAAATTACTGATCATAATTTAACAAATGAGGTATCGTTTAAAGCCCCTTGACCGTCCACTGGTTTTCAACTCATTTTTAAATCAATCGAAAAATTTTTTAATGACTATTGGGTGGATTGTAATACGTAAACGTGATTTTATTTAAAACTTTTTAAATT
Organism: Sisyra nigra; assembly: GCA_958496155.1. Lineage (NCBI taxonomy): Eukaryota > Metazoa > Arthropoda > Insecta > Neuroptera > Sisyridae > Sisyra > Sisyra nigra. The sequence continues at coordinate 4,028,161 of OY292315.1, forward strand.
TTTTATTTTTAGTTGTTTCATAATGGCTTTTTTATAATAAGGGTTCAAGCTTTTGAGCCTTTAACTGTATAAAATCTATTAAACGAAATCAAAGTGTCAAATTCCACAACAAATACTAGGTTTTTGGTGTCTTATGGAGCACCCTGTTTATCTAGAAATGTCTATCTGTTATCAAATATCTTCTAAACTACTGATCATATTTTAACAAATGAGGTATCGTTTAAAGCCCCTTGACCGTCCACTGGTTTTCAACTCATTTTGAAATCAATCGAAAAAAAATTTTAATGACCACGGGGGGGGTTTTAATTCGTAAACATGATTTTAATTAAAACTTTTTAAATTTTAAATTTTTAATTGATTCCTTAATGGCTTTTTATCGTAAGGGTTCAAGTTTTTGAGCCTTTAATTGTATAAAATCTCTTAAACGAACTCAAAGTACCGAATTCCTCATCAAATTCTCGATTTTTGGTGTCTTATGGAGCACCCTGTTTATGTAGAAATGTCTATCTGTTATCAAATATCTTCTAAATTACTGATCATAATTTAACAAATGAGGTATCGTTTAAAGCCCCTTGACCGTCCACTGGTTTTCAACTCATTTTTAAATCAATCGAAAAATTTTTTAATGACTATTGGGTGGATTGTAATACGTAAACGTGATTTTATTTAAAACTTTTTAAATTTTTTATTTTTAGTTGTTTCATAATGGCTTTTTTATAATAAGGGTTCAAGCTTTTGAGCCTTTAACTGTATAAAATCTATTAAACGAAATCAAAGTGTCAAATTCCACAACAAATACTAGGTTTTTGGTGTCTTATGGAGCACCCTGTTTATCTAGAAATGTCTATCTGTTATCAAATATCTTCTAAACTACTGATCATAATTTAACAAATGAGGTATCGTTTAAAGCATCTTGACCGTTCACTGGTTCTCAACTCATTTTTAAATCAATCGAAAAAAAATTTTAATGACCACGGGGGGGATTTTAATACGTTAACATGATTTTATTTAAAACTTTTTAAATTTTAAATTTTTAATTGATTCCTTAATGGCTTTTTATCCTAAGGGTTCAAGCTTTTGAGCCTTTAATTGTATAAAAACTCTTAAACGAACTCAAAGTACCGAATTCCTCATCAAATTCTGGATTTTTGGTGTCTTATGGAGCACCTTGTTTGTGTAGAAATGTCTATCTGTTATCAAATATCTTCTAAATTACTGATCATAATTTAACAAATGAGGTATCGTTTAAAGCCCCTTGACCGTCCACTGGTTTTCAACTCATTTTTAAATCAATCGAAAAAATTTTTAATGACTATTGGGTGGATTGTAATACGTAAACGTGATTTTATTTAAAACTTTTTAAATTTTTTATTTTTAGTTGTTTCATAATGGCTTTTTATAATAAGGGTTCAAGCTTTTAAGCTTATAACTGTAAAAAACTTCTTAAACAAAATCAAAGTGTCAAATTCCACAACAAATACTAGGTTTTTGGTGTCTTATGGAGCACCCTGTTTATCTAGAAATGTCTATCTGTTATCAAATATCTTCTAAACTACTGATCATAATTTAACAAATGAGGTATCGTTTAAAGCATCTTGACCGTTCACTGGTTCTCAACTCATTTTTAAATCAATCGAAAAAATTTTTAATGACTATTGGGTGGATTGTAATACGTAAACGTGATTTTTTTTAGAACTTTTTAAATTTTAAATTTTTAATTGATTTCTTAATGGCTTTTTATCCTAAGGGTTCAAGCTTTTGAGCCTTTAATTGTATAAAATCTCTTAAACGAACTCAAAGTGCCGAATTCCTCATCAAATTCTGGATTTTTGGTGTCTTATGGAGCACCCTGTTTATGTAGAAATGTCTATCTGTTATCAAATATCTTCTAAATTACTGATCATAATTTAACAAATGAGGTATCGTTTAAAGCATCTTGACCGTCCACTGGTTTTCAACTCATTTTAAATCAATCGAAAAATTTTGTTAATGACTATTGGGTGGATTGTAATACGTAAACGTGATTTTATTTAAAACTTTTTAAATTTTTTATTTTTAGTTGTTTCATAATGGCTTTTTATAATAAGGGTTCAAGCTTTTAAGCTTATAACTGTAAAAAACTTCTTAAACAAAATCAAAGTGTCAAATTCCACAACAAATACTAGATTTTTGGTGTCTTATGGAGCACCCTGTTTATCTAGAAATGTCTATCTGTTATCAAATATCTTCTAAATTACTGATCATAATTTAACAAATGAGGTATCGTTTAAAGCATCTTGACCGTCCACTGGTTTTCAACTCATTTTAAATCAATCGAAAAATTTTGTTAATGACTATTGGGTGGATTGTAATACGTAAACGTGATTTTATTTAAAACTTTTTAAATTTTTTATTTTTAGTTGTTTCATAATGGCTTTTTATAATAAGGGTTCAAGCTTTTAAGCTTATAACTGTAAAAAACTTCTTAAACAAAATCAAAGTGTCAAATTCCACAACAAATACTAGATTTTTGGTGTCTTATGGAGCACCCTGTTTATCTAGAAATGTCTATCTGTTATCAAATATCTTCTAAACTACTGATCATATTTTAACAAATGAGGTATCGTTTAAAGCCCCTTGACCGTCCAATGGTTCTCAACTCATTTTTAAATCAATCGAAAAAAAATTTTAATGATCGCGGGGGGGATTTTCATACGTAAACATGATTTTATTTAAAACTTTTTAAATTGTAAATTTTTAATTGATTCCTTAATGGCTTTTTATCTTAAGGGTTCAAGCTTTTGAGCCTTTAATTGTATAAAAACTCTTAAACAAACTCAAAGTACCGAATTCCTCATCAAATTCTGGATTTTTGGTGTCTTATGAAGCACCCTGTTTATGTAGAAATGTCTATCTGTTATCAAATATCTTCTAAATTACTGATCATAATTTAACAAATGAGGTATCGTTTAAAGCCCCTTGACCGTCCACTGGTTTTCAACTCATTTTTAAATCAATCGAAAAAATTTTTAATGACTATTGGGTGGATTGTAATACGTAAACGTGATTTTATTTAAAACTTTTTAAATTTTTTATTTTTAGTTGTTTCATAATGGCTTTTTTATAATAAGGGTTCAAGCTTTTGAGCCTTTAACTGTATAAAATCTATTAAACGAAATCAAAGTGTCAAATTCCACAACAAATACTAGGTTTTTGGTGTCTTATGGAGCACCCTGTTTATCTAGAAATGTCTATCTGTTATCAAATATCTTCTAAACTACTGATCATAATTTAACAAATGAGGTATCGTTTAAAGCATCTTGACCGTTCACTGGTTCTCAACTCATTTTTAAATCAATCGAAAAAAAATTTTAATGACCACGGGGGGGATTTTAATACGTAAACATGCTTTTATTTAAAACTTTTTAAATTTTAAATTTTTAAATGATTCCTTAATGGCTTTTTATCCTAAGGGTTCAAGCTTTTGAGCCTTTAATTGTATAAAATCTCTTAAACGAACTCAAAGTGCCGAGTTCCTAATCAAATTCTGGATTTTTGGTGTCTATATTTAAGGAGCACCCTGTTTATATAAAAATGTCTATCTGTTATCAAATATCTTCTAAATTACTGATCATAATTTAACAAATGAGGTATCGTTTAAAGCCCCTTGACCGTCCACTGGTTTTCAACTCATTTTTAAATCAATCGAAAAAACTTTTAATGACTATTGGGTGGATTGTAATACGTAAACGTGATTTTATTTAAAACTTTTTAAATTTTTTATTTTTAGTTGTTTCATAATGGCTTTTTATAATAAGGGTTCAAGCTTTTAAGCTTATAACTGTAAAAAACTTCTTAAACAAAATCAAAGTGTCAAATTCCACAACAAATACTAGATTTTTGGTGTCTTATGGAGCACCCTGTTTATCTAGAAATGTCTATCTGTTATCAAATATCTTCTAAACTACTGATCATATTTTAACAAATGAGGTATCGTTTAAAGCCTCTTGACCGTCCACTGGTTCTCAACTCATTTTTAAATCAATCAAAAAAAAATTTTAATGACCGCGGGGGGATTTTCATACGTAAACATGATTTTATTTAAAACTTTTTAAATTTTTAATTTTTAATTGATTCCTTAATGGCTTTTTATCCTAAGGGTTCAAGCTTTTGAGCCTTTAATTGTATAAAAACTCTTAAACGAACTCAAAGTACCGAATTCCTCATCAAATTCTGGATTTTTGGTGTCTTATGGAGCACCCTGTTTATGTAGAAATGTCTATCTGTTATCAAATATCTTCTAAATTACTGATCATAATTTAACAAATGAGGTATCGTTTAAAGCCCTTTGACCGTCCATTGGTTCTCAACTCATTTTAAATTTGTGGATCGTAATACTTAAGAAGAAATAGTATAAGCTCATATGCTCAAGAAAAATTTGCTCTTAACCATTGGGACATGCGACCGTTCTGACTGAATCTGTTCCAACAAAATGCATAAACTTGTTTCGCTTTCCTCGTAATTCACCCAAAAAAAAAAATTGATCAGAACTTTGAGTGAAATTTCTATCCAACTCGAGTAAATCTCATTTTTACATTTATGTAGATGCACGATGACGATCATACGAACGCTGACAGATTTGTTATACTTACATATACATAGAAAGAAACACACGTGTAAGAAAATATATCTGTCATCATTTTATTATAAGATAGATTTACGATACGTTTGCCATAATAATAACGCTCGCCTCTTCCATTCTATTTTTCTTCAAATAAGATTTTTATTATTATCTTTCATCTCTCCCGAGAATATTTCACCAATTGAAACGGTGGTCGTTCTCTTTCTCTATCTATCTATTATTCATAACATATAGTAATATATCGTTGAGATATTGTTGGATTAAAAGATCCTAATTAGATCGAGAAACTTATTGAATACACTTTAAAATGGTTTAACTATGATTAAATCCAGGATTACGACGAAACTCACAATAAAAAGCTGAAATTTATTTTTTTCGATGCAGTCAACTAATCGATTTAAAGCCTTGATTTTGCGTGAATTGAGGGATTTATTATTAAATTTCAACAACTTGCGTCACATCCCTATATATTATGTGGCTGTTATTGAGACGTATGTACGTCCCCTTCGTATTTGGGGGAGTGCATTCTAAGATTATTGCATTAAAATCGCTTATCGTCCAACCAAACGATTATTGAAGGAGAATGAGCACAGAAGAGCGGGATTATATGACATAAAATAAATAGTGGATGCTAGAATTAACTGAAAGGAAAACTTGGGAGCGATTTTTACTTGGGGGGTACAAGCAAAATTACGGTGATCATCACAAAGAAAAAGGTTTTAAGTCTGATGAACAGGTCTTAAAAGTGGATTTTTCATGAAACATACTGTAGAAATATTTAGTACCATATATAGATAATTATCATGAAATCTCGAAATTACCTATCAATAAATTAATGAAAAATATTTTAATTAATTCATCTTCATTTGCTCTTAAATTTGTACTTTTTATCTTACTAGAAGTGAAAAATATCGTGGTCCCTAGAATAAATGAGTTTTGACGATTTAAATGTGAGGGAATGATGACTGAGGTGAGAAAATGATGACTATATTTATTTTTCATATGAAATCGTATTATTTATTTTTTAAATATATTTTGAATTCTACTAGATTATATTAACTTACAAATTAAAAAGTTTCTGTAAGCAAAGATGTACGAAAACCGAGTCGATCTAGTCTGAAAGTCATTACCTCAAAACTCATCATCCCTTCACTTTTAATCAAAATGAGGAAATGACGGTGAGGGAATGACAAAACAAATCATAACCTAAAAAAATCTCGCAACATAACCGTTCGTTACCAGCTAGCTTTTTCCTACGCTTTCTACCTCTAAAAACATACTTTCGTACGTCATCGAAATATTATAGTTACCTTTTTTATTCTGCACTGTGAGGGAATGATTGAATAAAATGTAATCTTTAAAATATTGCAATGAAATTTTCTTCCAACAATTACTCTAACAAACTTGAAGTCAATTCGCCCCATTCCGAACAAGTAACTGTACTACCAACTGTCAAAAACTAATGAAAATGTTACCAAAGTCCTCAAAAAAATGTCTACTTATCGACTGTTGGTAATGCTGTGAGGGAATGATTATTTTTCATGGGACAAGTGTTGAGTTAACATTAGACAAGTTGTTGATGACTTATGATCCTAAATTCAGAGAAATTTTGAAAATTTGTTGTTTTTACAATAGACGAGTCATAGTTACAAACGCATTTTTTAAGAACTTCTCAATAAAAACTTTAGACAATGTTCTAATCTGGAGTTTGGGACATAGTGAGGGAATGATTTTTAGAGTACTATATATTTATTATTCTTCACAAATGCCCGTACAATCCCAAAGTTATTACCAACATTTTTTGCTTTGATGATGTTCTTTCGAAAAAAAACATACTAAGTCGGTTAGGTTTATTCTAAAAACTAGCTAGGAGAGGAATTTCAAGAATTGATGAGAATTGCCGATATGTGGTGTCATAATTACCATTTGGCCTGATCAATCTGAACGTTTGAGGAATCCACGTTGAACTTTGTGGGTGCTCCCATACCAAATGTAGCAAAATTTCAGTGAAAAACAGCCGAGAAAATTTTAGGGGGGTCCAAACTATTTGGGTGGGAAAATTTTTTCCAATAATTGATTTAAAACTATTTCAAATGTGTAAAAATTATAATTTTGTAAGATTAAAAAAAAACAAATTGTTGGTTGCGTGTACTTATGTACGCGCGTGAGAAATTATACTTCTTTGGTATCATTAAAAATTAGTTTTTATCAATTTTATTCAAATAATCAATTTTAAAAAACTGTAATTTAATATTTAATAATTATAACATATATATTTAGATATATAATTATTAAAAATAAAATTAAGAGAATAATATTTTAATTTGTATCAATAAATAATATCCAAAGAAAGCTGCAAGACACTTATAAAATTTGTCAGGATCATTTTTCTGGTTAACAATTCATGCATGTCATGAAAACGAAGCTTCATAGAAATTGCGAAATAAAGTAAGTAGCTACATGTCAAAGTAAATGTCTTAATCTTATTCATATCTCGTGTTACTAAATTATTATTATAAGATGGTTGAATCATTTCAGAATCCCAGATTTCGTGATAACTAAGAATATGCATGGAATGCAGACGTCATTTTCATCATTAAATTTCAAATAGTATAACAGCTACTGCAAAATTCGAGAAAATTAATAACTTATTTTTTAATAATATGTGTCATTTGTATATATAATTATTTTTTATTTAAATATAAAAATTAATAAATTAATAAATAAATAAAACAAAAATTCAAATTACGCGCGCCTAGTTAAAAATACCGAGCCGTTTTGCGGGCAAATTCATCTTGTTAATTTGTGATGATAAAATAGAACGCTATTAATGCTTCTAAAACCGCGCCGCGATGCAGACGTCATTTTCATCATTAAACTTCAAATAGTACCTATAACAGCTACTGCAAAATTCGAGAAAAGTAATAACTTATTTATTAATAACATGTGTCATTTGTATATATAATTATTTTTAATTTAAATATAAAAATAAATAAATAATTAAATAAATACAACAAAAATTCGAATTGCGCGCGCCAAAAAACCCAATGGTTTGGCGGCTAACTTCATTTTGTTAATTTTTGTCTCAAGATGGCCGCCCATCTAAAATTTCACTCTCAAATTTTTTTCATAACGCGCCTAAAGAAGTATAATTTAAAAAAAAAAATAAATCCCCCCCCCCCCGCTTGTTGTATAGGTCTACTATGAGAATAATGATTTAAATTATGTTTTACTATCCTCAACTATATCATCAAATATTTCTTCATTTGCAACATACATTGCGTTATGCACCGATAAATTACCTGTTATACAGTTGCATATTCCTCCATTAAACGAGACAGTTAATGCATGTCGTAATTTATCGTGTTGTGGGTTCAAAAGTTCATGGGAATAAAACGGCAAAACGTCCGAAAGATGTAAATTTGAAATTTTCTCTCTGAAAAGAATTCGATTGCGATCGCTATTAGGAATATTGGTAGTTGGTTATTTAAATCCTTGTGTGTAAAACGGGTAGGTACGGGAAGGCATTGAATGTATATGGAATTCGATTCGCTGAAAGTTTACATCAATACAGAGCCTTAATCCTCTTTTGATTCCCGATTCATATATGAAAATTTGCATGGAAACAAGTGGGAAGAACGGGGGAAGAGGAGGGGGGGGAAAAAAAAAGGATTTGTGTTGTGTGATTAAGCCACAATTCGTATAAAAACGATCAAATGATTTGAATTGTAAGCAAAATTTTCAAAAAATTGTGTCTTATTCATTCAATTTACTTACCGTAAGATGCATGCATTTACAGTGAAAAAGGTATGTATGGGGAAAATAAGAAATTAAGAATATAAATTGCATTTTCTCTGGGTACATGTAATACAACTTAGTCATAAAAGGCGCATTGTAATGGATGGAGGGCATATCCTCGTATAATTCATTTCCTCTGTTTGTGACATAAATGTCTTCACCGCGAAACTTTTTTCTTTGCTACTTCTTTTTTTTTTTCTTCTTTCTTTTCGTTTTGCTTCACTTTTCTTCATCCAGCCTCTTGGTACGAGCTGCTTTATTTTGTTGTGTCGTCTCGTTCATTTCTCTGTTTTGCCTAATGATTTTTTCATTTCGAGAAATTACTTTCGCGTCTTTGGCATGCGATGTATCGTAATTAGATTCGAAGTGGCGATTTAAAAGTTTAATCGAATTACGTGTGGTGGATAATCTGTTTATTTAATGTTTTTTTATTTCCGTTTTGAAAAGGAAATTTCATGATTAAATGCTTTCAAATGGGGTTTTAAAAAAAGTTTTTTTTTCGTGGGCTTTTATTTAAAGTTTGCTTTAAAGCTTTGAGAGTTTTATTTTGTACTTTTGACTAGTATCTAAAAGTTTTTTGATTGCTCCTACCGTTTGTGATTTTTTCGAAAAAATAAGCTAGAAATATGAAAGCTCAAATTTTGGACATTTTCTTTAAGAGATAATTCCTTAAAAAATGCTTTCGCTTCAAAGTTTATTTGAAACTGTTGTCGATATTGCTTCTATTTCTGTGGAAAAGTGGTATTCTTTTGATTCTTTTAAAAAGAAAGTGTTGTGTTTTAACTTAAATTGGTTTTAAGAGATTGGGAATATTACCATTTTCTACAAGAGCTTTTTTGTAGTTAAATGCCATCGTTTTTATTTTATCTTATTTCTTTTGGTCCTACTTCTTTTGACGTGATAACGTTTTATAAATTGATAAACTACGACAGCCAGTCTGAAAAAGAACGTCCATTCTGTCACGTTGCATTTGAGCCTGTGCGTGCAAGCAAAAACGCAATACAAGTGATAGAGAGGCACGATATTATTGTTGAATCCTAGACAACGTGTTTTGTGTTTTTCTTTTACAATTTACTTAATAAGATTTAATTGATTTTTTTCTTCATAATTTTCAGTCTGATTTCATTTTGAAAAAATTGTTAATTTTCAATTATCTCCTTTCTATTATACAAAATAATGATAATTCAGTGATAATAATACAATTCATAAAAAAGTACGCAATTTTTCATCAATTATATGTTCTTTATGACGTGATCACGTAAAACTATCGTCTGTAAATCGACTTTACAGACAACCAATTTTTTTGTAAAAGTTTTCAAGTAAATGTTTCAGCAGGAAAAAATAAATGAAATTTTTCAAAAATTAGCTTAAAAGCTTCAAAATGTTACGTCGTTGTCTACAAATTTTTGTTGAAGCTTTTTTCGATATCACGTCTATTTGATAAAGTTTAGTCTACACGAGTGAGAGGGGTTTGATATCCGTAAATTGAGGTGTTGAGAACTTTTTTATTTTAAGTTTTAAAAATCGCTACAGTTGAATCAAAAGGAGCTTTATAATTAATGCATGCACATTTTTTGGGAGCCAAGGTAAGAAGATGCTTTGGCTACAAATTTTAGCTGTAGTTTTTATTAAAATCACTTTGATTTTGTGATATATTTAAGGTTAAAGTTTAATGAGGAAAAATTAAGGTATTAATATTCAATTTATTATGAAAATTATTAAACTTGAATCATTTCTTGAAGCTCAAGTAACAAAAATCTCAAAAATTAGCTGAAAGGCTTTAAAAGCTTACGTCATTATCTACAAATTTTTATTAAAGCTTTTTTCGATATCACGTCAATTTGATAAAGTTAACATCAGTGATTGGGGCTTTGATATTTCTTAGTTGAGCTTTTGAGAGCTTTTTTATTTTATATTTTTGTCCTTAATTTTTCTAAAAATTTTTTTGTAGACTATATATTTGATTTTTTTAAAAGCTGTTTTAAAAAATCCCACAATTGAATCAATAACGACTCTATTATTAAATTTATGAAAATTTTTTTGAAACTTTTAGGTAAGAAAATGCTTTGGCAACTAGTTGAAGCTTTTTTTTCAAAATCACTTTTATTTCTGCAATATTTTTGAGATAAAAACTCAATGAGGGAAAATTAAGGTGGTTTATACCTTATTAATTTTTCTGCCTAAAGTATCAAAAATCTGAACTTTTTTCAAAGCTTTTTGAATGATAAATCGTTTAGCAACTAACATATCTATTAGTTTTGATATTACGTCTATTTGATAAATGTTAGCTTACATCAGTGATAGGGGCTTTGATATCTGTAAATGAAACTGTTGAAAGTTTTTTTTATTTTAAGCTTTAAAAAATCACTACAGTTGAATCAAAAGGAGCTTTATAATTGATGCATGCACATTTTTTTGGAGCTTAGGTAAGAATATGCTTTGGCTACAAATTATAGCTGTAGTATTATAAAAATCACTTTCATTTTGTGATATATTTAAGGTTAAAGTTTAATGAAGAAAAATTAAGGTACTAATATTCAATTTGTTATGAAAATTATTAAACTTGAATCATTTTTTGAAGCTCAAGTAACAAAAATCTCAAAAATTAGCTAAAAGGCTTTAAAAGCTTACGTCATTATCTACAAATTTTTATTAAAGCTTTTTTCGATACCACGTCAATATGATAAAGTTAACATTAGTGATAGGGTCTTAGATATCTCTTATTTGAGCTTTTGAGAGCTTTTTTATTTTATATGATTTGTACTTCTTTTTTGTAGACTCTAGATATTTGATTTTTTAAAGCTCATTGATTCAATAGTGGCTTTCTTATTGAATTTATGAGCATTTTTTGGGAGCTTTAATTTAGGCAAATGTTTTGGCTAGTAGTTAAGCTTTTTTTTCAAAATCACTTTTATATCTGCAATATCTTTGAGATAAAAGCTTAATGAAAAAAAATGAAGGTGGGTTATCGTATCTATATTAGTTTTTCTGGCTAAAGTATCAAAACTCTGAACTTTTTTCAAAGCTTTTTGAATGATAAATCGTTTAGCAGCTAACATATCTACTTATTAGTTTTGATATTACTTTAGATTTTTTTAATCTGATGAAAAATAGAACAAAATCGTAATGTCTTACTTAAGGTAAAGTTATCAAGTCTTACTTAAAATAATAGGTGTTCTAGATAATGGAAATATCAAAACTTGTTCTTGGAAGCTTTGAAAAATATAATTTAATTGTCCACAAACTTTGAAGCTTTATTTCTATATCAAACCTCCTAGTTGTGATATCTAACTAAAAATAGTGTTTCAAAATAAAATTGTCTTAGTTAAATCCTTCAATCGATTATAATGACCTTGATATTGAAAGCTTTTTAGTAGGAATGTTCATCATTTTTTTATTTAAACGTTTGCTCTTGAAACTTTGGTACTTTTAATATTTTAAAAACGAATTTTTCCATAGGAAACTAAGCTTTTAAATGATAAATACTTTGGTTAAGAATTTTATTTAAAACATGGTTCGATAGCTCTTCTATTTTATGTAATAATGTTAAAATAGGCACATTGAGGAAATAGATTAAATGTTATTTACATTAAGACAAGTAGATTAAGTAATTGAAATTTGAATTTGAACTTGAAAACTTTTAAAGCTTCTTTAGATAAAAAGTTTCGCTAAAATTAGATACATTTTTTAGAGGAAAATTAAAAAAGTTTTACTTAAATCGAACAAAGTGATTTAAATGAGGAAACTTTTAAAAATTAATTCTTCAAAGCTTTCATATCAGCTTTCATTTTTGGCTTTAAGACGTTATTGGAAACTTTTTTCGACATAAAGTCCACGTTTCGTGATATTTTACAAAATTTTGTTTCACTTGAAAGATTGACTTGATTTTTTGACTAGAAATTCATTAAAAGCAAGCAAAACTCAAGTTCAAGTAGCTTGACATTCTTTCCATCTAGTCAAACCTAAATCAATCCTTAACTTCTCAATTTCTTCTTAATTAGAGATACTTGGTAAAACTCTAATAGTAGTGGCTAAAATATTGAAAATGAGAGCTTTTAAATTGAAAATAGCATTAACTACAAATATTATTTTCTCTCATTTTTACTTGTTTTTTTACAAAACATCTTTGTAATTCCTAAAAGAAAATGAAGAAAAAGAAAATCTTCTCTCTTTTCATATTAAGTATCTCCAAACATAAGAAGCTATAAAGCTTCACGACTAGTCTATAAGAAATTCTCTCACACTTCAACTACTCTTATTATTACCTTTATATAGCAGCCTTAATAGGCTTAGCAAGGCTTTGTTTATCACCTCGACAATGCTAAGACCGTGTAAGGGTGAACGTTAATTGCATAAAACTTAATAAATTAATTGCAACAACATCAAAATCTCCCCCGTCAACTACCATCCCCATTTTATTATCTTTACACGTACAACAATTTTTTGATACATTTTTCGTTTGTAACAAAAACTCAAAATCATCCTCGAAAATTATGGATCAAAGACAAAACGCGTTCGTTTGATAAATTACTCTCTGAACTTAATAAATGATCATTAGAAAGAACGAAATACACCCGATATAGATTCGAGAAATGAAATCGAAAAAAAAAAATTGTAACGAGTTTTTCCGTTCGTGTAATTCAATTTGGATGAGCAACAAAAATGATTTTTTTACTTGAGTTAACTTGCAATTGTAATCGACGAATGGGGGGTGACAAAGGGAGATGATGAGGATGTGATTCTTTGATGTTAAATCGTGAGCTTCTGGAATTCGCCCGACTTAAATTTATATACATTTATATAAAGATAAACGAAGCTGGGAGATTTATTCAAAATTAAAGTCTTTGTGTTTCTATTTTCTTTTATGAAATTAACTGCGAACAAAACAACCCTTCAGGGTGCGTTTACATTGAATCAAATCAATAGTTTAAATTTTTCAATTGTTACTTACGAAATTTATGTTTAATTCAATCAACGTAGACAACTTTTGAGAATTGCGTCGTATAAAATTATAGTTTTAATCAGTGAAAAACCACTTGTATCTCAAAGTTTTCACCCTGTTTTAATTGAAAATGAAATGAAAATCAACGTCAATGGATTTTCACGTTTTATTCTATAAAGATAAAATGTATATAAATGTTATATGAAAATGCATTTTGATGAAATATCATTTGATTTCGTCACTGTAATATGCTGAACAAATCTTTGTGTGTGTGTGTGTGTGTGTGTATTTCTGTCTTTGATTCCCAGTTTCCTGTTTTGTTGAGACGGTTTTAGGAGTAAGAAAACGAGTCGAGTCGAGAATCGTTAATAATCATTAATCAAGTAAATGACTGCATTTTGCTGTATGAATACTGGCGAAAACATACAATGAAATGAAATGTAACGTCGAGCGTGTATATTTCTTTTTTCTTTCATTTTTTCCTCTTCTCTTTCTCGAGACGAGAAAAAGTAATTGTACAACGGCAGAATATGCAACGAATAAATCATGTGAAAGAAATTGAATTTGTGTGCTGATGGTTAATTGGATTTTGACAGACACAGACAGACGGTGCAACAAGTGAATGATGACGCTTTAAAAATATGAAAACAAACGTCATAAATCCGGCTCGAAGGACCAGTTTTACCACAAAAAATAAGTTTAAAAATACAACCAAACATATAACAAAAGATGACGCCCTCAATATTGAAAATATTTCAAAAATTGGAAAATTTTAATAAAATCCGGCTCGAAGGACCAATATGAAAGAAAAAAATTTTTGTGGAATAATGCAACAAGCGTCTGAAAATGTTCTTAAAATAATTCAGGATTTAAAAAATTAGACTCGAAGACAACAACTCCCTTTAGTAAAAATATTTTCAAACAAACAAAATTGGACAAAAGCTTCAAAAAAATCAGCTCGAAGCACCAGAGAACAAACATTTTCGAAGAACAGTCTGACAAATGAAAAATAACGTTGTCTACCTACGAAAAAATGTTTTAGGAATTCGAAAAATCTAACTCAAAACACCAATTGGTACAAAAAAAAATTGGTTGTATGTAAAGTCGGTTTACGGACGATAGTTTTACGTGATAACGCCATAAAGAAATATTGATGGAAAATTGCATACTTTTATGAATTAAATTAATTTTTTTTTTGGGGTCGCTTCAATTACTTTAGTCATTAGCGACCGTCGAATCTAAAAACCCAGAAAAAAATCTTAGGCTCTTATGGGATTCGAACCCAGAACCACTGGTGTATAAGGCAACTGTCTAGTCCACCACGCCACTAAGTGACCTTAAATTGAATTATTATCACTGAATTATCATTATTTGGTATAAAAAAAGAAGGAGTTAATTGAAAATTAACAACTTTTTTCAAATGAAATCAGACTGAAAATTATGATGGAAAATTAATTAAATTTTAATAAGTAAATTATAGAAAAAAAAACACAAAACACGTTGTCTAGGATTCAACAATTAATTATTGAATACGAGGCATAGCTTATTGTAGAAGTTCTCGAAAAAGCTCGCCTGGCGGCGTTCCAGTAGAAGAACTATATCGTGCCTCTCTATCACTTGTATCGCGTTCTCGCTTGCACGTATTTATTATTCATAATTATTATTATCAATAATAATAACTTGACAAAAATATTTTTAAAACTGGTTGAAACATTAATTTTTAGATTTCAAATATTATTTACAGTTTTTGCAAATTTAATTTAAATAATTTGTTAAAATATAATCACAAACAATTTTAGTCATATTATGTCATATTATTCTTTATTTATAATTAGTCATATTATTCTGCTGTTTTGAGAAAAACAGTTAATTGAGGTGCATACAAAGTGAAATAAGACTGCATTTTTTATGGAGGAAATCAATTAAATCTTATTAAGTAAATTGTAAAAGAAAAACACAAAACACGTTGTCTAGGATTCAACAATAATAACGTTATCGCTTGCACTCACAGGCTCAAATGGAAAGTGGCAAAGTTGACTTTCTTTTTCAGACTGGCTGCCGTAGTTTATCAATTTATAAGACGTTATCACGTCATAATGATTTAATAGCTTTATAAAACAGTTCAACCACTAAAAAATAGGGGTTTCCAATTTGAAAATTTTAGAGAAAGTGAAAAAAGTTCAAAAAATCCAGCTCAAGGACCAGTTCGGGTACAAATATAATCAAATTTAAAAAATAGTTCGATAAGTGACAGAAAATATAAAAAAAAAAACTTAAAAGTTGGAAAAAAAATCCGGCTCAAAAGACCAGTTAGTAGACTAAAAACGATTAACACTTTGAAAAATAACGTTTTTTAATTATAAAAATACTACAGAAGTAGCAAAAATCCGGCTCGAAGGACCAAAAACAGCCGGAACCGTTTCGAAGAAATTGATTTGGAAAAAAAATGTTTTCCGTTTTCGATATCAAAGAGCACATAAATAAGCTCTCGATTGAAAGGTTTTTCAGAATAGAGCATAGAATAGAGGCCGGTGCAAAGGCGATCACAATGTGTGTTTAATGCAATTGCCCGCTTTGTGGCACAAGAATGCTTTGTCTCGCATCCACCCATCTCGTTATTTATATGTAATAATAATATTGATTGAATCGCTGCGCTTTTCAAAACATTATTGCCTTTTTCTAACTGATGGAGCAATTGATCCATCAATTACTTGAAGCGTTTTCATTAGATATGCCCTGCAGGGATTTTTCCTTGACGACGTTTATATCTTTCTTACCATGAAAATTGTATAAAACTTGGAATTCAAAACGTTTGAGTTGTGTTTACGACTTGATTAGTTTGAATTTGGTTCAATTACGTTGAAAAATGTAAATTTTCTCGTTTCGGGAAAGTTTTCGATGTTCGAATAATAAGGTATGTGTACGAATAAATTGAATGTGTTTGTACTTCCTGCATTTGGAGAAAATAGATTTTATAGTCGTGAATCACACACACACACACACACACACAGTTTTCATGAATTGCACTCGCGAATGGAAAGGGGTTGGAAAATTTTGATTTATAGCTATTTATGGCTTTCGGTTAATGTTGATAATTTCCTCGTTGCGGAGGCCATTAAAGAAGACGAAGTTGGCTGAAATTTAAATTATTCTCTCCCCATATAGTCGAAGAAGTTTGAGAAAAATAAAAAATGTATTCTCTCGTTTAATAATTTTCCCATTGGAACATGTCGGTCGTAAACATGGCACAGCCCCAAGTTCTTATTGGTTTTGATGGTATATATTTAGATCAGTTTCCATAGAAACATATAAAAAATGACTACTCGTGTTTTTTGACAGATGAATTGTCATTGATTTGACAGAACAACAACCTGTTGAACGTTAATTTGATACATTAACAGGAAAATAAAATTTAAGCCCACGTTTCTTGTCTGATAAAATTAATCTCGAAACTGAAACGACACAGAAAATCTTTGTTTATCATTGGGCTTTTTCGTAGTCCTCACTGATGTAATTAGTGTGCTAAATTAGTCACATAAACTAACTTATTCATAAACTTGAAATGTTTAAAAGATTTCGAGATATTCAGTTTAGGAGAAAATATAATTTTAATTGCACGTTTTCCCTGGTAGAAATTTCTTAAAATAAACAATTTAATCATGAAACGATAGAAAATTTCATCTCTCTGACAATAGTCAATAATTACAAGAAAATATCTTTTGGTTTATAGCTTATGAATTGCATTGGTGGATTTGTTTTTAAGTCAAAAATGGCATTAAAATGTATTTGCTGCACTGTTTCTATCAGTGATGAGAGGGGAAGTTTCAGGCAAGCGAATGTCTAATGCCGCTTAAGAGCTTAAGCTTTAGAGTACAACGTTAGCACGATTTTAATACCAATTTACATTTACAAAAGCCGTTCGGTCGCCTCGACTCGGAGTTGTGGAAAGTTTAAAGTTGGCTCCACACAACATAATAATACACATATATATATAGTCAATACTTTTATCTAATAAATTTATAATAAAGTCACAAAATTTCAATCAAGCTTAGCTCCCATCCACTCGGGTTAATGCTGTGGATGACCTGCTTTGTACGAGATAAATGATTTTATCGGACGGATTTGTCGCGTACCCCCATCTATTATTTGGACTTTTTGTTTGTATTTTACCTATAGATTAACGTTTTTTGAATTATCACTTTTTGATTTTGTGATCGATTGGAGATATAATGTTTTAGTTTCATACAAAAAAATGTTATTTTACAAATAATTTCTATATTTTAAAGCATTTTGTTAGTTTTTTGAGTTTTAACGTTCCAATATCAAAAATTGAATACAAATATAGAGACTCTATAAGTCATTAAAGTTTTGATAAGTTTTTAATTGAGTTTTAACTCCTTGCTAAGAACTCTTTGCTCTGGAGATTTCAATGATCAAATAACAAAACCAAATTTTCTTAGTTTTTTTTAATAAGTAAAACTGCTTTTGGAGCGACAAAGAGGAAAAAACTCATTTAAAACGTATCGTAACGTAATATCTATACCAATAATTAGATTGAAGATTTTTGCATCTCACCTGCGCGAGCGAACAAAAAACGGAATCATTTTCCCACCTAAGTTTTTTTATCTAATTTAAAAAATTTAAGGTGTTTTGTTGAATACTCTTTATTGCCTACATTTTCATATATTTAATACAAAAAAATAAATGCCATTAACATTGTAATTTTCCCCAAAAAAACAGGGTAATAACAGGGTTTGTCCAGGGTAATCTTGAAAACAGCTGAGCCGATTTCAATGGAATTTTCACAAAAAGTTATTAAATATTGTAACTTACATTATAGGCTACTTTAAATTTCGAATAATTTTCCTTGTCTGTTTGTTTGTTCTTGGCAAACTTGAAAACCGCTGTTCCGATTTAGACGAGATTTTCACTACAATTAGTAAATATTATAAAAAATGCTATAAAAAACATTTTATTCCGAAAAAATTTTGATTTTTTGAGCAAAAAATTAAAACTATAAATACTGCGCAACGAAAAACATACATTGGCAGGCAGCTGTGATACAATGTACATATATCATATCATATCGTAAAGACGATATGATTTTAAACAATGTAATTTGTTATTCTTATAAATTAATGTTCGCAAATTTGAAAATTATAACCATTATAGAAGTATAGCTATAGGTTAAATTTCTAGATACCATAAATCCATTGTGAATTTCCGGGTAGTTAATATATTATTAATAGTTCGGCTGAGTAAACGTTCGAATTGTCAAGGGAGGAGAAGAAAATCCTCTGCAGTAAATATGATTTCATTCATAAAAATAAATATTTTACTTCCAAAATGGCACCCGTAAGAATAAATAACAAAAACAGACAGTTTGACTTAAGTGATCCCGATTAGAAGTTTGACTAAGAGAGGTGAGGCCGTTAGGCAGAGCCCCCAGAACAAAAAGAATTCCAACCCAACTTATTATTCAAGAGGAAATAGCAACTTAGATGTGACCATCGCGTTGTTTTTTTACCAAAAACTATATTATTAATTTTCAATTTATTTTAGCAAAATCTATAAGACTTCGTTGTCTAATCTTGGACCCCGGGAAATAGCAGACTTGCCGATAAGACATAATGGCCTTAATACTATATCCTAGAATTATGAATCTAAGGCAACCAAACCTAATACCTCAGATCTTAAGATAACACATTAAATATTATTGATCCTAAAAAAGATACACTTCCTAAAGGATAGCTACTAATCCATTCTACTAAAAATAATAAACCATTTCATATGACATTTGGTGTGCAAGTTTCTCAAGACTTAATTTTTTTTTCATTTTTTACAATATTCAAAAAAACGTAAAGATCCTACCTATAAGATAGCTTCTATCTGTTCCTGGAAAAGTAATTTAACGGATTTTCATGAACTTTCTATGAAATAAAGATCTCGAAATACCTAACTATCTTTTTTTGTTAAAATAGCTGAATTTTTTATTTGGGTAAAGTTTTCTATTATTCAATCAAATTAATTTAGATACGCTCAGCGAAGCGGGCGGGTATCAACTAGCTATGTTATACGTATAGAGAGTCCGTGGTACGAATGTATATGAAAAGTGAAATCTTGAATTGACTAGATGTACATCTATTGTTTTTCCTGCATTTTTATTTCTCAATTTAACTTCCTCAAAGTGATCAAAACTTTTCTTTTTTCTCTATTGGTCCTTCGAGCCGGATTTTTTCAATATTTTATATTTTTTAAGATATAATTTTTTTCTTGTAATATTTTTTTTGGAGGATAAAAAGGGGATAAACTTTTATAAAAATTATCATTTTTGGATCTGTAAAGACGTAAAAAGCGGTAAAAACCCAACTAACTATTAAAAACGACTTCATTGATAGCAAAATTGGATTGTTTTTGACATAGAACTACTGAATTGCCCATGTTTCTGAAATGGTTTTATATCTTTTCAAATCTTACCACGAGATAAGATTAAAAAACTAAGTCTTTGAATGGTTATATAATAATAAAGAAAAAAACATCTTGGTTTGATTAATTGGTCCTTCGAGCCGGATTTTTCTGGTCTTTTCTTAATTTTTCAAATTTTTTTTTTATATTGAATGATATTACAAAAACAAATAACTAGGATCTGAAAAAATATCAATTTTTTTAAAAATTTTGAAAGCATTATCTTTTCGTTACCTTTCGAATTTTCTTGGTCTTTTTTTACAGCTTCTATAGACTCGCTTCTAAAACTGTTTATCGAAGTTTCGATTTACGAAGTTTTTATTCAATTTTTAAGGTGATTACATATTTTGACATTCACTTTTTGCACTGTTCTTTTAAGTTCTTTACTTTTTTTCTACCAATTGGTCCCTCAAATTTGATTTTTTTAGTATTTTTATATACGAGTAATATGGTCTTATCTTTCAGTTGTTGCACTAATCTATAAATCTTTTAATATTTTTTCGTTTTACAGATGAAAATTCTTGTTTAGGTTTTCGATTGTCATACAAAAATCATTTTTTCAACGTTTTTTTGGAAGTTGTACCTTTAGGGTATTTTTAGAGTAATTTAGAGTAATTTTAATTTTTAGTTGAACCATTTTAAAAATCGATAAGTTACAATTAAAATTTTTTTTCTTTGTTGCAGGTGAGTTGAAATTTTCATATTTCGGTCTAAGGTAAGATTTACTATCGTTCAGTATGAAAAGGGGAGGGAAAGAGTTAAAATTTTTAAGGAAAAATAATTTCTTTAAGCTACGACTTCCGTCTTAAATTATAAAAGCAATTTCCTTGGTCGGAATCCCCGATTTCAAGACCACCCATTCGTATAGTAGTACTAAACGGTGTTGCATTGCATCGGCGTCGTTGTCGAGTTAAAATTAAACCGTATAAACTATCCCTGGAGCAGGCAAGGAAATAAATTACACAATGCACCTTGACGCGAAATAAACCTGGTTAATCGGTGCATTCCTGTCGGTCGTTGATGATGCCGATATATATTTGTGTATGCATTTTTTAATGTATTCCCTGCGAACGTAGAGATGACTTGTATTCCCCCACGGGGACATTGCGAAACTTATTTGAATAACGTCTAGCATTTCAATGTACCAATCATTCAAGATCACTGAGGTATTCCCGTTATTGGTTCGACTTGATGACCAAGCCGCGTGCTACACTCACGGCAAGATGATTGGATTTCTTGTATTGCACCCGGCTCAGTCTCCCGTGCAAAGCCACCCCACACAAGCAACCCCTTTTTTCATGCTTTACAACCAGACATCGCAATGTCCGCAATTTGCATAAGCCGTTCTTATCCGTCTTTCAACTCAGCACAATTTCGTTCGTCGTCGCCTTTTAAAATATTATAAATATATTGTTGAATGTTTGACGATAAAGTCTTCTTATATCAAAAGAAATTTCATTATTCAGCGATATCTATAAAGATTTTTTTCTCCAAAGGCTATCCTTTTACTTATAGTCTCACATTTATAATTTAAATAATGTTATAATTTTCGATGTAGAACCGGGGGTGTATTTAAAAGTAATTTATGGGATATAAATTGGATAGTTTATGATTCCCCTGTGGTCGATATGAATATAGATACCATTACACGTTTTCGTTGTTCAATATCTAACTTGAGCGTTATTATTTTCTTTTACCACTACATAGTTGAGAAAATAATTGTAATCAAATCGAATTTTTGGTTTCAAATTTCCAAAATAAAAACCCATTTTAAGATTTTCTCAAAGAAATGGTATTCAAAAAATTTGGGTGTGGGTGAAATTTGGAAATTTTGCCTTCATATTTCATCTAGCTGTACCGCAAAGCTTTTAGATGAAATCTGCTAGCAGTAAACCCCACTTAGTTCCATAGGGTTTGGGGTTTTTAAATTTTTTTTTTCGAAAACGGCTTTAATGACTTTCTTGATTAGTAGACTCGTTAAGACTTTCAACTTTTATTTGAAATTTTTTCCTAGAAAAATTCAAATAATAGAGATTCTGGGGTAGAAAGCCCCACTTTACCCTATTCTGTGTCTTGTTCATTTTTTTTTCCATTTTTTTCGAAAACGGCTCTAATAATTTTTTTTGAATTGGCTACGGTTTTTAGGGTTTTCAAAACCAACAACTTTAACTTGAAACTGTTTCTTGGATAAAGTCAAATAATGGGGATTCCAGGGTAGAAATCCCCAGTATATTTTATGGGTTTTGAGTAATTCAATTTGTTTCAAAAACGGCTCCAACAATTTTCTTTAAACTTGCTATACTTACTAAACTTATTAAAACCTAAAACTTTTACTTTAAACATTTTCTTAGAAAAATTCAAATAATCAGGGTTCTGGTGTAGAAAGCCCCACTATATTCTGTGCCTTGTTCGGTTTTTTTCATTTTTTTTCGAAAACGGCTCTAATAATTTTTTTTAATTCGCTACGGTTTTTAGGTTCTTTAAAACCAACAACTTAAACTTGAAAATGTTTCTTGAATAAACTCAAATAATGGAAATTACAGGGTAGAAAGCCTCAGTATATTTTATGGGTCTTTGAGTTTTTCCAATTTTTTTCGAAAACAGCTCATACGATTTTTTTAAACTTGGTACGGTGATTAGGCTCAATAATACCTTTAAGTTTTATTTGAAACTTTTTTCAGAAAAAATTCAAATTATGGAGGTTCAGGGGTAGAAGTTTACACTATAATCCATGGATTTTTAGGGTTTTTCAATTTTTTTCAAAAACGGTTCCAACGATTTTTTTAAACTTGTTATGCTTACTAAACTTATTAAAACCTGCAACTTTTACTTCAAACGTTTTCCTAGAAAAATTCAAACAATGGAGGTTCTGGGGTAGAAAGCCCCACTATACCCTATTCTGTGTCTTGTTCGGTTTTTTCCATTTTTTTTCGAAAACGGCTCTAATAATTTTTTTTGAATTTGCTACGGTATTTTTGGTTTTTTAAAACCCAAAACTTTAACTTGAAAATGTTTCTTGGATAAACTCAAATAATGAGATTTCCAGAGTAGAAAGCCTCAGTATATTTATGGATCTTTACGTTTTTCCCATTTTTTTTCGAAAACAGCTCAAACGATTTTTTTTAACTTGGTACGGTGATTAGGCTCATTAACACCTTTAAGTATTATTCGAAACTTTTTTCTGAGAAAATACAAATTATGGAGGTTCAGGGGTAGAAGCTTACACTATAATCCATGGATTTTTAGGGATTTTTAGTTTTTTTCAAAAACGGCTCCAACGATTTTCTTTAAACTTGTTATGCTCACTAAACTTATCAAAACCTGCAACTTTTACTTAAAACGTTTTCCTAGAAAAATTCAAAAAATGGAGGTTCTGTGGTAGAAAGCCCCACTTTACCCTATTCTGTGTCTTGTTCGGTTTTTTTCTATTTTTTTAAAAAACGGCTCTAATAATTTTTTTTGAATTTGCAACGGTTTTTAGGTTCTTCAAAACCAACAACTTTTACTTGAAAATGTTTCTTGGATAAACTCAAATAATGGGGATTCCAGGGTAGAAAGCCCCAGTATATTTTATGGGTTTTTGAGTTTTTCCGATTTCTTAAGAAAACAGCTCAAATGATTTTTTTTTAACTTGGTACGGTGATTAGGCTCATTAACACCTTTAAGTTTTATTCGAAACTTTTTTCTGAGGAAATTCAAATTATGGAGGTTCAGGGGTAGAAACTTTCACCATAATCCATGAATTTCAGGGGTTTTTTTTTAAATTTTTTTTTTGTAGACGGCTCTAATGAATTTTTTTAAACTTGCTATGCTTACTAAACTTATTAAAACCTACAACTTTTACTTAAAACGTTTTCCTAGAAAAATTCAAATAATTGGGGTTCTGGGGTAGAAAGCCCCACTTGATTCTGTGCCTTGTTCGGTTTTTTCCATTTTTTTCGAAAACGGCTTTAATAGTTTTTTTTTTAAATTAGCTATGGTAATTAAGTTCTTTAAAACCAACAACTTTTACTTAAAAATGTTTTTTGAATAAATCCAAATTATAGGGATTCCAGGGTAGAAAACCTCAGTATATTTTATGGGTCTTTGAGTTTTTCCGTTTTTTTTTCAAAAACAGCTCATATGATTTTTTTTAAACTTGGTACGGTGATTGGGCTCATTAATACCTTTAAGTTTTATTCGAAACTTTTTTCTGAAAAAATTCAAACTATGGAGATTCAGGGGTGGAAATTTTCACTTTTATCCATGGATTTTTGGGGTTTTTGGGGTTTTTCTTTTTTTTTTTTTTTTTCGTAAACGGCTGTAATGAATTTTTTAAAACTTGCTATGGTAATTAGGCTTATCAAAACCTCTAAAAGTTTGTTGTTGTTGTAAGTTTTTTTTCCTTAAAAATATTCAAATATTGGGGCTTCTGTGCTAGAAAGACCCACTTTATTTTGTGAATTTTTGAGTTTTTTCAATTTTTTTCAAAAACGGCTCCAACGATTTTCTTTAAGCTTGCTATGCTTACTAAACTTATTAAAACCTACAACATTTACTTAAAACGTTTTCCTAGAAAAATTCAAATAATCGGGGTTCTGGGGTATAAATCCCCACTATATTTTGTGTCTTGTTCGGTTTTTTCAATTTTTTTTCAAAAACGGCTCTATAAGTGGTTTTTAAACTTGCTTCGGTTTTTAGGTTCTTCAAAATCAACAACTTTTACTTGTAAATATTTTTTGCATAAATTCAATTTATGGGGATTCCAGGGTAGAAAGCCTTAGTATATTTTATGGGTATTTGAGTTTTTCCAATTTTTTTCGCAAACAGCTCATACGATTTTTTGTAAACTTAATACGGTGATTAGGCTCATTAATACCTTTAAGTTTTATTCTAAACTTTTTTCTAAGAAAATTCAAATTATAAAAATTCAGGGGTAGAAACTTTCACTTTAGTCCATGGATTTTTGGGGTTTTTCAATTTTCAACGGCTCTGATAAATTTCTTTAAACTTGCTATGGTTATTAGGCTCATCAAAACCTGTAAGGTTTATTTGATTTTTTTTTCCTTAAAAAGATTCAAATATTGGGGCTTCTGAGCTAGAAATACCGACTCTTTTTTGTGAATTTTTGGGTTTTTTCAATTTTTTCCAAAAACGGCTCAAACGATTTTCTTTAAACTTGCTATGCTTACTAAACTTATTAAAATCTACAACTTTTACTTAAAACGTTTTCTTAGAAAAATACCAATAATTGAGGTTCTGGGGTAGAAATCCCCACTCTATTCTATTGGATTTTCTTAATTTTTCTCAAAAATGGCCCTAATGATTTTCTTTAAACTTGTTACCGTTATTAAACTCATCAAAGTCTACAACTTTTATTTGAAATTTTTTCTTGAGAAAATTCAAATAACGAAATATTGAGTATTTTCGTCAAATGGTAATAATTAGAGTGAGATTTGCTGACTTGAAAAAACCCAGAAATTGGCTTTATTGGAAACTTAAAGAGAGTGTGAAAACTTTGAACGAAATGCACGTCAATTGGAGGAATAACACCCACTTCATCCCCATACAGTGTGTTATACGTTTTAAATCAATTATCATAGGAGTGAAGAATAGTGCTCTCTCATTAGAGCGAAGAGAGGTCAGAAGGCACACTTAATCGAATTTGGCGAGAGAGAATGCGATGATTTCACGTATCAAAGCGTCTAATTTATCGATGGAACACAACTCGAAGCCATTTAAAAGTTAGTCACTTGTAGCGTTTAACGAGCGCTAATTGACTTGAGCTGTCCACTTCGTGACTGCAGGTGTCCGGAATACGCCCCATTACCTAACAAACTTTTGCTCTTACGTCCACTCGTCCGACTGTCGAAGTGTACAATGGGAAAAATCGCTGAGACTGGCAATATGTGAGTCTTCTAGACGGATCATCTCAATTAGGTCAAAGCAAAAAAAAGGCACAGAGAAAACAGAGCGAGAATAATGATAAATTACCGCGAAAATATTAAATTCTTCGGGAGAGATGCATCAATTTTGTCGCTCTGCATATATACACATAGTCTCTCTGACATTGCATTTAGTTGTTGTTGCAAATGTGGCATTTATTATTCATCGTGAAAAACGTCATGCATTCACTCATGAGATGAGCAAAACCTGGATGATCATTGTGTGAGTTTTTAATTTAATCTGGGAAAATGTGGCAGCATACATCGACCATTTTTCAGGATGAAATTTCCGTGGAAAAAGATCATCGTTTCTTTTTATCTGTTTCAAAACGAGGATGAAATGAGCCAACGTGAAACTTTGCTATCGATTTTTTTCATCGTATGAGAAGGAAATTGTTTTACCAATCAAAGTATTCGGTGGGTGGCAAAAACACGTTTGCATTGTGGGGTGTAATAAAGAGAAAAGTACCCGAATGTAGGAGGCAATGGTTGGAACAATATATATTTATATGTGTAATACGGAATTGTTAATGGTCACGTATTTAGCACGTATTTAGAGCCACGTTCGATTCCCTTGATTACTCTTCAAAGTCTTAAATTGAACGAGTTTTTCGTCGATGTGAAGATACAAAGTTGTTTAAATTAGTTTTTTAAAAATTTAAAGGAAAATTTTATTTCTTCACTTGATTTTTTTTGATTTGTTACGCTCAACTTGGGTTTGTTGTTGAAAAAAGGTTAAATTTTAATTTTAAATGTCTATAATTGACATTTTACCTATCTCTATCTGATTCTTTCTAGTTGATACTTGAAAAAAATACACTTTTCCGGTAATACAATTTCGCATTTATACCTCAATCAGAGCAAGCAAACCAACAAAAGTTTAAATTTTAATTATTTTTGTTAAAAGTTGGATTTTAACTTCTTTCTATTAGATTCTCTCTAATTGAGACTTGAGACAATTTTTTTTCATATTCTCTATAAGAATTTCTAGTTCAATATTTCTTGTTTTTGATTCTTTTTTAACTAAAGATTTAGTTGATCGGTTCAGTCGTTTTTAAGAAATCTTGGTCTTCGACTTTAAAAGCACAGTTTTGAGAGAAGCCCATTTTAAGTTTCAAAAGTACTTTACATAGAGTTAAAAATGCCTTCACAAAAATGTGTGTAACTTTTAAAATAATCAATGGATTGACTTGAAATTTTTTGGTCGTGTACTTAAATATATTATGTACATTACACAAATAAAATTTTAACAAAATGAAACTGCAACTTAAAAACAAATATAAAATCTTAAAAAAATGCACTGAAAAGTAAAACAAATAATTGCGTATTTATGCAGTGTCTACAACTAATAAATTATTAGAATCATATAATGTACAACTAGTGTTATTTTTGGAGTTGGTATCAGCCAAGGAAATACGAATACATTGGTATTTAGCAATAAACGAGAATACCTTATAAAATGTATTTTTCAAATAAACTTTTATAAAATATACTAGTACTGTGGCAATCTCTAGCGACCTTTAAACTACAAAATACCAATAACTAATTAACCTTTTTTTTAAAATGAATATTAATATTAATCTCTTTGGCTGACACCAACTCCAAAAAAAACAATAGTTGTACATTATATAATCCTAATACATATAATAATTTGTAAGTTGTAGACACTGCAAGGATACGCAATTTTTTTTTTTTTAGTGCATTTTTTTAAAGATTTTTTATTTATTTTGAAGTTGGTGCTTCGCTTTGTTAAAATTTTATTTATTTTTCAATTTTTAGTGATCTGAAGTTTGATAAATGATTTTATTTCTTTAAAAATGGGTAAACCTACTAAGCGAGCTGCTCATATGAGACCACACCGTTAAATGTTGAAAGTTACTATTTTATCTCCTTTTGCTCTTAAGGGTTGAAATTTTTTGCTTTTAAATGTAATTAAAGAATTCAGAGGAATACTTTTTTCAATAGAAAAAAAAGTCATCAAAATTCGACGAATCAGTTAAACTTGACTATTTCATCCCCTATTTTCATCCTTAGGGGTGGATTTTTTTCTTCAAATTGAAATGTGAAGAATTTAAAGGTACGACTTACGTAATAGAAAAAAAATTATCAAAATCGGGTTAGCCAGGAAAAATGTATAATTTCATCCCTAATTTTTAACCCCTTATGAGTGGAGTTTTTTATAAAAAAGAAAATGAGATAAATGTAAAATTATGGTCTACCAAAAAAAAAAAAAAAGAATTATCAAAATCGAGCTATCCAATAAGAAGTTAATATTTCATCCCTTAGTTTTCAACCCCTTAAAAGTAAACGTTTTGCTTCAAATTATAATGTAAACCCCACGAGAAGCACCAGCTTTCAAATAAAAAAAGAATCATCAAAATCGGTTCACACAGTCAAAAGTTCTGAGGTAACAAACATAAAATATGCAGCCGATTTGAGAACCTCCTCCTTTTTTTGAGTTAGGTTAAAAATGGCGTTAGTTAATATTTCTTCAGATCCTTGTTATTTAGAATTGATAGATATAGTTAGAGGGGCAATGGATCTGGATTTTACAATGAATGCAACGAGAGTATCAGGTCACGACGTTTCGTCATATATTATAGCATCATCGGGCTCTCTGATGCATGCTCAGCATTCTTGTTTTTCTGTAGCCTTGCATATACCAATCATATGTAATTTTTTTTCTATTTTAAACACGAATTTGACACTCACAGGTTCGTTCGCGGATACCATACTGAATCGGTAACGAATCAGTTCAAGACCGATTTAAAATCGCCGAGTTACGATCCGATATTCGCGGTTTACACGAAATACGTTCGTTACCGATTCATTATTGGTTCTAGCGATCCTCAGATATTTGTTAGGGTGAAAAATTGCATTCTCTTACTCATGCGCAGTTTGCTAAATTGTGGCTAATTCAAAATCCCGTTTCGTTGTCATGCTGCGTTCACACGAGTCAACTTTAGCAGCCCGTTTTTAGTTGATCAAAAAAAGTTGAATGAAGTACCTCGTGTGAGAATCGTAATCAACTTTTTAGTGGATCAAAAAAAGTTTGAACGAGTCATCACTCTAGGTTTTTCATTCAACTTTTGATCGATAAACTAAAATCGGTCAACCAACGTAGACTCGTGTGAACGAGGCATCAACGTCTGTCAACGTTAAATTCAATTAACAATTTTCGTGGGTTCTCGTTAATCCTCGTCTTACTTCCGATCAGTTTTCACGGAAAAATGACCTTTAATCAGTCCTTAAGCGTGTATGGGCTTGGCGATTATCCTAAATCGCTTAAATTCACTTGGATGGATTCGTTACCAGTTCATTATGGACTACCGCAAACAAATCTCATGATTGATAATAAATTATGAAAATTCTAACTGTATATAATCCCTTAGTATATTTATCGTCTTAATTCCTGGTGAAATGGGAGCTTAAAATTATTTTTCCATTATTCTTTTCTACACGGAAAAAAATAGTGGTGTAAGATTTACAACACTAAACTAGAACTATTTTTACTACACTTTGTGTTTACTATAACCACAAATGTAACATTAGATAACACACTGTGTTGTATTCAGCTCTGACGTATAGTATTTTAACTACCATAGTGTAGAAAATATGTGTAGCTGTTACAACCGCTGAGTGTTGTACAATTAACAAATTTTGGAATTTGCGCATGCGCCGCGTTCGAAATAACCAATAATTTTGACAAGTAAATGCAAGTGTCAAAATTCAACTAGATTTTTACTAGTTCGTGTTGTTAATAATACTACAGTTTTTTAATTACACGTGGTGTCATCCTATATAATACTAGTTAATGTAGTAAAATTAACAAGG
The DNA here is from genome assembly GCA_958496155.1 of Sisyra nigra. Taxonomy (NCBI): domain Eukaryota; kingdom Metazoa; phylum Arthropoda; class Insecta; order Neuroptera; family Sisyridae; genus Sisyra; species Sisyra nigra. Next base: position 4,057,745 of record OY292315.1, read on the forward strand.
AATGTTGTTAAAACTACAACACATTTTTTTTCGTGTAGGCTCTAAATTTAATTTTCCTCAATTTTTAACTATTTGAATTTCTAGTCTACATATCCATTATATGAGACGACCATCGAACCATTTGATGTGTATCATACATGAGGTCATTAGGTGTTTGCAACGTCACATCGACCCACCGTGAAAATTAAATTTCCTCTCAAATCCGACCGAAATTCATTAACTTTGACCTCACGACACGCGCCAATGCAAACGTAAACATGAATCAGGTTGTAGATAGAGAAATATAATCAATTTTGTTAGGTTGTGAAGCGTGAATTTAAAAGCTCGATATATGAAATTTTCATCGAGTTTGTGGGCATTTTCTTGAAAATTAAACGTTTCGACGGTCGAGTGGAATACTTTGGGGGCACACCTTGGTCAGATGTTGGTTGATTCACGCAATTCGTTTCATTTGGGAGATGTCGGCGGTGGAATAATTCCATAAACATAATGTATACGTGTGTGGGTATGTAAAATAAATCGGACACCGGTGTTGTTTGGAATGTTTGCGGCCAAATGACCAAATTCTCCGTTAACAGGCGTAGAGCCTGTGCTCTAATGGCTTCAAACTAAATCGTGGTTTATTTTCGCACAGATTAAATCGCACAAGTTTTAAACGGGACTCGGAACTCTCACATTTGTTCGTATTATTATCACCATCGTTATATTAATCGTGAAAAGTTAATTACAAACAAATTTTCATATCGATTTTTCATTTAATCATGATTTAAACTTTTTCGAATGAAAATCCAACGAACATAAAAAAGTCTCGAAAAAGAAAAACTCATTTACAGAGCAACATATTTATCGTGGTACGTATATATCGATATTACCCTCCACATATACCAATACATTTTTTTCCCTCTTCAAACAAACAAACAAAATTGAAATAAAAATAAAATTTCCAGAAAATTACTTTTTATATTACATTAATGGCATCGAAATAGATATCGGTTGTTGGGGCTGGAGGGTTGGTGGGGGGGGGTGCTCTCGCTGATATCGATGCAACATTCGCAAACATATACGAAATCGAACTTTCAACGTGAAAATATTTCCTCTAACTCGACTCGAACAAATTGTTGTATCTATGTGTATTTGGTCGTTGATGGGGGGGTGGTAAGGGGATGAAATGGTAAAATTCATGAAATTACAATTTCATATCGTCTCGATATTTTGTCGGTCGTCCAACTTGGAGGAATGGTAAATGTGTATGTGTGTGTGTGTGTGTGTGTCACTAGTAAATGAAATTGAAACTTGGACGTTTCAATGTACATAGAATAACATTTCCTTTTTGTTAAAACTTTTCCAAACAATATACAAACTATTCCACCCGGTTAAATTGATCGAAGAAATAACGATATTGTATCTCTTAAAACTATACTTGACTCATGGACTTCAAGAAAGAAAATTATAGAATCTAAAAGTTACAGAAATAATCAGGGTAACCCTTAGGTAAGCCCAACAAAAGACGGCGCTAGTTCCATATCAAAAAAATTTTATTTTCATAAAACCATAAAGCAAGAAACTATAAACTATAAAAATTCGTAAATGGAATGTTTTAATATGAAACTATTTAAAATGTGATTTGCGCCATCTTTTGATGAGCTCGTTAAAATAACTTTTTATTTTACACTTTGATTAATATATCCATAGATATTCCATTTCTCATACTTAAAACTCCAAAGTGCACGGATTTGTACAAAATATCAAGTATTCAGAATTATCGTTTACACACTGTATATGTGTTGAATTACTTTCCTTTTTATAGTTATCTTTTCACCCTTTCTGGTTTAACTAAAAGCAAGCTAAGATACTTAAAAACAGTCTTCAAATTGCAAAAGGATTAGTAAAGATATCGAGTTTTCTCAATTAATGTTTACACACTGTATAAGTGTATAAATTTTTCTTGTTAATTGTGCCTCACCTTCTTTTACCTGATTTAATTAAAGTAAGTGAAAGCCTTACAAAGCGACTCCAAAATGTATAGATTTGTGCAAAAATTTTTCAACTATCGTTTACACACTGTATATGTATCCATATGCATCTGTTCCTGAATAACTCCTTAAGTTCCCATCATATTTTGACAAATGAGGTATCGTTAAAAACTTCAAAAAATTTCTTGGGTTTTAAGATACGTGGAATTACCTATATTTAAAATAACGCCTCTTAATTCGACTAGAATTATCTCTTTAACAGTGATTTCTTAGAATATATAGAAGAACAAGAGCAAAAAACGATATCTCTCCTAATACTTACAAATAAAGTAAGTAAATATCTAAGAATCTAAGGATCTAAGATATAGACTGAGTTTCTAACCACTGTAAAATAAACAGTTAAAAGTTCTATTTTAAGGGATATTGTAACGTTTTAACGGGTTCGAGGATTTGTGTTTAATGACCACGAATTTATTTGTAACAATTCTCTATTTATTTATCTTACACAATTGTTGCTTATACACTACACATTAACAATTAGTTAGTTTTCACAGTCACTTATTTACTAATACACTGTTCACTTTATTTAACAATGCACTGATCACTTTTCACGATGTTCACAATTTATTTACACTTGCGATTCACTGTTCACTTTAACACTGGTCGAAGATTTATATCACAATGTTGAAGATTACTCTCGAAGGTTTATCTGAACACTGTCGAAGATTTATTTGAATACTCCCGAAGATTTATTTGAATACTGCCTCGCTTTATGCTCGTCCGGGCTTATATAGGGTTTCGGAATATTTCTCGAATGTTCAGCCCATTGTCCCTAGACTTTCTATTTTTCTTGGAATCTATTTTGCCTCCACCACTTTTTAGTTTTCCTGGAACTATCGATCATTTGAGATTCTTTACCCCTTCTCAATTCACCCAGTAATCCTTTTTGGTACGCCCTCTCGGTAGGGGTCCCTCGCCACCCCTAATCTGATAACAAGACCACCTTCTTATTGGCCGGATGATGGTTAAGCCCACTTACGCTGGAACCGCGTGAGACTAGGCGTTAAAAATGGCGACGTCTCTCTATCTTGAGATTGTGACAATATTTTATTCTTTATTTGATGTTTTTTTTAATTTTTGCACTACGCATTTCGCTATTAACGTAGCTTCATCAAGTACTAAAATAAACAAGCATTAAATAGCATTCAGTTCTTGAACACTAATTATTGTAGTCAAAGATTCGTGATATTAGAACAAGTAAAGGTCACGTACTCTACAATTACTAACTTATAATAGACAAAAGTGTATGAGTAGTACAATTCATTATGAAATACATATTTTAAAAAAAAACTTTCATTTTCTCCAAATATCTACACGTATTTGGCAACTATAAACTACAAATATAACTAGATCTATGAGTAGAAGTATGTTGTACATATTGATGAAGAAAAATAAATGATTTCTTCTCCTCATACAATTTTTGATTAGTGATCAAAATTAAAAATTAAGAACTAAACGTCAGAAAATGCATTGATTCAAGTAAAATTTGAATAAAGGGGCATAATTAGAATAATTTTAGCTTAGTTTAGTTGAGGGCTTTTTTTTGGTTACTCCATACCCGATCAGTACTGTATTGCAGTTTTGCAATTCTGAGGAAAAATTGGTCTGAGCAATGAGAGCCTTTAAAAATGATAACTTAACAATCCTCAGAACAAATGACAACGATGACCGACGAAAATTTAAGTTATTCACAGAATAATTTCTTTAAACACGACGTCTTTAGGCTGAATGCAATTCAGTGGAATTACTGTCAAAACACCCAAACACCAACTCAACGACCTTTTCTTGTTCTCGATCGATCATTAAACAAGTGGATACCCATACATGGAAGGATAATGTAAACGTCTTTGTCATCAGCATATTTAAAAATTTAAAATTAATGGATGAGTGCATTTGATGAACTTTAACAAGCGCCATATTGCACATATCGTATATACACATCTAGTGCATGTAGTTCGTGATATTTTCGTTGCATTCCCATAAATCATTTTCAACCCTTCGCCAAACATTTACATGTATCTGATATGAGACATTGTACAAAACATATTCCCATCCTCCCCTCCCCATATCTATTCTCTCATATTTCATCGATACAATTTCCTTTTTTTAAACTTCTCAATGTTTTGAAAGAATTTTCTTTGTACTTTACGACGTGGTTCAATCAATTTTAAGGTGAAATTTTTCTATTGTACGAATAAATAATTAACCATTGATAGATGGTTCGAAGGTATGCTTAAGGAAAGCAACAATTTTTTACTGGAATAGGAGAAGAAGTAGGGGAAAGACAGGGCAATGCACGCGATCATTTTTTATTTAGTATGTAGAGTGCAACTAAATGTAGAGTGGGAGATAAATATTGAATGATAGCGATTTGCGAAATCGTGACTCGAATGGATTGCACTGAAGGATGAAAGCATTCGGTTCCTGTTTTTCCTACTTTGATTATTTCCTTAAGACACCAATTTGAATGAGTTGTATATTGAACGAACGAAGGAAAATGAGGTTAGAAAATTACTGGAAAATATTTTTTTAAAACGAGTTCATTTGAGGGACTTCTTTGAGTAGGATTTACGCTTGTTTGTTTGTTTTTTTTTTTTTTTTTATTTTGTACAACCACAGAGGAAACAACGTTTTATTTCCCTTGATAATAAACTGATCCTTGCCACCCGTATCTCCCCAATTATAACCGTTGCGTGCCAAGTTCTTACAAGCCGAATGGAAAACGAATACCTTCCACATACAGTCAGACAAGTGGTCGTTGTCTTATGAATTTTTTACTAACTCATCGTATCGTTACATTTATGATCCTTTGTTGTATGCAAGATTTGACTGCATAAAAATTCAGTGCATTCAAAACTCTTTTTGATCGTAAAAATTCTATGATTTTATCATTTTAGTGAAAAATTTTAGTTTATTAAGAAGTTTAAAATTGGTATGGTTGTAAGACTCATCAAAGTCTACAATTTTTGATTGAAACTTTTCCCAGGTAAATTCAAACAATGGGAGATTATGAGGTAAAGAGTGGGAGTTTGTATATTCATACGTTGGTTGCATAAATATATTTATATTACATTTAGTTTCGAAACCCCAGGAAAATTATACTCCATTAAGCCAATGAAAGCTTTAATTTACTTACTAACCATTAAAATATGTACCAAAAACCTAAAAGCTTTACTTAAGTAGGAGAAAATTTATTAATTAACTATCATTGGTGGAAAATTTCATCATAGTAATTGATTGGTCAGTCAAAATAAGTGCTTAAGTAGTATGCTATGGAATCGTTGAAAGGTTGATAATTTTCAATTTTGATGGTTTGTCCAATCAAAGTTTTAAACAAAAGTAGAATATACCAAGAATATCTTAGTACATGTTAAGGGCTCACATTTATTGAAAAAATCCTAAAAATGAATCGGTCACAACCGCATAATTCGGTCAGGAGTTTGGTCTCTCTGAGAAAGTTGAGGTATGCTGTAAACTCCTTCTCAATATTCAAGCATTCTCTTAAGCTTTGTGACACTGACCACTTCAGTCTAAAGCTCTCGGTTTCTTGACATTCCAGAAGTAGGTGTTTTACGGATATATCGTATCCACACCTGTTGTATCGCGTCGCTGTCCTGCTGAACAGGTGGCTGGGGTCAGTCTTGCGTGTCTTACCCTCAGTCTGCAAAGACTTACCTCAAGTGTTTCTTGGCAGCTCTTGCCCAGGTGATACCTTTGAGATGGATAATCTAATTTTGTTGGATTTTAGTGGTTGGGATCGCTAAAAACCGTCTGATAGCTCCCTTATTACTTCCCTACACTGCCTTAGTGCATCCTCGACTAGCAATGTCAGTTCTGATCCTATCTTACCATTTGTGACTTCCCTTGCTGCTAAGTCTGCTGAGACTGCCAGCGATATCTTTGTGTCCAGGAATCCATATTTATTTTATATTCCTAGAGTGGTGCTCTCTTGACTTGCGTTTAACTTAGACCAGTGGCGTGTTTTTATTTTCCGTACTATTTCTGGCCTTTACGCATGATAGAGAGTCATAAAAAATGGCTACCTGGTCCCCCGCTGGGTCTTTCTTTAACAGCTCTAGGCATCTCAGAATCGTTTTGGTTTCACAAGTGAATATAAAGGACCCCTCTGGAATTCTTACTCTGATGGTATCCTTGGAAGAAAATATAGCGTATCCTGGCTTTCTATTACTCACTGAGTCATTTGTGTTAAGTGTGATTTCTAGCTGAAGTTCTTAAAATATTTGAGGGCTGGTGTTTTCCAGTGAGTGTTTGGAGAGGGGAAGGCTTATATTTGCATTCCAACGTTCCCACGGAAGAGCATCAGGCAGTTTTGTGGTAGCTGATAGTAGTGGGGTAATCTGGAGTTCTCCTATATGTTCTTTATCTCTTTCTTGGATTGGTGGTCGTTGCTTAGGGTAGCCTCTATGGTCTTCAAGATTTATTCTAACCCAGTCACTAACTGGGTTCAAGATGTTTAGCTGCGCTCTTATGGTATACTTGGTTATGAATTCTTTGCGTTTGTAAGAGAGGGGCAGCTCACCAGCTTCCACCAGTATAATGACCATCGAGCTTGTCCTCAAAGCTCTTGTGCAAAGCCGCATCGATGTGTTGAGCACAGCTTCTAAGTATCTTGTTAGATATTTGTAAGCAGAGTCGTACAAAACTATTTTTAATTATTTATTTTTTATTATAGTCTAAGAGCTAGCAACGTTTTCGAGAGAGAATTTAAGGTCGGCCAGTTTTTATATATGTGATCTCTCGTACTATCCCGGATATCATACGGGCTGTCTGGCTGTCGAGAGGGGTTGCGTTTATTAGTGCACATCGCACCTGTACAGGTAAAATATTGAAATTTTCAGAAAAAAGAAAAAGTTTCAGATAAAATTTGTATAAAATAACAAAATAAATAATAAATTCGTAAGGTGGCTAGTTTGCCCGCTACAAGCTTGGAAAGACTGGCTCGACCTGTCCGTTTAGAGATACAGCCGTTGTGCCGACATGTATAAATTGAGCTTTACAAGCTTGTAGCGGGCAAACTAGCAACTTTACGAAAATTAGTCACTGGACTTTTTTCTATGTAAAATGTTATTTTCTACAAATTTCATCTGAAACTTTTTCTTTTTTCTGAAAATTTCAATATTTTACCTGTCACAGGTGCGATGCGCACTAATAAACGCAACTCCTACCGACAGCCAGACAGCCCGTATGATGTCCGAGATAGTGCGAGAGATAACATATATAAAAACTGGCCGACCTAAAATTTTTTTTTTGACGTCGCTAGCTCTCGTACTATTATATTTATATAAGTTTGTAGACATTTATTGTTTTGAATCAAATCAATGCAATGCATTCCTTGAAAGTGCAAATGTACCTCGTATTGTTGCATTTTAGAGCATAATCGATTTTAAGCGATAATTTATGTTCAAATCAAGTAATGAGAATTTCATATACACTTTTGTTCGGGGTACAATTATCGAAACATTCGGAAATACCAACGTAAAATCTACGAACATTGTACTAAAGTTGACTGGAACAAATTAAAATAATATCTAGGTTCATATGTTGGCAGATTTATTGTTTGCACGTAGTTGTTAGAAAGAAGCCAATTTACTCGTATTTTAGATAAGACGAAGCACCGAGCTGTCCACGAAGAAAATTTAATTTTTCTTGATGTAGATTTTATTTGTGTGTGTGTGTGTGTGTTTCCATCGCCAAACATATTGTTGATTTAGTGCATGAGAAACCAATTTGACATGATTGTAACTCGGTTTTAATCGTCGATGTCAAACTGTTTAGCCACGAGGGACGCCACTGGGGCTAGATTTATCATTCAATATTACCTATTATAACATGGAAAATTATTACCCTCATGCGACCCTACATTTACTGATTATTGTGATACGAAATTTGTTTTTACCAAAGCAACAATTAAATAGAATATCAGAGGGGTTTGATACGCTTTGATACAATCGATTTTTGTGTAGGTAAATAAAGGTTAAGTGTTTTTTTTTTGCAAGTGATTTGAATGCATGGCAAGTTTTATATGTTCGAGAAAGAGCTTTTTTCTTCTTCTTAATTCGTGTGGCGAGCTTTTGGATTAGTGAGTGGATTAAATAGCTAATAATGTTTGTCAATATTTGTTCTGCACGTTCATTATTTCAATTCGAGCCGAATCCATTTCTTCGTTTTTGTTCAATTAAGACCACCAAGACGCTTTGCTATCATATATATAAAATTTTATTCGTCAAATAGACAGAGAAAATGTTTCTTGGAGATATAAAAAAGACTTTTTTTTTGAGATATTAAATCTTTAAAATTCAGTCAAAAGAATTTTTATTATCTCGATTCACTTATTTCATATGAATAGAATTTTTTTTGAGGGTATGATTGAAGTAAATAGTTGAATCGTTGGCTTTTTATCATTTATCATTAAATACTTTCGCTACTTTAAACAACTTTGATCTTTTCTCTCGAAACTTTTTCTGTCTACGTGCCTCGACTTGTAACGATATGAGGTATCAAAACCGAGTCAATATTGCGATTGTGTGGCCAAACTTGAACATACATAAATGTATACAGGATGGTCGATAGTTGGATGTCAGAATATGAAAATTTAGAAAAGCTTTTTGAAAAATTCGATCTTTAAAAGTATTTAATAGTTTTCTCTCTTTTCGATTCGAAATTTTTACACGCTTTTGGATGATAATCGATATTATTAAAACAAATATTAAACTGGAAAGTAGTTAACGTAGAACTTTTATTTTTTTAAAGTAATACTTCTTTAGGCGCGTTATGAAAATATGATTTGAGTGAAATTTTAAGATGCGCGCGCATTTTAAGATAAAATTTAACAAAATGAAGTTAGTCGCAAAACCACTGGGTCTCCTGGCGCACGTAATTTGAATTTTTGTTGTATTTATTCAAAATATTTATATATACAAATGACATATTATTAATAAATAAGTTATAACTTTTCTCGAATTTTGCAGTAGCTGTTATACTATTTGAAATTTAATGATGAAAATGACGTCTGCATTCCATGCATATTCTTAGTTATCACAAAATCTGGGATTCTGAAATGATTCAACCATCTTAGAATAATAATTTAGTAACACAAGATATGAATAAGATTAAGACATTTACTTTGACAAGTAGCTACTTACTTTATTTCGCAATTTCTATGAAGCTTTGTTTTCATGACATGCATGAATTGTTAACCAGAAAAATGATCCTGACAAACTTTATAAACGTCTTGCAGCTTTCTTTGGATATTATTTATTGATACAAATTAAAATTTTATTCTCTTTATTTTATTTTTAATAATTATATCTTTAAATATATATATTATTTTTTTTAAATATTAAATTACAGTTTTTTTAAATTGATTATTTGAATAAAATTAATAAAAACTAATTTTTAATGATACCAAAGAAGTATAACTTCTCACGCGCGTACATAAGTACAAGCAACCATTTTTTATTGAACTATATGCTACAAAAATTCTCCGTAAATTCTCCTTTACAATTTGCATTTGCTCCAGGTGTAAAGTTAACCGTTAACTAGTTATTCAATTTTTAAAAAAACTAAAAAATTAACAATTAAAATCGTTATAAAATCAAAATTAAAATTTTTTTTTAAGTTTTTCGTTCAGAATATTGCTCCTTGAATGCTCTTTCTGGATCCCACAATTGTTCCAGGTGTATTATAAACCGTTAATTAGTTATTCAATTTTTTAAAAATTAGAAAAATCAACAATTAGATTGCTACAAAAGCCCAGCTAATAATTTTTTTCTTACAGTTTTTCCGTTCAAAAAATTGCTCCATAAATGCATTTTCTGGATCCACGATTTCTTCAGATGTATGATTAACCGTTAATTAGTTATTATAAAATCCATTTTTAAAAAATTGAATTTCTATTTACCTATTAGTTATATACTTGGAGCAATTGTGTATTTGAGAAGAGCATCTAAGCAGCAATTTTTTGAAAAGGAAAACTTTAAAACAAATATTAGTTTGGCTTTTATAGCGAATTTGATTGTTGAGTTTTTAAACTTTTTAAAAATTGAATACAATTAACACCTGAAGCAATTGTGGATCTGGAAAGCACATTAGAGGAGCCATTTTTTAAAAAGAAAAAGTTTTTAATAAAAAGTTAGTAATTTGGATTTTAATAATAATTTTTAGGTCTTAATAGTTTAATATTTTAAGCAATTATCAGGTGAAAAGACCAGTTTTTTATTTTAACAATTTATTTTATTTTTACACTTCATCGGATATCTTGAAAATTGCTATAAAATATAATAAAAATATAATTTGAATATAAATTTAACAATACAAAATTTCAGGTGTCAAATATTCAGATTTTTATTTTCACTGTCTTTTCACCTCATAATTGCTTAAAATATAGCAATTTTAATTGTTGAGGTTATTTCTGATTTTTTTAAAAATTGAATAACTAATTAACGGTTAATCATATACCTGGAGCAATTGTGGATCCGGAAAGAAAATTCGAGGAGCAAATTTTAGAACGAAAAAACTTATAAAAAATTATTAACTTAGATTTTATAGAGATTTTAATTACTGAGTTTTTAGGTTTTTTTCAAAATTGAATAACTAATTAATGGTTAACTTTACACTTGGAGCAAATGCAGATTCTGAAGAAGCATTTGAGAAGCAATTTTTTGGCATATAGTTCAATAAAAAAATTAAAAGTTCTACGTTTACTTCTTTCCGGTAAATATTAATCTAAAAAAAATTTCTATTTAATCTGTATTGCATGGGACTACAATCGATTCAAAAGCTCAAAATAATGAAAGCTTTCTGACCAAAAATCCTTCGATTATTGCGTTAGAGAGTTCAAAGAAAGGTTTTTGAATAACTCCAAAAATATTTGTCAATGAAAAACAGATAAAAGACTAAATAACTAAAATAAGATAAAAGCTTCATGTAAATGAAGCTTTCTACGTATATTTCAGAAAAAAGCTCAATTTTTTTCCTAGTTCTATGTCATAGATAGATTGGAATAAAAAAAAAGCATCGTAGTAGTTTTTAGTATGTGAGGAGTGAAATTTTAAATTTTATACGAGCAAGGTGTGCATGTTAAGATAATCAAGCTTAAACTTTTCACAAGTTGAGCTTTTGTTATTTTTTTCTGTACTCCTAAGCTCTTTTCATGTACTTAATTAGTTATTTAGTTGATTAGAAATATTGCTACAAATTTGGTTTTTGGGATTTTTTCATAGAAAAATCCATTTTTGAGATTTAAGTCCAAAATGTGAAAGGAGTTAAGCTTTCATCACAAATTGGTAAAATCTACAACTTGTATTTTAACGTTTAACCTCAAAAAATTTGTTTAAAATCAAATCAAATTTTTTCAAAGTTTTAACTTTTCTTCCAACCCAAAATTTTTATAAAGCTCAGAAAGAGATTAATTTGAGAAGAGTAATTACAAAAGGTCGACTGTTGAGAGCTTTAATATCTCGACATAGAACGAAATATATCTGAGAAAACTTAAGATAGCATATAGCACATCGAAAAAGCTTTCAAAAGCTTTCAACAATTTGCATTTTCTGATAATTTGATTCCTGAAATTTAATGGGAATTTGGAGTTATTTGCACGCTTAAAGATTAGAAAATTTGAAAAAATTTTAATATACTTTGCGAATAACTCAAAATTTTCTTTTAATTACAGAAAGTCAGTATATCTCAATTTTTAGGAGCTTTGATTTTGAATATCGTGGAAAAAGTATATTGTATACATTGGGAGTCAACTCGTGAATTACCAAAATACAGCTATGATAGAAATTTTTGGTCAAGACATTCAAGTTCAAAGAATTTTAAGTCGAGCTTTTGTGATTATTTCATTTCCTGTGATCCTGTGACTTTAGGGACCGTTTGAGGTATTTAAAAATTTGTAGATTAAAAAAACTGTCAACAAGATAGTTGTTAGCCAGTTTTGAAAGAACCATCCATTTTTTAAATAAAATCTAGAATTGAACGATTGATTTTTGGGTAATTCTCATGAAATCTTGAAATTCCTGTCCTAGCAGTTTTTAGGAGAAACCTGACTTAGGATGTTTTTTTCAAAAGAACATCATCAAGGCTAAAAATTTTGGTAATAACTTTGGGGTTGTACGGGCATTTGTAAGGAATAATAAATATATAGTACTCTGAAAATCATTCCCTCACTATGTCCCAAACTTCAGATTAGAACATTGTCTAAAGTTTTTATTGAGAAGTTCTTAAAAAAATCCGTGTGTAACTATGACCTGTCTATTGTAAATACAACAAATTTTCAAAATTTCTCCGAATTTAGGTTCATAAGTCATCAATAACATGTCTAATGCTAACTCAACACTTGTCCCATGAAAAATAATCATTCCCTCACAGCATTACCTACAGTCAATAAGTAGGTATATTTTTTGAGAACTTTAGTAACACTCTCATTAGTTTTTGACAGTTGGTAGTACGATTACTTGTTCGAAATGGCGAATTGACTTCAAGTTTGTTAAAGTAAATGTTGGGAGAAGATTTCATTGCAATATTTTAAAGATGATTTGTTTTGTCATTCCCTCACCGTCATTTCTTCATTTTGATAAAAAGTGAGGGGATGATGAGTTATGAGGTAATGACTTTCAGACTAGATCGACTCGGTTTTCGTACATCTTTGCTTACAGAAACTTTTTAGTTTGTAAGTTAATATAACCTTGTATAATTCAAAATATTTTTAAAAAATAAATAATACGATTTCATATGAAAAATAAATATAATCATCATTTCCTCACCTCAGTCATCATTCCCTCACATTTAAATTGTCAAAACTCTTTTATTCTGGGGACCACAATATTTTTCACTTCTACTAAGAAAAATAGTACAAATTTAAGTGCAAATGAAGATGAATTAATTGAAATATTTTTCATTAATTTATTGATAGGTCATTTTGAGATTTCATGAGAACTACCCACTTGCATCTGCATATACATGCATTTTGTATTATTTGAAGACCAATAACAGGGAGAAAGCTCCATTAAGATTATTTTTTCTGCTCTTCAAATGAAAGTCTAAAGCAGCTTTTAAGTAATTCGGTTAAACTTTTTTAAATTTATTTTTTTTCTTCTGTTTATCCTGCTTGAACTTAGAGCGTTCGACTCAATTCTTATCCTTTTCCGCAAGGACCAAATAAGCCTTAAATAAGCCTTTGTAAAGAATTTTTGACATTTTGGTTATTCATATCAAAAAAAAAAACTTTTGAAAATTTCCAACAGAAAAATCACTAAATTTCTAGTCCGATAACTATTAAGAGATTTCAATGCCCTGTCATGAAAGGATTTCAAACGTTTCTTTTGTACAACTAGCCATTGCTCACCCTGTACATCATCAAGTATCGATCTGACGAAGAAAATTGGAAGCTTATTAAATTGAGAACGATAAAATTTTGTTGACAATTTTGAAATATTTAACGAAAATTTTTGGAAATTATTCAAATGAGGAATGAGAAAATCGTTGTCTGATACCCATATTAAATGAAATAGCAAAGTGATAACGATGTTGACGATGACATTCGTCGTCATTCCCTAATTAGAAATACATTGGCGAAATACATTGTAGAAGCTGCGATCTCAACATTTATTTTACGACATCGCAACGATTGCCGCGTAATCAGACGACGCTAAAACTGAAACGACTGCTCAGAGAATTCTCTCGCTTATTGTCGAAGACTGAGTCATAAAATCATGTTCAAAACATTTTTTAATTAAAACGAGAAAAAAAATCCTTGCACAATCAAACTTTATATATTCCCATCATAAATATACAAATATACGCTCGTCTAATATTTGTTTAGAGATATACCCGCATCCCTCCCCTGGACCTCTCTTGGTGAAATTAATGAGCTTTGAATTATTCAAAAGCGATTCCTCAACTAAATCTATTATAACTTTCGCCGCGTTCGCTCGGAATTTCGAGCCGCTCAAAGTTTCGACCGCAAAAAGCTTTCAAGCCTTTCACTTTCAAGGCACGAACGTTGTGCTTAGAAAAAAAAAACAAGTTGGTATTTCGCCTCAAAAAGGGATAATATCTAGTTATGTAATATGTATACCTTTAATATCAAATTATCTAGTTCGAGAAAAAATCTTGAAACTTAGAAATAAAAAAATAATTTTTGATTAGATATAACTTGTAAGAATACATTTTTTGTTTGGATGCTTAATTTTTAAGATAAACACAAAAATGCAAGTTCCTTTCTGTCTTTCTTTCAGTACTTATAAAAGTAGGCTTTGAAAACAATGAAAATTGATTTTAACAAATACAACTCTTCAACTGTTTTTAAACAATTGAAACAAATTATAGTCTTTTTAATCGTTTTTTTTTAATGGAAACTTTGAAGACAAATGATAAAAATCAACTTCAACAAATAAAAATGATCAATTGTTTTCCTCGAACAATTAAAACAAAACATAACCTAATTTTTGTTTAAATAAAATTTCTGTTACGATTTCTCATTTTTGAGATACATGCAAATAATGCAAGCCCTTTTCTTTGTTTCGGCAATGAAGCACTTAGAAAAGAAAGCTTTGAAAATAAATGAATATTCGATTTTGACCGTTTTCTTCAAACAATTCATAGTCTGCTTGATCCATTTTTTAATGACAACTTTGATTGTTTTGGTTAGATAGACGAAAGCTTTTTTTCTTTAGGCGAAGGCTTTGAATAAAATGATAGTCAAAAGAAACCAAATCTTTCTATTTTTCTAGTCGTAAATAATAATGAAAGTAGACTTAAGAAACAAATAAAACCATTCAATTTTTTTAAACAGTTAAAACAAATGAAATCATAGCCTTCTTATTTTAATTTTTCTATTGTTGACTATAGCTATAAAATGGTTTAACTTGGGTGACAGGAAAAACCATTTTATTCTATGGGTTTTTGGGATTTTTCCTTTTTTTTCAAAAATGGCTCTACCGAATTTCTTTAAACTTGCTGTAGTTGTTAGACTCATTAACGACTACAAGTTTTATTTGAAACTTTTTCTTGAAAAAATTCAAATAAAGGGGGTACCGGGGTAAAAAGTGGAAGTTCGTATATGAATAGAGGCCGTATCCATCCAGGCCGTTCTGTTTATATAGATATTAAGAAAGCTTTGAAAATAAATGAATATTCGATTTTGACTGTTTTTTTTTCAAACAAAGTCTACTTGATCCATTTTTAATGACTACTTTGATTGTTTTTGATTTGATAGACGAAAGGTGAAGGCTTTGAATGGAATGATAGTTGCAAGAAACCAAATATTTCCATTTTTCTAGTCATGAACAATAATGAAAGTATAGGCTAAAGAAACAAATGAAAATCATTTTCAACAAATAAAACCATTCAATTTTTTTTAAACTGTTAAAACAAATGAAATCATAGCCTTCTTATTTTAATTTTTCTATTGTTCACTATAGCTATAAAATGGTTGAAATTGGGTGACAGGAAACACCACTTCATTCTATGAGTTTTTAAGATTTTTCTTTTTTTGACGTGATAACGTCTTATAAATTAATGAACAACGACAACAAGTCTGAAAAAGTTTGTTCATTTTGTCACGTTACTTTTGAACCTGTGCGTGCAAGCGAGAACGCGATACAAGTGATAGAGAGGCACGATATTATTGTTGAATCCTAGGCAAAGTAGGGATGGGCAAATGTATAAAATATATCGATATATATCGTATCGATATTTACAAGCAATATCGATAGATGCAGAGTAAACAATATCGATACTTTGATATATCGATATTTTCATCTCAAAACGCGATTAATTGAAAAATTACCAATAACTATAAGTGGAATAAATTATAATTATTATAAAATATAATAAAGCTCTTAAAAAATATCGAATTTCATATTCGGAAATAAATATCAACTATCGATATTTTGATATATCGATAGTTGGTGCCCTTATCTAAGACAACGTGTTTTGTGTTTTTCTTTTACAATTTACTTAATAAGATTTAATTAATTTTTTCCATATATATTATACAAAATAATGATAATTCAGTGATAATAATTCAATTCATAAAAGTACGCAATTTTTCATCAATTAGGTGTTCTTTATGACGTTGTCACGTAAAACTGTCGTCCGTAAACCGACATTACAGACAATCAATTTTTTTTCGAAAATGGCTCTACCGATTTTCTTTAAACTTGCTATAGTTCTTAGACTCATTAATGCCAAGAAGTTTTATTTGAAACGTTTTCCTTAGAAAATTCAAATAAAGGGGATATCGGGGTAGAAGATGGAAGTTTGTGTATGAATAGAGGCCGTATCCATATAGTACTGTTTATATAGATATTTATCAGTGGCGTGCTGTGACTTTTGAAACAGGACATGCAGTTAGAGGTGAGGGGGGGGTGGGTAAGAACCACATTTTTAAAATTTATTTTTTTATTTGATAAACGTGGTGTTATAAGTATTTTTTTTTAAATTAGCCTTATTCGACGCTCCTTCTTACAAAAATCATCAACAACCGCATCATATATATATATATTTAAAAACCACGAAAATAGTTTTTATCCTAAAGAACAGAACATTTGTATGGCCTTTGGGTCAATAATTCAAAATAACTCACGAACAGTAGGTATCAGTAACAATTAAATTCACTGTTTAGATTCAAAACGGCAAATGTATCTGCAGACCGTTAATCGGCAATGTTAAAAGCCGAGAGAGATAGTATTCGACCGTACTACTAACGATGCCAATTTTATGAGTGATACCTTTCATTATTACGTAAATTAAAAAATTTATAAATGATAAAAATATATCATTTTTACAATGATTTTACAAAAGCAATTACGTAAATTAAAAAAAAATTAATAAATCATAAAAAGTATTCAATTTTTAAAATCGTCTTACAATCCAAAGGCATGCGCCGCGTCTACAGCATCTATGGACCGCACGCCTCTGATATTTATATATATTATTCCATTTATAATTTTAACCATTTTTAGAAAGTTCTGTGACACGTCGCAGCTGATATTTTCAGTATATAAGAAGACCCAATTATGTTATGAACCAGGCAAAGTTAGTTTCAGCCTACTTGAAAGTCTTAGTATGTCATGAAAATTTACCTGTATAACCAATTAGAGCTCCCCATTCTTACATGCAACCAATTAGAATTGATCAACTCAAAGCCTACTTAGAAACTAAAATTTCTAAACAATTTTATCGTTCCATTCATTTGAAACAAGAAAGTTTAGTTTTTGAATAAAGTTTATAATTTTATTTATTGTTGCTAAACAGGGTTTCCTTTGTGGTTGCGGCTTTCGACAGTTTGTCGGTTAGACTCAACACGACAACCACATTTGTCACGAGATGCCAATAACGACGAAGCGTGCTGATTTTGGTGAGTGTTTGATTGATTTAAATTAAATGATTACATCTTAAGAAGAAACGGCAATTTAATACAAAGTGTATATGAAAAGTTTGAGATGCATTTAATGTTATAAGTGAGCGTCGACAAGTGACGCTGGTCGTAATTGTTTGGTATCAATTACAAAATGTTCACGTTGTTCTCTAAAAACAGCATTTTTCAACATTTCACATGAAAACCCCACAAAAGCTTGTTAAATGTACAGTTTTGTAGATCACATGAACTTTAGCTTGAGTACCACTGTTTCAAAGCGTTACGGCTATCATCACCTGTATATGATGACGTGTTGAAACACTTAAATAATTTACAATAAGTAGAGCAGGTGTAAGATAGTATGACTTTAAAATATTAAAAGCTTTTAGTTCATTTAAAAATGAAAAATTCCACACGGTAAAAGTTTTCTCTCGCGTGCGAATAAGTGAAGCTCTTTTTATACGAGTATGGGTGTAAGATTAATTTTTTTCGTTGGTAAAAATGGTTGCAAATAAAAAAAATAATTCGTAAATCCCCAAATGGTTTAATCTCGGTCAGTAACAAATTTTCAACCCTTGCAATTAAACAGATATAAGACTGAGAGACAAAAAAAATAAATTTACTTACTAATTAACAATTAATGTGAATTGAAAATGGGGTTGAATGATAAACATATTATGCATTTTATGGAGGGTTGAAAAAATTGTTTTCCGGGTAAAAATTTTAACAAATAAATTTAAACAGCTGCAAAAGACATGGGAGATAATAATTTAAAAAATTTCATCCAAATCTCTGCTTTTGTTAGTATAAGGGGTGGGGGAGGTGTGGGACAAATCAGTATCAGTTTGTTACTGGAAAATTGGTCGTTAATAGGGTCTTAAATGGGTAACGATAGATCGTCTAAATGGGATCATCAGTGGTTGTGTTCAGGTGACCGCCCCCTTTTTCCTTAGTGTGGCTATGTTAATCTTTGACGATAAGTTTTTGGGGGAGCAATTGCTAGGGTGGTTTTCGGCATCAATCACATGGAGATAATGGTGATCTTGGCGTTGATTTAAAAACTCATCCCTTCGGGTGGTTGAACGTTTTATGTAAGTTATATTTATTGGTTTGGTCGGGAAAATTTTGATACAGCCTGATACAAAATTGATGATTTAAAAGAAGTTTTTTCCGGTGGTAGTTTGAAAAGCTCAAAGCTTTAGGGTATTTTAGGTTATTTGTAAGGTTATGGAACAGAAAGTTTAGTTTTAGCAAATTTTCATGTTGTTAACCATTTATGAGATAAATTTTCATTTGTGAAAGTGGCAAATATTTCTATTTATAGCTTTCCTGCAGGAACCACACATTTTTCGGGGTACATATGTAACTTTTGAACTAAAAACTAAAGACTTTATGAAAACTATCTTGGTTCATTATTTGTTCCAATAAGAAGCAATTGAAACGTTTAAAAACTGTCCTGTAGGAACCATACAAACCTCTCCAGACTTAAATTGCCCTTAAGGTGTTTTATTTCTTATTTATGACTTATTTTGATACTAAATATTATTAAAATCCGTCTAGTTTTATACTATTCTTTACATTTAGGATAAAAGTGGTCTTTAAAATTTGTTATTTCAACAAATATGAGAAATTTTCATCTTCATTTGCAACTTCTCAAAGCCATATCTCCAAAACTATTACTCCGATTGACTTAAAAATTTAGAATAATTTTCTAGAGATTTTGTATAATTTAATAAAATAATATCAAAAAAATCGATCTTTTGAAACCCATGTAACCCCTTAAGGGATTTTCATGAAATTTTTAAAAATTGTAAAAGAGTAAATTGGGAAAATTAAGAATAGAAGAATAGAATTTGAAAAATTTGATATTCTACAAGAAAACAAAAAAAACTTTTAACCCTTTTTTGAACTACTAAGGGATGAAATTTTCAAAAATCTTTCCTACTCTGAAACCACAATCTATTCAAAAATAAGACTTTACAAATTTATGATTTAATCTTCAATGGTTTAGTTTGTCTGCCAAAAAGTTTACTCTTTTATATATATAGAACATTTCTCAAATACAAATTTAAAAAAGTTAATATTTCAAATCTTTTTGCTGATTTAAGAGAAGTTATTTCCGGTGGTAGTTTGAAAAGCTCAACGCTTTAGGGTATTTTTGATTATTTGTAAGGTTGTGGAGCAGAAAGTTTAGTTTTAGCAAATTTTCATGTTGTTAACTATTTATGAGATAAATTTTCATTTGAGAAAATGGCAAATATTTCTATTTATAGCTTTCCTGTAGGAACCACACATTTTTCGGGGTACATATGTAACTTTTGAACTAAAAACTAAAGACTTTATGAAAACTATCTTGGTTCATTATTTGTTCCAATAAGAAGCAATTGAAACGTTTAAAAACTGTCCTGTAGGAACCATACAAACCTCTCCAGACTTAAATTGCCCTTAAGGTGTTTTATTTCTTATTTATGACTTATTTTGATACTAAATATTATTAAAATCCGTCTAGTTTTATACTATACTTTACATTTAGGATAAAAGTGGCCTTTAAAATTAGTTATTTCAACAAATATGAGAAATTTTCATCTTCATTTGCAACTTCTCAAAGCCATATCTCCAAAACTATTACTCCGATTGACTTAAAAATTTAGAATAATTTTCTAGAGATTTTGTATAATTTAATAAAATAATTTTAAAAAAATCGATCTTTTGAAACCTATGTAACCCCTTAAGGGATTTTCATGAAATTTTTAAAAATTGTAAAAGAGTAAATTGAGAAAATTAAGAGTAGAAGAATAGAATTTGAAAAATTTGATATTCTACAAGAAAACAAAAAAAACTTTTAACCCTTTTTTGAACTACTAAGGGATGAAATTTTCAAAAAACTTTCCTACTCTGAAACCACAATCTATTCAAAAATAAGACTTTACAAATTTATGATTTAATCTTCAATGGTTTAGTTTGTCTGCCAAAAAGTTTACTCTTTTATATATATAGAACATTTCTCAAATACAAATTTAAAAAAGTTAATATTTCAAATCTTCTTGCTGATTTAAGAGAAGTTTTTTCCGGTGGTAGTTTGAAAAGCTCAACGCTTTAGGGCATTTTTGATTATTTATAAGGTTGTGGAGCAAAAAGTTTAGTTTTAGCAAATTTTCATGTTGTTAACCATTTATGAGATAAATTTTCATTTGTGAAAGTGGCAAATATTTCTATTTATAGCTTTCCTGTAGGAACCACACATTTTTCGGGGTACATATGTAACTTTTGAACTAAAAACTAAAGACTTTATGAAAACTATCTTGGTTCATTATTTGTTCCAATAAGAAGCAATTGAAACGTTTAAAAACTGTCCTGTAAGAACCATACAAACCTCTCCAGACTTAAATTGCCCTTAAGGTGTTTTATTTCTTACTTATGACTTATTTTGATACTAAATATTATTAAAATCCATCTAGTTTTATACTATACTTTACATTTAAGATAAAAGTGGCCTTTAAAATTAGTTATTTCAACAAATATGAGAAACTTTCACCTTAATTTTCAACTTTCCAAAGCTCTATGGCCGAAACTATTACTCCGATTAACTTAAGAATTTTGAATAAGTTTCTAGAGATTTTGTATAATTTAATAAAATAATTTCAAAAAAATCGATCTTTTGAAACCCATGTAACCCCTTAAGGGATTTTCATGAAATTTTTAAAAATTGTAAAAGAGTAAATTGGGAAAATTAAGAGTAGAAGAATAGAATTTGAGAAAATTGATATTCTACGAGAAAAAAAAAATTTTCAACCCTTTTTTGAACTACCAAGGGATGAAATTTTCAAAAATCTTTCCTACTCTGAAACCACAATCTATTCAAAAATAAGATTTTACAAATTCATGATTTAATCTTCAATGGTTTAGTTTGTCAGCCAAAAAGTTTACTCTTTTATATATATAGAACATTTCTCAAATACAAATTTAAAAAAGTTAATATTTCAAATCTTTTTGCTGATTTAAGAGAAGTTATTTCCGGTGGTAGTTTGAAAAGCTCAACGCTTTAGGGTATTTTTGATTATTTGTAAGGTTGTGGAGCAGAAAGTTTAGTTTTAGCAAATTTTCATGTTGTTAACCATTTATGAGATAAATTTTCATTTCTGAAAGTGGCAAATATTTCTGTTTATAGCTTTCCTGCAGGAACCACACATTTTTTGGGGTACATATGTAACTTTTGAACTAAAAACTAAAGACTTTATAAAAACTATCTTGGTTTATTATTTGTTCCAATAAGAAGCAATTGAAACGTTTAAAAACTGTCCTGTAGGAACCATACAAACCTCTCCAGACTTAAATTGCCCTTAAGGTGTTTTATTTCTTATTTATGACTTATTTTGATACTAAATATTATTAAAATCCGTCTAGTTTTATACTATTCTTTACATTTAGGATAAAAGTGGCCTTTAAAATTAGTTATTTCAACAAATATGAGAAATTTTCATCTTCATTTGCAACTTCCCAAAGCTTTATCTCCAAAACTATTACTCCGATTGACTTAAAAATTTAGAATAATTTTCTAGAGATTTTGTATAATTTAATAAAATAATTTTAAAAAAATCGATCTTTTGAAACCCATGTAACCCCTTAAGGGATTTTCTTGAAATTTTTAAAAATTGTAAAAGAGTAAATTGAGAAAATTAAGAGTAGAAGAATAGAATTTGAAAAATTTGATATTCTACAAGAAAACAAAAAAAACTTTTAACTCTTTTTTGAACTACTAAGGGATGAAATTTTCAAAAATCTTTCCTACTCTGAAACCACAATCTATTCAAAAATAAGACTTTACAAATTCATGATTTAATCTTCAATGGTTTAGTTTGTCAGCCAAAAAGTTTACTCTTTTATATATATAGAACATTTCTCAAATACAAATTTAAAAAAGTTAATATTTCAAATCTTTTTGCTGATTTAAGAGAAGTTTTTTCCGGTGGTAGTTTGAAAAGCTCAACGCTTTAGGGCATTTTTGATTATTTGTAAGGTTGTGGAGCAGAAAGTTTAGTTTTAGCAAATTTTCATGTTGTTAACCATTTATGAGATAAATTTTCATTTGTGAAAGTGGCAAATATTTCTATTTATAGCTTTCCTGCAGGAACCACACATTTTTCGGGGTACATATGTAACTTTTGAACTAAAAACTAAAGACTTTATGAAAACTATCTTGGTTCATTATTTGTTCCAATAAGAAGCAATTGAAACGTTTAAAAACTGTCCTGTAAGAACCATACAAACCTCTCCAGACTTAAATTGCCCTTAAGGTGTTTTATTTCTTATTTATGACTTATTTTGATACTAAATATTATTAAAATCCGTCTAGTTTTATACTATTCTTTACATTTAGGATAAAAGTGGCCTTTAAAATTAGTTATTTCAACAAATATGAGAAATTTTCATCTTCATTTGCAACTTCCCAAAGCTTTATCTCCAAAACTATTACTCCGATTGACTTAAAAATTTAGAATAATTTTCTAGAGATTTTGTATAATTTAATAAAATAATTTTAAAAAAATCGATCTTTTGAAACCCATGTAACCCCTTAAGGGATTTTCTTGAAATTTTTAAAAATTTTAAAAAAGTGAATTGAGAAACTAATAAAACATAGATTTTTTACATTTACATTTACATATAGATTGATGGTCGCTAGAAAAGAATTTGAGAAAATTGATATTCTACGAGAAAAAAAAAATTTTCAACCCTTTTTTGAACTACCAAGGGATGAAATTTTCAAAAATCTTTCCTACTCTGAAACCACAATCTATTCAAAAATAAGATTTTACAAATTCATCATTTAATCTTCAATGGTTTAGTTTGTCAGCCAAAAAGTGTACTTTTTTATATATATAGAACATTTCTCAAATACAAATTTAAAAAGTTAATATTTCAAATCTTCGTTATTTCAAAAATTTTTATTTTCATTGTCTATTTAAGAGAGAAAAAATTCTAGAGGAGACTTAGTTTAAGGGTGTATTTCACCCTGTTTGAATTATTTTTTCGATAGTAAAAAACAGAACGTAGATTAAGAGCCGCACATTTTAAAATTACCAAAATCTGAGAGAGATTCTTGCTATTCCTGTTTATTATTTAAATTTTTTTCGTATTTTCTTTCGAGCTTTACGAGAATCATGATTTGATTTTTCGTCCATTTTTTTGTAGTATTCTCGAGCTTTTTTCTCGTCTCTGCTCGTATATACGAGAACACGTCTTTTGTGTGCAAAAAGAGGCCATAATGCATCAGATAGAGGACGGCTAGTGCCAGTTCTATGACACTCCTTATCGCGAAAAACCACGTTCGTCGACGAAGACGAAGCCCATTCTCAAGCTCGTCTACGTTCTACAAATCGACTCGTATTATAATGTGAAGAATGAAGATATTATAGAGAAGAACACCGCGATTTTTTGCAC
The DNA here is from genome assembly GCA_958496155.1 of Sisyra nigra. Taxonomy (NCBI): domain Eukaryota; kingdom Metazoa; phylum Arthropoda; class Insecta; order Neuroptera; family Sisyridae; genus Sisyra; species Sisyra nigra. Next base: position 4,081,598 of record OY292315.1, read on the forward strand.
AAGATTTTCGCATAGTTTTTCTCTGATTTGTCATAACTATCCCACTTAGATATTGTTCTTGCCGTTATCTCACCTGAAACAAGAAAAAAAAACTGTTAGAATTTTCTTATGGAAAATATTCGTTTTGGATTTAAATTGGACAAAAATTTTATTTATCGTCCATTTGGTTTTATTTCGTATAAAATTTTCCGGAATTTCCACGTCTTATATACAAGCAATAAAAATGTTTTTATTTTCGAATAAAATTTCATGGTCGCATCCAGTCGTACTTTTCAGAGGTCGTGCAACAAACAACAACTGTTTCATGGAACAAACGATAATGTCGATGGGTGGCTTGAAGGGGGTGGGGAGGTTAGCTAAAAACTTGACGTACCACTAAACGCCTATTTACCCCAAAATAATTAGTTTGGAGCGACCAAAAACACAACCCTTACACGATGATAATATAACCGAGCCGGTTTTCGACAGTGTACCTACCCCTACATAAATTTTCAACCCCCATCAACCCCCGGGAAAATTGGGTTAATTAAGTATTGAATTCGAACGAAAACGAAAAAAAGCGCCTCGATAACAAAGATTTTTATTCTTGTTTATTTGCATTGAAAATTTCTTTTTCTTCCCGTTAAATAATAAATAAATACCCCTACAAGGGTTGAATCTTGTTAGTATATTTTTGTTTTTTTGAAAATACTACCATGTCAGTCATATATCATTAGGTAACACGCAAGTAAAAAAATAAAACGACTGAATGCGCCACTTTTAGTTTTTATGCCACCCCTGAGTCTTATGTCATGTGCCATTTACCTACCCTTATACTTACACTTTCTCACCAACATTTTCTTGTGCTTTTTTTTTGGTTATTTTATGAATACACAAATACAAATGCAATTCAATTGTTATACAGACGAGAGAACGAATAATTTATTTGTTTAGTCCTATATAAAAAGATACAAAAATAGTTTTTCACGGTTTTCTTTTTTAAAATAGAAAATCTTATTTTTCCAATAGACAAAAAAAATTTTTGGTGGCAAAAATGAGGGATGGCTTATTTTTCATATGAATTTTAAATGTTTGTAATCTAAGGGAGGAAAATCTATTTTAGTTTTCTTCTCAACCAGAGAAAATTAGATAGAGAAAATTGAAAATTTGTGGTGGAAAAATTTAATTTTTTTAGATTGGTTATTCTTTGCCTAAAGTGGTTGTATGTTGGAACCCGTTTGGTTTGATTGAAAATATGAATGTCAGTGTTGTAAGAGAGAAAGTATATGTCAAAAAAATCCACACAATTTTTTACTTAAAATTGGAAGCATTGATATTTAGTTCTTTGAAAGGAAAAGGCGTCTTATTTCTGCACATATCGTGTATTTCAAAAAAAAAATTAAGTGCAAGTTTGATTTTCAAGGGAAAGATCTTAATTTTTGCATAGAAACAATACATTTGTCCACAAGACCTTAGATATTTTCTATTTTACAGCCACTAAATTGAGTAAGTACCAAATTCAAATATCCTGAACTGCATTTATCCAGAAAAATAACGATTTTAAGTATAACTCGAAAATTTGAACCTCTCCACTTTCGGTTTCATCACCTGTATCCTATAGGATTCGTATATCTTTCTTCTCTCTCTTGTAACGAAATACGATTAAATCTATCCAGAAAATTGAGGTTAAAAATTTAATTTTTAAAACTCCATTTTGCTAAAAGTGTGAAATTTCTATTTGGAAGCAGGGGGAGAAGCGTGGGGGTTTCTTCTGAACTTATTTTTCGTGTGAATTTGAAAATTTTGCTGGTCGATATTTATAAATATAATTAAAGCAATCAGAATTTATAATGTGAGAGAAGAAAATAAGATAGAAAAAAAGATTATTCTAGATTATTCTTTGACTAAAGCGGTTGTATATTGGAGCCCGTATGGTTTGATTAAAATGTTGAATATATGAATGTCAGTGTTGTAAGAGAGAGTATAAGTGACACAAACACACACATTTTTTAACTTAAAATTGGATTCATTAATATTTAGTGCTGAAATGACAACTTAATTTTGTTTCAATTAAAGAAAATAAGATAGAGGGAGGTTAAATTTTAATGTCAATGAACTAATTTTTCCAGAAGTACTACAAAATTACTCAAAATTCCAAAAGAATATTTATTATAAATATCAGTGACTGTATACAGTAATTTTTTTGAAGCGATTTATTAAAAAATGGCGGCTGTAAAGCATTTTTTGCAATGACGTCTCCGTTTTTTCAGGGTCCACGGCCGAACAAACAGCGCTTGTAATTTTTTTCAAAATATAGGAAGCCATTTTTTATTCTATATAAATGCGCTGCTATAGAAGTACCCAGGTTTTATTTGATATATTAATTTTTGACCAAATGGCGCTCTTCTAATGTGGAAAATGAAATTTTGACCTAAAAAATTATTATTGTTAATAACAAATGAACTATACAATAAATAAAAAAATATTATGTACTACCATAGATAATAAATTTTTCAAGATATATTGAAAATTTCAACTGAATAGGTAGAAAATAACCTGAGTTATGTTTCCGGCCACCCAAAAAAATGTATACACGCCTTTGAAGGTAGCCTTGTACTAAAATTTGAAAACCGAGTATATAGAAAATTTTCCCGACCATAATGTTTTGGATCGTCATTTTTGAGGTCTTGAGGGACAATTTAAAAGACAAAAAATAATTTTTTGAAAATTTTAGAGTGGCCTAATCTATATATATATTTTAAAACTGTAGAAGATTTTTGTCCATTTCTTTGTTGTGCATTTTTCACGCAAAAACTACTGAACGAATTTTGATGAAACTTTTTTTGTTATATATAACTATTAGTCCTGAGTAACATAATGGCTATAATTTATACATAATTTAGTAGAGAAAAGTCGGGAAATTCAAAGATTTGTAATTTGATGTCATAACAAACATATTTTTGTGCACTTAAATTGCAAACAACTGGCTAAACCTTACGAGATAGATCAAACATATATGCGGCGAAATTATGTATCTTAAAAAGATTGATAAAAAAGTCCACGACGGTATATGTCTATATCTTAAGGATAACCCACAGGAACTATTTTTATCTTTTACAAATGACAAAAAAATTATCTGGGCAGAGCGGCTGGTTCTTACGCTGGCTGTACAACGTACGTATTGCCTGTTTTATTGGTATCCTCTTCTATATTATATGAAAATATTATGTTGGTCTTTATTTGATATTAATAATTTTGGGGTTCCAGAATGGACACAAAGTTGACACAAGACACAAAATTTAGGTGTGTTATGGCTTTTGTACGACGTACGTATTGCCTGTTTTATTGCTATCTTCTTCTATATTTTAAAAAATGTTATGTTGATCTTTATTCTGTACGAATTAAACTGAAATTTTGATAAATTAAAAAATCGGGCCTCTGAATGGTTTTTAATCTATATTTCGCGTCAGTAATATATAGTGAAAAACACGTGAATCCCATAGGATAGCATAACAATTGTATCCTACAGGAACTGTGTATTTAAAAAAAGTTTCGTAGAGTTCGCGAAATAGCATTTTAACGCATTTTCCTCAAGAAGACCTGGCCAATTTTACACAGTAGCAAAAGAAATTTTCTACTAAGTTTAAATAAAACAATTGACAAAATTTTACTGAAAAAAAATAAATAAAGATTTCAATTTAACACCCGATAAAATTAATAATGATTTTTTTTAAATATTTTAAATTCTTGTATTGTTTAGTATCGAAGAAGTTAATTAGAAATAAATCTATAAAATAATATACTAAATTTTTGAATAATTAACAATTACTGATCGGAACAAATTTTAATGAAGTTTTGTTAAAGATACCTCAGAATTCAGATCTAAACATATTATTGAATATCATTTATTCAAAAAAAAAGACTGTTCCTGTAGATAAGTTCTAATATTTTCTACTAAAATAGCTGAACTGTTTTATATGACATTTGATAAAATCTTATAGAACCTGTTAGATAGCTAATAGATTAATTTTTATATTTCGCTATAAAGGTAGGGAATCTATTAATCAATCAAAACATTAACTTAGCCACAGCAAAAAGTGCCCGGGTCTGCTAGTCCTCTAATAAAAATGAAATTGAATTTTACTCCAAAATTAGAAAGAAATTTTTCTCATCTTTTGATAAACTCTTAAAACTTCAAGTATAACGATTTTCTTCATTTTTCATTTCAATTTTTATTACTGTACTAAGTGAAAAGAAATCAAACAATATTAGCTTGAAATCAATAAGCAGGAAGTTGGATCAAACAAATTTATTACAATTGAACTTTGAGCTTTAATTCAATTTAAGACTCCCTTTGATTTATTCTTTAAACAAAAATAAATAATCTCGTTAAGTAGTGGAAGGTCTAAAACCCGCATAATAAAAATGGAAAAAAAAAACGAGGATAAACCACATCAGCTTATTGGATGCATTGAAACGGTTGACAGATTGATGCACTTAATTGGCCCATCCAAGCATGCACATGGGCTGATGTGTGAGATGTTATCATTATTCGGGCTCTCTTCCTTTCAAAGCAGAACCCCAATGTTCGTCAAATATCAAAAGCCAGTGTTAGGTAAGCGGCACACGCCTTTTCTATGCAACTATCTATACGACAATGATACGATCAATCTTCCCAAAAATGAGATCATTCAATATTTGGAGCACGAATAAATCAAATAATCAGATTATGAGAACATAAATGATTTGAGTAACAATAAATGATGAAGATCTAAATGAGATAAATCAAAACTCGTTTTTGAAGTTATACTTCTTTAGACGCGTTATGAAAAAATGATGAGAGTGAAATTTTTAGATGGGCGGCCATCTTGAAACAAAAATTAACAAAATAAATATTATAAAAAAATGAAAAACCGACTTCAAAATATATAAAAATTCTTAAACAAGAAATGCACTAAAAAGTAACAAAATAATGGCGTATCGTTGCAGTATCTACAACTTACAAATTATTTGGATGATACAATGTACAACTATTGTTATTTTTAGAGTTGGTGTCAGCCAAGGAAATACGACTATATTGGTACTTAGCAAAAAACGAGAATACCTTATGAAAATTATTTTTCAAATGAACTTTTAAACAATATACTCGAACTGTAACAATATCTAGTGACCTTTAAACTACAAAATACCAATTACCAACTAAACCTTTTTACAAATTACCATTAATATTTATTTTCTTGACTGACACCAACTCTAAAAATAACAATAGTTGTACATTGTATCATCCTAATAATTTGTAAGTTGTAGATACTGCAAGAATACGCCATTATTTTGTTACTTTTTAGTGCATTTTTTGTTTAAGAATTTTTATATATTTTGAAGTCGGTTTTTCATTTTTTTATAATATTTATTTATTTCTCGCGTTTTAGTGATCTAAAGTTTGATAACTGATTTTATTTTCTTGAAAATGGTTAAACCTTCTAAACGCGGTGCTTATACGAAGCACAGCGCCGTTTAATATTAAAAGTTACTACATCATCCCTTTTTGCCTTTAAGGGTTGAAATTTTTTGCTTTTAAATGTAATAACAAAACAAAGTGGATTACTTTTTCCAACAAAAAAAAAATTATCAAAATTCGATGATTCAGTTAAACGTCACTATTTCATCCCCTATTTTCATCCTTAGGAGGTGGATTTTTTTCTTCAAATTGAAATGTGAACAATTTAAAGGTGCGTTGTACGTAATAGAAACAAAGTTATGAAAATCGAGTTAGCCAGGAAAAATGTATAATATTATTTCAACTCTAATTTTAACCCCTTATGAGTGCAGTTTTTTTTATAAAAAATGGATAGGAGATTAATTTAAAATTGTGTTCTACAAATCAAAAAAGAATTATCAAAATTGAGTTATCCAATAAGAAGTTAATATTTCATCCCCTAGTTTTCAACCCCTTAAAAGTGGAAGATTTCCTTCAAATTAAAACTGTACCCCACGGAAAGCACCAGCTTTCAAATAAAAAAAGAATTTTCAAAATCGAGCTATCCAATAAGAAGTTAATATTTCATCCCTTAGTTTTCAACCCTTTAGAAGTAAAAGATTTTCCTCAAATTAAAATGGGACCACACAAGAAGTACTAGCTTTCAAATAAAAAAAGAATTTTCAAATTCGAGACATCCAATAAGAAGTTAATATTTCATCCCTTAGTTTTCAACCCGTTAGAAATGAAAGATTTCCTTCAAATTAAAACTGTACCCCACGGAAAGCAATAGCTTTCAAATTAAAAAAGAATTATCAAAATCGAGCTATCCAATAAGAAGTTAGTATTTCATCCCTTAGTTTTCAACCCCTTAGAAGTGAACGATTTCCTTCAAATTAAAATGGGACCATTCGGGAAGCACCAGCTTTCAAATAAAAAAGAATCATCAAAATTGCTTTACCCAGTCGAAAATGCTGAGGTAACAAACATAAAATTAAAAAAAAAAATAAAAATACAGTCGAATTGAGAACCTCCTCCTTTTTTTGAAATCGGTTAAAAACGAAGTTGGCCGCAAAAACACTCGGTTTCTTGTCGCGCGTAATTTGAATTTTTTTTATCAATTTTTATATTTAAATTAAAACTAATTATATATACAAATGACACATATTATTAATAAATAAGTTATTACTTTTCTCGAATTTTGCAGTAGCTGTTATACTATTTAAAATTTAATGATGAAAATGACGTCTGCATTCCATGCATATTCTTAGTTATCACGAAATATGGGATTTTGAAATGATTCAACCATCCTAGAATAATAATTTAGTAAACCAAGACATGAATAAGATTAAGACATTTACTTTTGACAAGTAGCTACTTACTTTATTTCGCAATTTCTATGGAGCTTTGTTTTCATGACATGCATGGATTGTTAACCAGAAAAATGATCCTGTCAAATTTTATAAACGTCTTGCAGCTTTCTTTGGATATTATTTATTGATACAAATTAAAATATTATTCTCTTAGTTTTATTTTTAATAATTATATCTTTAAATATATATATTATTATTATTAAATAATAAATTACAGTTTTTTAAAATTGATTATTTGAATGCAATTAATAAAAACTAATTTTTAATGATGCAAAAGAAGTATAACTTCTCACGCGCGTACATAAGTACACGAAACCACTTTTTTTACCGTTTACAAGTTTTCCTTCATATGATATTCGGATTTCCGTTGTATGAAATTTTCTTTTTTTACAAATTCACACGTGATTACCATTTGATGAGGCTAAATTTTTCGTCAATTACTCCAACGTCTATTTTTAACGTTCAAGATCTTGCCAACGTGGCTCATTAAAACCAAGCAAACATGACTTAAGTGATGATACTCTAATTATTAAACTCATAAAATAGTTAGTTGCGGTCGCTTGAAATTATCTTCTCTCGTACAATTTTTTTTTTTTATCATCATCTGGAGATAAAATTTTAACTCTCATCAGTCGAGAAGAATGTTTTGATGTTATTTACGGAAACAACATCTCGTATCTGGTATTGTTGTGTGATTTTTTATCAACAAAGCCAGGGTAAAAATTAGCAGCTTTTCAGATGAAATAATTTCGAGATGAAAGTTCTTGTATCAACACACGCACATCAAAGCACATGCATATACACTTACAAACAAACAAACAAACGACTTTTCAGCGGTTGTTGTTTCACAAATTCTTTCGAGAAACGACAGTGGTATGAGGAAATCCCGCTGGAAGCACTTTTCATTCGTCATACTTTGAATGTAAGTGTACCTTGCGACTGTCTACCTTGGGATATTTATACGTTTGTGGCAACTCTAATTTTTTTGTCTCAAAAAAAAAAAAAAATCTTTTGCAACAAACAAAAGGCTTGATGAAGCACCCCCATAGCTATGCGTAAAAATTAATTTCAAAAATCGAATTCATTAATATGGCTCTTTTGATGTTTTGCCATTATGCCAGATGTGGTTTTTATTTTCCCTCTTGTTGTGACAATCACTGTTACAGAGCTGAAAAAGCATCCGATGAGTCGTCAGTTTTCGGCTCGAAAGACACAGAGGCTAGCGATCAGATGGTCACTTTCACAAAGTTTATGTTCCATAAATAATCGGCAACAATAAAACCTCGACGACAAAAGACTCCCTGACTAATGGCTCACAAAACGACGACCGAAATTTCGCTTTTGTAGTCATTTCTACTGAGTTAAATCCAAGTCGAGCATCATGACTTGAACGTAAATAATTTCAATTGTGACAAGTTGCATTTTTGTCCTTTGTTGGTATCCTTAAGACCTTTGTATATGATCAAATCTTAAAGTTAAACCATTGAAAATCGTTCCTTTTAAATAGATCACAATAATTCTGTTTGAATTAAATATTTTATTCATACTTTTAACTTCATTATATCGAAAATTATCGATTTTCATGAAAAAATTTGCTTCTGATTAATTGAGGGCTATCAAATTTATTCTTTTAAAACTTTCGATTTTCCATCTAGTTTCACAGTTTATGCGACTCGTGTTTGTTTTTTACTTCTTTTACTAGGTACTACTTATATAGTAAAAGAATTACTAAAATTTTAATCGGATCAAATTTTTGATTTCCAGATTTACCGAAACTATTCGTTTTTAGGACCCTTGATTTTGAAAGTATGCCTTCATCTATACAAATAATAAAACTGAAGATTTTTGCTAATTCAATACCTATATAATAAAAATGTCCCATCTCACCTGCGCGAGCGAACGAAAAACGGAATCATTTTTCCCAGCTGAGATTTTATCTTATCAAAAAAATTTAAAGTGTTTTGTTGAATACTATTTATTGCCTATATTTTTATATATTTAATACAAAAAAATAAATGCCATTTACATTGTAATTTTCCCCAAAAAAAAACAAGGTAATAACAGGGTTTGTCCAGGTTAAACTTGAAAACAGCTGAGCCGATTTCAATGGAATTTTCACAAAAAGTTATTAAATATTGTAACTTATATTATAGGGTACTTTAAATGTCGAATAGTTTTCCCTGTCTGTTTGTTTGTTCTTGGCAAACTTGAAAACGGCTGATCCGATTTGGACGAGATTTTTACTACAAGTAGTAAATATTACAAAAAGTGCTATAAAATACTTTTTATTCTGAAAAAAATGTGGATTTTCTGAGAAAAAAAAAATAAAACTATAAAAACTGCGCAACGAAAAACATACATCGGCAGGCAGTTGTGATACAATGTACATATACTAACATATCGGAGACGACATGATTTTAAACTATGTAATTTGTTATTCTTATAAATTAATGTTCGCAAAATTGAAAATTATAACCATTATAGAAGTATAGCGATAGGTTAAATTCCTAAAAACCATAACTCTATTGTGAATTTACGGGGAGTTTATATATTATTAATAGTTCGGCTGAGTAAACGTTCCAATTGTCGAGAGAGTAGACGGAAATCCTCTGCAGTAAATATGATTTCATTCATAAAAATAAATATCTTTGTTCAAAAATGAGACCCGTAAGAATAAATAACAAAAACAGACAGTTCGACTTAAGTTATCCCGATTAAGAGTGACCATCACGTTGTTTTTTTACCAAAAAACTATATTCTTAATTTTCAATTTATTTTAGCAAGATCTATAAGAATTCGTTGTCTAATCTTGGACCCCGGGAAACAGCACACTTGCCGATAAGACTTATGTCTTATCGGCATATATTATGATTATTATATTATATATAATAAATAATATAATATATTATATAATTATATATGGATTCTTGATAAGTACGAATGTCGCTATCGCACCCTCCAAAACTGAAAAAAAAAATTTTCATAAAAGGCAGCTACTCAAAAATAAAGGTCGATTTTTTCACTCATTTTTTAACTTTGTCGAAATTTTTAAATATTAATTATATAATATATAAAATATTATATAATATAATATATATAATATGATATATTATCGGCCTTAATACTATATCCTAGAATTATGAATCTAAGGCAACCAAACCTGATACCTCAGATCTTAAGATAGCACATTAAATATTATTTATCCTTAAAAAGGTACACTTCCTTAAGGATAGCTACTAATCCATTCTTCTAAAATTAAAAAAAAAATTCATATGACATTTGCTGTGAAAGGTTCTAAAGGCTTAAAATTTTCTTAATATTTTACAATATTCAAAAAAACGTAAAGATCCTACCTATAAGATAGCTTATATCTGTTCCTGGAAAAGTAGTTAACGGATTTTCATGAACTTTCTATGAAATAAAAGTCTAGAAATACCTAATTATCTTTTTTTTGTTATAATAGCTGAATTTCTTATTTTGGGTAAAGTTTTCTATTATTCAAACAGATTAATTTAGATACGCTCAGCGAAGCGGGCGGGTATCAGCTAGTATTTCATATATTTATACCACGAAGCAATGCATAATTTTTGTGCAACAATTAAGACCTTACAAAAAACAGAACTATATGCATCCAGCCTCTATTTATATACGAAATCCCACCCTTAAGGGGGTATTCTAGTCTAGAGACCCGAATTTTGAGCGTTTTTTGGCAATTGATAAAAAAAGCATTTGATATTATTACTATCCATTTTTTATCATTTGTTTATTTGTATTCAGAGAGTACACAAAATTAATTTAAATTTTTTTTTCATTGAGTTCATGCGTCTTTGAAGTAGAGGGGGAAAAAAGGCCATGTCTTCGTCGCCATGATTTCTACCCTTGTGGTCATTTAAAAAATAAAACTATGATGGATTCTTGATAAGTACGCAAGTCGCTATCGCATAAACCTCAAAAACTGAAAAAAAAAAAATTTTTTCATAAAATGGCGGCTACTCAAAAATAAAGCTCGATTTTTTCACTCATTTTTTAACTTTGTCGACGTTTTTAAAAATATTACAAATTTAAAATTTTATTTTTTTTTTTTGGATTTTTTCAAATTTCTAGACTAGAATATCCCCTTAACCTCAGAACCGTCTTTATTTGAATTTTCCCAGAAAAAAAGTTTCAAATAAAAATTGTAGGCATTAATGAGTCAAAGAACTATAGCAAGTGGAGTTTCATGTCAATCAATATCAATCAAAAGCTTCGCGGCCCAACTAGATGTAATATGAAAGCAAAATTCCAAGTTTGGTGAAATTTGGTGAAATCCGCATACGCTGGGAGTTGGAGAACTCGAAATCACAACACAACCGTTCATTCGGTACTAACGGATGATGCTTGATGTCCGAATCAATTTTAAACAGCAAGTGGAGTATGTGAGTGCTAAGGCGTCCGTAGTGATATCAAGCTTATTTCGGTTGATGCCTAATTTTAGAAGCCTAAAACAGATCAGATGATTGCTGATGTCACCAGTAGTAGCTTCGGTCATGACCTATGGAATATCCTTCTAGGCTGACGCCGTTGGAATCCAAGAAACACGAAGGAACGTCGCATCAATATTACGACTTAGTACCTTAAGAGTTACTAGTGCTTTTCGCAGTGTCTGCAAAAGCAGTGTGCGTCATTGCCGGGATGCTGCTTATTCAAGTGCTAGCCGAAGAGCGACAAACCCTGTATCGACGACAAAGACCATCGTCGAGTTCTGATGCACTCAGACCTGAAGAACGGCAACATAACCTACGTCGGTGGCAAGGAGAGTAGGACTCCGCAGTGAAGGGTCGGTGGGCCGTCTTATACCACAGATAAACGCTTGACTGAACAGAAAACTAAAGAAGATCAACTACTACCTGACACAGATTCTGGCATGGCTGCTTTCGAGCTTATCTGCATCGCTTCAAGCGAGATACTTCTCCAGAGTGCCCGACCTGTCCCGAAGTAACCGGAAACGCGGAACACGTATTCTTTGCGTGTCCACGTTTCAGCTCGCAACGTGATAACCCGGAGATTATCCTCAACCAAAGACATTGGTTCGAGCAATGCTGTCGTCAGAGGTTGCCTAGAACGCGACCAGCACTTTCACCACGGAAGTTCTCAAGAATCTGCATTCCATCAAAAGGAAGAAAGCCAAAAAAAGCACGGTTAGAAAGAAAGAAGAGGTGATTTTAACTACCGGAAGCAACAGCGATAGCTAGATCTTCTCCCCACGAAGTAAAGCCTAACGATGGTTTCCACGGGGGTTCAGAGCCCGGCGAAAGAGGAGGATTTTTAGTTGGTGTTGACAGCTAAATCTGACATACCCAGACCTAACAACTGGTCCTTCAGGATACCTAAATGTATTTTTCCCATTCCCCCCCCCCAAAAAAAAAAAAAAAACAAACCCAAAAAGACATTTTTGGATTCAGGGAACCCCAAAACGTGTCTTTCCGATGAAAACTCGAAATCGAATATTCAACGATAGCTTATTGGTTTCCTGCGTAACAGTGCCAGCCAATGGAGTGAAGTTGCCACGAAATTCAAATAGTCCATATACACTGATACCATGCACTAGAACAGAAGTTAATTCTGTTGACTTCCGGGCTTTTACTAGTACATATATACATATAACTCAAGAATGCATCAACAAATTCAGATGCATGATTTTTATAGTTGTATTTGCATTGGATTGTTGAGGGTACAAGGATATAGACTACTGCCAACTTATGAATTTGTGTTCAAATTATTTACAATAATCAACTTTTTTCAGAGCCTTTTCCTTTTGGGCTCTGTCTTTGAAAAGATAAAATCAAATAACAATGGGAAGGAGCTTACAATAAACGCAAAAATTGATAAATTAAAAATAATTATAAAAAATGTTTAATAGGTTTTAAGTTTATTTCTCTTAGCTTCTTATGCAACAAAACTTTACCATAATTTGTTCCACTTAAAACTTATTTAAATGTCTTATCCTTTGACATTACGACACATAGATCGTGTTTAATCTCATCGTTATTACATCTCTCTAATTAAGAGACCAGTGAAGAGTGGTGTAAATTAAACCACTTCCATATGGTGTAAATTAAAAATTCAACCATCGAAACGCATAAAATTCTCGTTCATATCTACAACGCATCTAATATTTATCCAGCTGCCTTTTTCCCAAAATATAATTCAACTAATAAATTTTAATTAATTAGACTTTTTTTGGGTGTGTATGTGTATGTGTGTATATAAAAAGTGTATACATGACGAGATTATGCAAAATAATTGCCTTCATTTGAACATTTGTTTGGTCTATATTCAAATATATTTCATTGAAATTTAATTAAAATTAACTAAAAAAAATTTGGGTTTTTTAAAAATGATTTTAATTAAATTTACAGGCATTAGCATCGTTTATACAATTGTTCAAGTAAGGAATGGAACGCATTTTATTAAGCATCTTTACAGTTAATTGTGAACGCAATTCTTGAACAGCAAACAGAAATTTTGATAGAATAGTAAGATTAACCATGTGGCCACTGGGAATATTTTTTGTTGGAAATCAAGCAAAACATTTAAGCAATTTTTATTTGGAAGAAAAAAATCATTTTTATTGCACTGAACTGCCATTGAGCTGCATTTTTAAGAAAATTGACCTAATAAGATCTTTTTTTTTTCACAGGCCTCCTATAAATTTCGTGTATTTATTCAGAAAAAGAAAAATGTTCGATCCTGCTTTTATTTTGATGAAAAGGATTTTAATTATTGCACAAAAACTGTGCATTGCTCAGAAAATCATATAAAAATCACATAAAAATCACATAAAAATCACATAAAAATCACATAAAAATCACATTAATATCACATAAATCACAATTCACATAGTAAACCCTTTTTGTTTATTATCCTACAGATATCGTACATTTATGTTGAAAAATTAAAATTTTGTATAAAAAATAGTTTTAACTGAAAAACAATTATTGTACAAAACCATGCATTTTTGGATTTTCTAACCTCTAAATTTTATTTTTATGTTAATTTACACAAACTAAGGATCATTAATTTATACAATTATCCGATAGAAAATAAGCACTTATTTAGAAAAATTAAAATTTTAGACGCAATACTCGTTTTAATGGAAAAGATTTTTAATTTTTCACCAAAAACGGTGCATTTATGCAGCTTTTAGCCACTGAACTGTGTTATTACAAAAATTTACATAAAAAGACTTAAGTTATTTCCAATCATTCCTACAGATATTTTGTTTTTGCCAGAAAAAAAAGTTGCACAAAAACTATGCATATTTGCATCTTTTAACCACTAATCTGTATTTTTATGAAAATTCCCATAACATAGCTTCATCCTTTCAAAAATTGATCCTTCAGGATTCGCACATTTTCTAAGAAAAATTAAAAATTTTAGTGTAACTTTTATTTGGATGCAAAAGATTTTGATTACTGCTAAAAAATAAGTATTGTTGCACTTTTTCGCTACTGCGTTGTATTTATGAGGCAATTCACAATGTTAGATCTTAATCTTACTTATATTATAAACGTGAAAGTTTAGTAGTATGGATGTTTGTTACTCTTTCACTCGAAAAGTACTAAATGAATCTGGATGAAATTTGGCATAGATATAGATTATAATCTGGTTTAACATATAATATAGTTTATAACCAGAAAAAATGTACGGTTCCCGTAGGATAGACGTTTTTTGTTTTTTAAAGAGCAAAAGATTACCTTCCTTTTTTGTAACGTGGTAGTTTAGGGGTCAGAAAATGATATAGATTACTTATCATACCGGAATAAAAAACGGTTCCCATGGGATAGCAAAACACATATGTATTCTATAAGAACCGTGTATTTAAAAGCAGTTTCATTAAAATCCACGAAATAGAGTCTTCACTTATTTTCCTTAAGAAAAAAAACTATTTACTCAGGAGAGATGTACTATTCCCGTGGGATAGATATGTTTTTTGTTTATCACAGAGTTAAAGATTGATATGATTTTTGCAATGTGGTAGTTTGGGGGAGAATGATATAGCTTACTTTTAAGGCTCAAATAATGCATAGTTCCCATGGAATGGCAAAACAATTATATCCTACAGGAACCGTACATTTAAAAAGTTTTGGTAAAGTTCGTGAAATAGAATTTTAACGCATTTTCTTCCAATTTTACACAATAACGAAAGAAATCTGTAAAAAGTTGAAATTAAAAAATTGACAATTTTTACTGGAAAATAAATATGAATTTCAATTTAACACCTGATAAAATTAATAATGAAATTTTTTTAAATATTTGAATTTTTTCATTGTTCATTGTCGAAGATAGGAATTAGAAATAAACGTATTAAAATAATAAACTAAAATTTCAAAAATTAACAATTTCTTAACGGAATGAATTTTAATGAAGTTTTGCTAAAGATCCTGTAGGATAGCTACTAATCTATTCTTTTAAGGGAACATCCATTAATTACGTACGGCGTTCAGGGGCCGATGGGGTTGAGCCGAATCTGATCTAATCTTACTTTGGGGAAAGGGAATGTCTCGCAAATATCACGAATTGTTTTGTTTTGAAAAATATCACATTAGATTGCGAGTTGGGGGAAAGGGTTATGTCAAATCTCATGACATCTTACCAGAGGGGAGGGTATGAGATTTCAAAAATTGCACAAAACGCCTCGCGCAATTAATGGATGCCCCCTAAAATAGCTGTACGGTTTTAAATGACATTTGATATGAAAGATTTTCGAGTCCTAAAGGACGGAATACCGATACTTTTTTTACTAAAAATCGTATAGTAGCTGATGTGAGACAGCTTACATATTTTTCTTGAAAAGTAGTTTTACAAATTTTGTTGACTTTCTTTAGATCAAAGTATCTATCATTTTCTTCTGTCAAAAAAGATTAATTTTTATTTTTCGCTATAAACGTAGAGAATCTTTTAATCAATCAGTTAAATTTAGATACGCTCAGCGAAGCGAGCGAGTATAAGCTAGTTCAGTTATAAAACTATTTTAACTATTTGAAGAAATAATCATTATGGTGGCAACTTCTATTTTGAAGAAAAAGATCTTAATTGTTGCACAGAAACTATGCATTTTTCACAAAACCCGTGCGCATCTTATAGCCACTGAATTGAGTTAGTACCAAATTATGCATTTATCCAGAAAAATAACGATTTTAAGTGTAATTCGATTTAAAACCTCTTCATTTGAGGTTTCATCAAAATTAAATCAAAATCAGTATAGGATTCGCACATCTTTCATCTCTCTCGTGTAACGAAATATGATTAAATCTATCCATAAAATGTTGCTCTTAATTACACGATCGAATCGTCACCTTAGAAAATTTACTACCAAGAACTCCATTCAAAAACAGATTTATTTATATCATCTCAATTTTCTTTTTCAAGAAAAGGTTAAATTAAACCGAAAATTATCGTTTTAATATGACTCGAAACATCAAAAATTTCAATCCCAAGAAAGATTAGTTGATAAAAATTTATTATTCCACTTCATTAACGAGTTATCTATTTATGATTATATATATTGTCATAATTTTATTCATATTGAAATCATTTGCATCGAATCACTGCAGGCTGCACACGCACACACACACATACAGAGAGAGTGAGAAATTCAATTTGAATAAATTACCTCGACAAAAATAAACAAATAAAACGAGCTTCAAAGGCCTATAACTTATTGTAAATGATAAAATTTCAAAAAAAAAAACTAAAATAAATAATTTCCACTTTATATCCAGCGTATAGAGGTGAAAATATTTGGATAAGAAATATTTTATACATACAAATAAATTAAAGTTTAAACCCAAATAAACAAAATAAATCACGTTCTGGTCGTTCATAGAATCGGGGTTTTTAAGCCCACGATGTGTGTCGTTGACCATTGATTGTATTGTGAACAGGGAGAGAAAAAAAAAACACCATTTATCTAAGTACTTGCACTGAACATTCGAGTACATTGTATGTGTTGTGGGAAAAGATTAGTCAAAACATAACATAAAAATAAACGTTAGAAAAAATTTTATAAAACGGGGAATGTGGGGATAAAAGATCCACTTAACATGAATCCAAGTCATTATCTTAAAATGAGTTCCAACACTTAAACGCCGCTTGACACAAACTTAAATTGTAATTATTAATATGACGAAGTCAATTCTCTCGCCCTGATATTTTATCACATAGTACACATTTAACTTGGTTGATTGAAATAAACGTTAACTATAGGAGGATATAATAATGTTGGAATCTCGTTTCTCGGAAAATTTCGTTTGTTCCAAAACTAATTATCCGCGTTCATTAATTATTATTATGATGATACACATATTAGCGACGAGATGGGATGAAGTCAACGATTCGAGCGATCAATTTTCGACGAGAAGTTTTCAAATCAAATATTTAGAACGAACCCTTAAATACTAGTTATAAGGTGTATATATGTTACAATTAAAGCGTAAATTGCACTGAGTCTATGCACGAACTAGTTGATGCATGCTTTCACTTGTTGTTTTAGTTAAAGTTAACATTATTTCAAATGATGCATACTGTATCTAGTCAATGCATGCATTAACTAGTGAGTGTATAAACTCACTGATTTGCATTGGTGATAGTATGATCGTACTGACACGAAGTTTTACAGAAAACTAAATATGTTATATGTGTAAAACTTCGCGGTGTCAGTAAGTGTACATTCAGTCTGATCCAGTCAAATAAGTTACATTTAGTTATTTTCGTATTTTTTTGTACCTTTTTGTTTGGATTCTATAATTCAGTTGATCGGCTTTTTCATTGCCCTCTAAACTTTCATATTCTGGAGCCCATGGTTGGTAGACCTTGTTGCAAGCTGCCAGCTCCTTGAAAGCTTGTAGACATTGCCAAACAAGCATAGACTTAACCATTTTAAATAACAGTGCACGAATTTTTACAGAAAACCAAATATCTTATATGTGTAAAACTTCGCGGTATCAGTAAATGTACATTCAGTCTGATCCAGTCAAATAAGTTAAATTTAGTTATTTTCGTTTTTTTTTTTGTTCTTTTTGATTGGATTCTATAATTCAGTTGATCGGCCTCTTCATGGCCCTCTATACCCTCATATTCTGGAGCCCACGATAAGTAGACCTTGTTGCAAGCTGCCAGCTCCCGGAGAGCTTGTTGACATTGCCAAATAAACATAGACTTAACCGTTTTAAATAACAGTGCACGAAGTTTTACAGAAAACCAAATGTCTTATATGTGTAAAACTTCGCGGTATCAGTAAATGTACATTCAGTCTGATCCAGTCAAATAAGTTAAATTTAGTTATTTTCGTTTTTTCTTTCTTGATTGGATTCTATAATTCAGTTGATCGGCCTCTTCATGGCCCTCTATACCCTCATATTCTGGAGCCCACGATAAGTAGACCTTGTTGCAAGCTGCCAGCTCCCGGAGAGCTTGTTGACATTGCCAAATAAGCATAGACTTAACCGTTTTAAATAACAGTGCACGAAGTTTTACAGAAAACCAAATGTCTTATATGTGTAAAACTTCGCGGTATCAGTAAATGTACATTCAGTCTGATCCAGTCAAATAAGTTAAATTTAGCTATTTTCGTTTTTTTTTTTTTTGATTGGATTCTATAATTCAGTTGATCGGCCTCTTCATGGCCCTCTATACCCTCATATTCTGGAGCCCACGATAAGTAGACCTTGTTGCAAGCTGCCAGCTCCCGGAGAGCTTGTTGACATTGCCAAATAAGCATAGACTTAACCGTTTTAAATAACAGTGCACGAAGTTTTACAGAAAACCAAATGTCTTATATGTGTAAAACTTCGCGGTATCAGTAAATGTACATTCAGTCTGATCCAGTCAAATAAGTTAAATTTAGTTATTTTCGTTTTTTCTTTCTTGATTGGATTCTATAATTCAGTTGATCGGCCTCTTCATGGCCCTCTATACCCTCATATTCTGGAGCCCACGATAAGTAGACCTTGTTGCAAGCTGCCAGCTCCCGGAGAGCTTGTTGACATTGCCAAATAAGCATAGACTTAACCGTTTTAAATAACAGTGCACGAAGTTTTACAGAAAACCAAATGTCTTATATGTGTAAAACTTCGCGGTATCAGTAAATGTACATTCAGTCTGATCCAGTCAAATAAGTTAAATTTAGCTATTTTCGTTTTTTTTTTTTTTGATTGGATTCTATAATTCAGTTGATCGGCCTCTTCATGGCCCTCTATACCCTCATATTCTGGAGCCCACGATAAGTAGACCTTGTTGCAAGCTGCCAGCTCCCGGAGAGCTTGTTGACATTGCCAAACAAGCATAGACTTAACCGTTTTAAATAACAGTGCACGAAGTTTTACAGAAAACCAAATGTCTTATATGTGTAAAACTTCGCGGTATCAGTAAATGTACATTCAGTCTGATCCAGTCAAATAAGTTAAATTTAGTTATTTTCGTTTTTTCTTTCTTGATTGGATTCTATAATTCAGTTGATCGGCCTCTTCATGGCCCTCTATACCCTCATATTCTGGAGCCCACGATAAGTAGACCTTGTTGCAAGCTGCCAGCTCCCGGAGAGCTTGTTGACATTGCCAAATAAGCATAGACTTAACCGTTTTAAATAACAGTGCACGAAGTTTTACAGAAAACTAAATGTCTTATATGTGTAAAACTTCGCGGTATCAGTAAATGTACATTCAGTCTGATCCAGTCAAATAAGTTAAATTTAGCTATTTTCGTTTTTTTTTTTTTTGATTGGATTCTATAATTCAGTTGATCGGCCTCTTCATGGCCCTCTATACCCTCATATTCTGGAGCCCACGATAAGTAGACCTTGTTGCAAGCTGCCAGCTCCCGGAGAGCTTGTTGACATTGCCAAACAAGCTTAGACTTTACCGTTTTAGATAACGGTGCCTTTAATGCTGCTTGACGGTCATTTACAATGTTGATGTGTGATCCATTTAAACCCCCCACAAGGTTTAAACAGGAAATTTTTTAAAATTTGAATCAAAAAATTTATTTTTTGAAAAGTTTTACTTTCTAAAATACAACTTTAAAAGTCTTTTAGAAGTTCTTTATAGTATTTTGGAATGATCACTTTAAATTCATCCAATCTGTAAATTATTACAGTACACAGCGTTTTTTGGAGTTACACTTCTTTAGGCGCGTTATGAAAAAATGATGAGAGTGAAATTTGTAAGATGCGCACGCATAACTGAGACACAAAATTAGCATGATGAAGTTGGCCACAAAACCACTCGGCTTTGTTTTAAATAGGCCCGCGTAATTTAAATTTTTGTTTTATTTATTTACTTATTTATTTATTTTTATATTTAAGTTAAAAATAATTAATAAATGTATGTTTTAATATTTTATTTAAAAAATATTTATTTATACACATGACAAATATTATTAATAAATAAGTTTACTATAATTACTTTTCTGGAATTTTGCAGTAGCTGTTATACTATTTGGAGTTTAGTGATGAAAATTAGGTCTGCATTCCATGTATATTTTTGGTTATCACGAAATCTAGGATTTTGAAATTATTCAGCCATTTTCAAATAATAATTTAGTAAAACAAGACATGAATAAGATTAAGACATTTACTTTTGAAAAGTAGCTACTTATTTTATTTCGCAATTAATATGGAGCTTTGTTTTCATGGCATGCATGAATTGTTAACCAGAAAAATGATCCTGACAAATTTTTTAAAACGTCTTGTAGCAAGATTTAATTTTCATTATAAACCATAGTTTTTCACAGTATTTTAGCCATTAAATAGATATAAAAATAAAAATTTTCATACACAAACGGTGACTCGAAAAAAACGAGTTAAACGTCAGATTACTTTTAGTCTATTAGTACGGCGCGTTGTTCTTAGAGGCGTTACTATGGGTCTATTTAATCATCACAGTGCAAGTTCGTAATGCTTAAATGCATTTTGGCCATTGCCCCGCCATCTATGTTTAACGCGCCGTACTAAAATTCAAAAAAACCGTACCTCTCATTAAAGTGTCTGCTCGACGAATAAATGATATTCAGTAGTGATTTAAATTGAATATTTGGATTAATATTTTTCACTATTTGCAAGTATTAGTGAAATGATGATTTTTAATGATGCCAAAGAAGTATAACTTCTCACGCACGTACATAAGTACACGCACCCACTTTTTTGCACACTATGTTTTACGAGTAACTTAACGAAAATACGTTTATGAGAAATACTGATCAAGTGACCTATCTATCGAAAATTACCTCTCCAATGATCCAACGATACATAATAGAGGTTTCGAGTGTACCCTTAATTCTTTGTCAAAGGGACACGTTTTGAAATGAATACGAGAAACACTCTCGTTGAAGTGGCTACCTAAACATGTACAGTTAAAGAAACACAAATCGAATTTCAGAGAAGAATTTGTTGTTGGTGAATGAATGAATAGAGAGGTCTCGTTTAAACAGGGGATCCCATTTCAATGAGTTCACTTAAATTCTAAAAATGTTAATAGAAGACAATAAATTGAAAAATTTAAATTTAAAAATTTCGTTTTGAATTAATTATTAATTTAAATAAAATAGTGCCCTTAATTTAAGTATAAAACCACACCTTGATGTCATTCAAGGCCAATGTTGCCACCGTTTTCACTCCCTTAAGTGAAACTTTTCCATCATGTGAAAGTTTTTCTCGTTTTCAAGATGAACGCAAATATATCGTTGATTTATTTCATGTAGTGAACACCTTTTCGAAGCCAAACCATTACACAAAGTGACTCTTCAACTCTTGGGCGTATAATTAATTGATTCCAAGTCACGCACGTCATTATCATCATATCGTCATCATCATCATCATCATCAACATACGGCCACGCTCAAGTTGAAGCTTTTACAAGAGCAAAAATCAACAAACAAACACCGAGAGCTTATCATCAAGTGGCTTTTTTCTTCTCGAATCTCTGACCAATCTGAGTATGCATTTTATTTAAATGGGAGCAAATCATCTCTCGAGGGATGCAAGAGGCCTAATTAATTTCATCAATGTTGGGAAATATAAAATTTTATCTCTAATATTGTTGACCCATATTTGCGTCTAACGATAAGTACATTAGCATAATGATTTTAAAGGTTAACAGACTTATAAACCAATCTCTATATTGATTTTTCCCAAAAATAATTGCATCCTGGTTATGTACACTGTCGTGTATTGTTGTCACCCCCTATAAAGGTGAAATGAAACATTAAAAATTAACCTCAAAGTATACCCTTTTGGTTTCAAAAACTTGTCATAGCTTGAAAGTTTTTTTTTTCTTTAGTATTTATGAACTTATTTCCGTGTAAATGAAATGCGAAAATTTAACTGGATATAAAAGAAAATGTATGCTGGGGAATAATAATGGTTTCCAAATGGAGAGAATGAGAAAATTATTGACTCATGTTTTTAATGCGTGCAAATAAATAATTTTTTGCGTTTCGTTTCGAGAAAATTTCGAGAGATTTATGTTAACATTAAGTATTATATATTTTCAGAAACGGAAATGAACGCGAAACGCTAATAGAAAAATCAGGTTGGAATGTGGTGGAAAGAAAATCGATGTTGAATTGAAATATTAATTCAAATTTATTTTTCATTTTATTGATTTGTTGGAGACATTTGAAAATATTTTCATCAAATATTCAAATTGTAAACGACTTGTTTGTTGTATTAAACGATCGTTTTGATGAGTAATATAAAAATTGTTGTCTCTTTTTTTTATTGGTCATTAGGACAATGGTCCTTTTACCAAATCTGTTGTCTAAATCGGGCTTTATAGAGAATACCCCCAATGGAGTATCTCTTTACACCATTGCCAGTTCATGGAGCACCCTCCACTTTAATCGCCTGGGCAATTCTCATGAAATCTTGAAATCTCTTGAAATCAAGGCTAACAATGTTGGTAATAACTTTGGAATTGTACGGGCATTTGTGAGGAACAAGAAATATATTGTACTCCGAAAATCATTCCCTCACTATGTCCCAAGCTCCAGATTAGAACATTGTCTAAAGTTTTTTTTGAGAACTTCTTAAAAAATCCGTTTCTAACTATGACTTGTCTATTGTAAATACAACAAATTTTCAAAATTTCTCTGAATTTAAGATCATAAGTCATCAACAACTTGTCTAATGCTAACTCAAGACTTGTCCCATGAAAAATAATCATTCCCTCACAGCATTACCAACAGTCGATAAGTAAGTATATTTTTGAGGACTTTGGTAACATTCTCATTAGTTTTTGACAGTTGGTAGTACGGTTACTTGTTCGGAATGGCGAATTGACTTCAAGTTTGTTAGAGCAATTGTTGGAAGAAGATTTCATTGCAATATTTTAAAGATTACATTTTATTCAATTATTCCCTCACAGTGAAGAATAAAAAAGTTAATTATAATATTTCGATGACGTACGAAAGTATGTTTATAAAGGTAGAAAGCGTAGCAAAAAGCTAGCTGGTAACGAACGGTTATGTTGCAAGATTTTTTTGGGTTATGATTTGTTTTGTCATTCCCTCACCGTCATTTCCTCATTTTGATTGAAAGTGAGGGGATGATGAATTATGAGGTAATGACTTTCAGACTAGATCGACTCGGTTTTCGTACATCTTTGCTTACAGAACCTTTTTAATTTGCAAGTTAATATAACCTAGAAGAATTCAAAATATATTTAAAAAATAAATAATACGATTTCATATGAAAAATAAATATAATCATCATTTCCTCACCTCAGTCATCATTCCCTCACATTTAAATCGTCAAAACTCATTTATTCTGAGAACCACGATATTTTTTACTTCTAGTAAGATGAATAGTACAAATTTAAGAGCAAATGAAGATGAATTAATTGAAATATTTTTCATTGATTTATTGAAAGGTAATTTCGAGATTTCATGAGAATTACCCGCCTACTTTTTCGTGGCTCCAGGGCTGGTAAAATTAATAATAATATGATAATAATGATAATTGTTAAGTTCGTACGCAAGACTTCATTGGTCTTGTACCATGGAGCGTTTGCCAGCTCTCTGATAATTTTTGATTGATCTCTTTCGAATATCATAATGTTATACTTCCTGGCAGAGCCTCATAGTTCAATCCCATACGTCCAGATTGTAGCTATTATTGTTTTGTATAAAAATATTTTGTTCTCAAGGGAAATTTTGGAGCGTTATTCCAAAAACCAGTGTAAATTTTTAAACCTGTTGCGCATCGTTTTTCTTTTTTTAGGTTATGTATTGTCAGCCTTCGACCCAGATAGATTCCAAGGTACTTAACACTGTCTGATGAGGGAATCTCGACAGAATTTAGGATGATCGGAGGGCATACTCCCGTTTTGAGTGCGAAGGTGATCTGCACTGATTTGGCTTAATTTATAGTGATTTTTCATCTGTTCGCCCACCTACTCAGTAGATCCAGGTGTGGTTGAATATGAGAGGCAATGGAAGTATCAGTATGAGTTGCCATGACTACCGTATCGTCCGCTTATAAGAAATCCGTGGTATACAACAGGTACAAGAGGGTTCCTAAAACACTCCCTTGAGGTACTCGAGATTTTATATCATAAATATCAGAGTGTGATGTGTTGACTCGTGCTTTAAATTTTCGTTAAGTTTTTGTAGGGGTGGTAGATTTTTTTTATAAAGTAAGCCATCGTGCCATACTTTGTCAAAGACCTGGCTTATATCGATGAACACAGAATGGTAGTACTGGTTTTGTTCAAAAGCTGTAATGATTTGTTCTACCACATGATGACATTGTTTGATGAGTGAATCCCGAGTCGAAATTTTAAAAACCCCCATTGAACCTTGTGGAGTCTGATTCTTTTGGTGTGGTCATTTTCTCTTCGATTTAAAAGCTTCTTCAACCTTACAACACTGAAAACGAATGTAAGTAGGTGCTACCAGGCTGAAACAGGGTTTATTTCCCTACATCTTAAAATCCATTTCAACCTGTCACGCCCTGACTTCAGGCTATCTAGGATGAAATGGATTTTAAGACTTAGGGAAATAAACCCTGTTTCAGCGTAGTTAGGTTGAAGAAGATTTTAAGAATCAAACTCCACAAGGTTCAATCGGGGTTTTTAAAATTTCAACTCGGGATGTTTAGCCCTGAACCCAAATTGATGGCCAGGCACAGTTTATTTTTAGTTTTTATATTATCTTTACCAATTGGGTAGAGGTGAAGATGGCTAGTTGGTAATTATTTTCTTTATCTTTATCGGGGAGCAAAAAAAATTTTTTTTTAAGTTGCATGCCATTCTTAAATTGAAACAATTAAAATTGTGAACTTGAGGTCAATACAATTTGCCAATTTAAGACAATGAGCTCATAGAAGAAAAAATGCTATTTTAGTCAAATTCTCCTTAAATTGTTCGTCAACTTTCTAGAACAGGGGTTCTTAAACTTGTAGAGTTTTTGGACTCTCTGAACAAAATTTTTCACGAATCTTTCTGTGAGAATTTTATGTGATCCTTCAAGATTTTTTAATATAAAATAAAAAAAATGTTGAACTAAAATTGTTTTATGAACCCCCTACAACCACTTTACGTATTCCTGGGGGTCTTGACGATCTAAGAATCCTTCTTCAAGAGGAACTCTGGATACTTTTCCTGTTAATCAGACTTTGGGTCTTCAAAAGTTACGTAATTTTCACGAAATTTCCAATATATTATATAAACAACAAAAGCAGCCAATTCATGCTTGATGAAGAAAACAAAAAGCTCCAGAGTCTTTTTGGAAACGGTTCAAACGATTTTCTTTAAACTTACTACAGTTCTTAGATTCATCAATGCCTATAACTTTTATTTGAAACTTTTTCCTGAGAAAATTCAAATAAGGAGGGTTCTAGGTTAAATGGTAGGGGTTTTTATATACATAGATGCTGTATACATTGAAATCTATTTATAAAAATGTTTAAAAATATTCAATTTATAATTTTTTATCCAATCATGGGGTTTATTTATGTTCTTTTATCATTAGCATATTTATTAATCAGCACGAAATTGTCCTCGAAGACGCTTTAATTAGATCCACTAATGACAAACGCATGGCGTTTGAAATACGTACTATCTGGAAATACAAAATTAAGAGTTTGGATTTTTCGTTTTGTAATTTTTACATTTATTCTTACTTTAATTTATAATTTGTGTTGTGAATTTTAGTTAATAGTATTTGTGAAATATAAGAGTTTATTTATGTTCTTTTTTATCAATTGAGGACAAGCTTGAATTTTTGAAAGTGACCCATGAAATTTTCTAAACCAATTAGAATGGAGGAAATCATAGCTTACTTGATTAACTGAAAGGTATCATTAGTACATGTTCAAACTCTGAAAAAGTTTTTTATAAAAATCAAACTTCAATAT
The DNA here is from genome assembly GCA_958496155.1 of Sisyra nigra. Lineage (NCBI taxonomy): Eukaryota > Metazoa > Arthropoda > Insecta > Neuroptera > Sisyridae > Sisyra > Sisyra nigra. Next base: position 4,107,816 of record OY292315.1, read on the forward strand.
TTCAAAAACCCAAAAAATATGGTAAGAAAGTGGTTGCGTGTACTTATGTACGCGCGTGAGAAGTTATATTTCGTTGGTTTTGTTAAAAATTAGTTTTTATTCATTTTATTCAAATAATCAAATTTAAAAAACTGTAATTTTATATTTAATAATAATAATATATATATATTTAAAGATATAATTATTAAAAATAAAATTAAGAGAATAATATTTTAGTTTGTATCAATAAATAATATCCAAAGAAAGCTGCAAGACGTTTATAAAATTTGTCAGGATCATTTTTCTGGTTAACAATTCATGCATGTCATGAAAACGAAGCTTCATAGAAATTGCGAAATAAAGTAAGTAGCTACTTGTCAAAGTAAATGTCTTAATCTTATTCATATCTTGTGTTACTTAATTATTATTATAAGATGGTTGAATCATTTCAGAATTCCAGATTTTGTGATAACTAAGAATATACATGGAATGCAGACGTCATTTTCTTCATTAAATTTCAAATAGTATAACAGCTACTGCAAAATTTGAGAAAAGTAATAACTTATTTATTAATAATATGTGGCATTTGTATATATAATTATTTTTTATTTACTTATTAATTAATTAATTAATAAATAAATACAACAAAAATTCAAATTACGCGCACCTAGTTAAAAATACTGTGCCGTTTTGCGGGCAATTTCATCTTGTTAATTTGTGATGATAAAATAGAACGCTACTAATGCTTCTAAAACCGCGCCACAATGCAGACGTCATTTTCATCATTAAACTTCAAAAAGTACCTATCACAGCTAATGCAAAATTTGAGAAAAGTAATAACTTATTTATCAATAATATTTGTCATTTGTTTATATAATTATTTTTAATTTAAATATAAAAATAAATAAATAGGAAAATAAATACAACAAAAATTCAAACTACGCGTGCCAGAAAACCCAGTGGTTTTGCGACTAACTTCATTTTGTTAATTTTTGTCTTAAATCTTAAAATTTCACTCTCAACATTTTCTCATAACGCGCCTAAAGAAGTATAACCTCAAAAATTATTAAGGGCAAGTTTTTAGAAAATGTATCGATCTTTAATTTTGATTAGAACAATATTTTCACTAGAAACTTGTATTTGGGAGATATTTGATAGAAATCAAATTTTTATCAGAAGGATTAAAGGAAATTTCATTTTAATTATTGATTCCTTGTGCTTGACCAATAAGAATCAAACAAGACAGAGTCTATTTAATTAGTCATTTTAGTTTAAACACTCTTAAAAGAAGTAGTCAAAATGTTCTAAATCAAATATTCAAATTGGTTGCAATTAAAAATAAATGCATCCATTAGGAGATAATTCCGGATAATTTTCACATTATATATTTCAGGCAAATATTCATTTCATAAGCACACAAATATATATACATATATTAAATACAACAATGTGTCGCTTTTCGTGGGTTTAAACCGGGATAAATGTACACTAATACAGCGACACAATTTTCGAGCTAAACGGTAGATTTACGTTAGATAAGGATATATATAATATATATAAACGAAAGCTTTGTGAAATTGTTTTTAATTCCATAAAATGTTGTGATTATCATTTAATGAGAGGTCGCTCACTCGACAATTTCCTAAACTGTTTAAATTCCCCATTTATTTATCGAGTACCACATACATATATAATATATAATATTATTTGAATTGAGCTCAACCCCGAAATTAAAGCGTCACAATAATTTCCTTCGAAATCAAGATTTTCCATCCATATCGTGTAATTTAATGTTGCAAGTTTTCATTTTCATATAAGTATTCATTTTTATTGGTTTCGGTTTATTTGCGTTCGTTAGAGAATTTATTGTCGGTTTGGTCGCCGTGCGGTTTCAAAAGGTGTTTAATTAAATTTCTAACTCGTTTACGTTTGTGTCGTGTGCAGCTTTGACTCGTTTTTTTTATTATTTCTCATTCTTCATTTTCTTCTTCTTCACCATCTTATAGGCGATAATATTTCTCTCATAATTACCATGAGATATTTTATTTTTATGTTTATATTGCGCTTAATTCATACGATTATGGTTCGAGATATAAAATTGTAATAAAACACTTTGAGCTTGGGTTAGATAAGGAATTCAAAGGAGCGTTACATGCTGTAGATTTGGGAAAAAATAATTTTCTTAAATAAATAGCAACTTTGTAACATCATAATAGAGATAAGGATAAATAAATTTTTTAGGGACGTAAAAAAGAAAAAAAAAAGTTGTTGGTTGAATTTTACGAGAGGATACCTACATAACAAAATGCTCCAAATCTTAGTTTCTTGAATATTTCGAAGGCTTCATTAAATACTCTCGAATATTTTATAGATTTCGATCGATTATGAAACATTCTAGAATGATTTGGTTTTTATCAAACATCTCCAAACGCATGGGACCTAGGATAAAAATTGTTATTAACCAAATTAAAGCCAAACAAATTTCCTATAAATTTGGTTCTTTAAACTTTTTACATATCTTTTCAGGTTTCTGAGATATTAACAAATATATTTGATTCTGGTTTTTGAACATTTCTGGCTTCTTTAATTTTTTAAGTTTGTTTTCAATGAAATCATCAAGTAGGCTCTGATTTGCTGGATTCTAATTGGTCAAAAAAAACGACTCCATACTAACACAATGAAATTTTCATGGCTCACTTCGAACCCAAACCAAAAAACCAAGATTTCATTCTTCTGATCAAAATTTGACTTTTGTGGTATATTTCGTAAATGAGAAGGCTTAAGAAAAAATGTATACTTATCAAAGTTAAAGCCAATTAAATTTCTTATAAATTTGGTTCTTAAAACTTTTTTCATATCCTTTCAGGTTTCTGAGATATTAACGAATATATTTGATTCTGGTTTTTGAACATTTCTGGCTTCTTTAATTTTTTAAGTTTGTTTTCAATGAAATCATCAAGTAGGCTCTGATTTGCTGGATTCTAATTGGTCAAAAAAAAACGACTCCATACTAACACAATGAAATTTTCATGGCTCACTTCGAACCCAAACCAAAAAACCAAGATTTCATTCTTCTGATCAAAATTTGACTTTTGTGGTATATTTCGTAAATGAGAAGGCTTAAGAAAAAATGTATACTTATCAAAGTTAAAGCCAATTAAATTTCTTATAAATTTGGTTCTTAAAACTTTTTTCATATCCTTTTAGGTTTCTGAGATATTAACGAATATATTTGATCCTAGTTTTTGAACATTTTCATGGCTTCTTAAATTTGTTGAGACTATTTTAATCGAAATGTATCATCAAGTAGGCTGTGGTTAGCTCGATTCTAATTGGTGAAGAAAAACTACTCATATTGGGTAACTGGGTCATAACTGGGTCTCATAACTGGGTGTTTTTTGATAAGAATAATTTCGTTTTAAAGATAATCGAAAAAAATTTGAATTGAGATCAACAAAATAAAGAGCTTTGGATATTTTATTGTTTTAACATGGAGTTACTCCTCTTAACCAATAAGAATGAAGCTAATCAGAGGTTTGTTGATTGTCTAAAAAAAAATAACAAAATGTTTTGGATATGAACTAAACAATAGTTAATATCTTAAAAACCTGGAAAGATATGAAAAAAGTTGTAAGAACTAATTTTGTAGATAATTTATTTGTCTTTAATTTTGATGTGCACAACTTTTTTCTAGGACTTCTCGTTTGGGAGATACACGATAAAATCTAATTTTATTCAAAAGAGTAAAATCTTGATTTTTTGTTTGGGCTCGAAGTGAGCCGTGAAAATATCATTGTTTCAATATGGAGTAGTTTTTCTTGCCCAATTAAAGTCGAGCTAATCACAGCCTACTTGGTGTTTCAATTAAAACACTCTTGTAAATTAAAGAAGTCAGGAAAATGTTTAAAAAATACGATCAAGTATATTTGTAAATATCACAGAAACCTGAAAGGATATAAAATACGAATCACCATTCGTTCTAGTGTCACAAACACCAATCAAAATCTATAAAATAGTTGAAAGTATTTAATAATAAGAGAAACTTATTCTAGAATGTTTTTTTTTTGGTTATTTATAGTCGCTTGGAACGTCCAAGGTCATCAGCGACTTATCTAGTTCTATATTTCTCACATTTCACTAGAATGTTTTACAATCACCAATTGATTTGGTTTTCATCGAATATCACGGAAATGAGACGACCTAAGAAAAGAATTATAAATATCAAAATTAAAGCCAATTAAATTTCCTATAAATTTGGTTCTGACAACTTTTTTCATATTCTTCTTGATTTCTGAGATATTTACAAATTTACTAGATCCTAGTTTTTGAACATTTTCCTATTAATTTATTTTTAAGAGTGTTTTAATTGAAATATATCACCAAGTAGGCTGTGATAAGCTCGATTCTAATTGGGCAAGCAAACTATTTCATATTGAAACAATGCATTTTTCATGGCCCACTTGGAGCCCAAATTTGATCAAAATTCGATTTTATCGTGTATCTCCCAAACAAGAGGTTCTAGAAAAAAGTTGTGCCCTTCAAAATTAAATACAAATATATTTTCCACAAAATTTTTACGTACAATTTTTTGACGTTTTACTTCTTTAGGCGCGTTATGAAAAAATGTTGAGAGTAAAATTTTAAGATGCGCGCGCATTTTCAACCAAAAAATAACAAAATGAAGTTAGTCTTAAAACCACTGGGTGTCCTGACGCGCGTAATTTGAATTTTTGTTGTATTTATTTTTATATTTAAATTAATAATAATTATATGTATATACGAATGACACATATTATTAATAAATAAGTTTTTACTTTTCTCGAATTTTGCAGTAGTTGTTATAGGTACTTTTTGAAGTTTAATGATGAAAATGACGTCTGCATTCCATGCATATTCTTAGTTATCACGAAATCTGGGATTCTGAAATGATTCAACCATCTTAGAATAATAATTTAGTAACACAAGATATGAATAAGATTAAGACATTTACTTTGACAAGTAGCTACTTACTTTATTTTGCAATTTCTATGAAGCTTCGTTTTCATGACATGCATGAATTGTTAACCAGAAAAATGATCCTGATAAATTTTATAAACGTCTTGAAGTTTTCTTCGGATATTATTTATTGATACAAATTAAAATATTATTCTCTTAATTTTATTTTTAATAATTATATCTCTAAATATATATATTATTATTATTAAATATTAAATTACAGTTTTTTAAAATTGATTATTTCAATAAAATTTAATGATACCAAAGAAGTATAACTTCTCACGCGCGTACATAAGTACACGCAACCACTTTTTTTATGTCTTTCCAGGTTTTTAAGATTTTAACTATTATTTAGTTGATGTTCGAAACACATTATTTTTTTTTAGTTAATCAAGAAATCTTTGATTAGCTCCATTCTTATTGGTCAAGAAGAGTAACTCCATTTTAAAACAATAAAATTTTCAAAGCTCACTTTAAACTATATTTTATTTATCTCAATTTGAATTTCCTCGATTATCTTTTAAATTAGAGATTTTTGTTAAAAGATTTATCTTATCAAAAATGAACCCAATTAAAATTTCTTCAAAATTGGTCTTTTTCATTTTTTTCATTATCATTCAAATTTTTAAGATATTGACAGTTGAAACTCATTGATTGTTACTAAGACAATTTTAAAATGTCTTCTCTAGCGAAACACAAAGATTTATTTACAGATTAATTTCGAGATTAAACCGACAATGTGATCTTCCCTGCCACTACCACTTTATTATTCTCTTACATTGATTAATTGGTAATAAGATCTTTTGGTTTACGACAAGCCATCAAATAAATCACGCCTTGAATTTTGACCGAATTCGACTTAAACTAATTACTAAAAGCTCGTTCTGAGACTTTATCTACACTATATAATATGTTTTATCGTCATATGCAGCGACTTTCCTTATATTTTCCTCATACCTTATCGATTTTCATGATATAAATTGTTATAATTATTGTTTTTTGTTGGGCAAAAATTATAAATAGAAACTCTATCGAGGATTTAATTACGTAAAAGTTTTGATGAATAAAATCCTCGTTAATAGCCTCATTAATTCGTTTGTGTCTAGACAAAGATCTTAAAGAAATGAAAACAAATATCAAATCGACTTAATTAAATTGAAATATTTTTTGTCAAAAACTGAAAGATGAACAATTTTTCTTTTGTTGTTTCAGAAGATGGACGCGTCAAAGACAAAGGTAATTATGGTTTTTGTCGACTTAAAAATTTTTAATTAAAAAAATTGTTATTTATTTTATCATTGTAATGAGGTTTAAGTTTATGAATGTTTTGACTTGAAAATGGGGGGTTATAGTTGGCCTCATATGCATTTTAATTAAACCTTAAATATCTCGAAAATGGCCATAGACACGTAAATCATGTTTATAAATTAGTAAGGGTGCGGACCGGTTTTCTTTTTTTTTCTACGTTGTTCTCTGTTTTTTTTTTTTTTTGAGGGGGTGGAACGATAGTTTAATACACCAAGGTTAATGTATGTAAAACAAACAGAGGTTAAATTTGTTTATGTCTGACTATGTATAAGGGAAATTAGTTTCAAAAATTGTTTAATTTTTAAATTTAAAATCCCAAATCAAGTAGGCTATAATAAGTTTGAAGATGATTGGTTAATTCAAAAGATTATCATTTGTTATTGGCTAACATTTTCATTTGTTTTTCGTAAAAATTGCATACAATCATAGATTGCTTTGATATTAATTGTTGATAATTTGGAATTGAAATAAAAATTGTTGCTTGAAAATCTTGAAAATTGAAAGTCAAAACAAAAAGTTTCTAAACAAGATTTGTTTTTCTTTTTCTAATTGTTATAATTTTTGTAAGTAAAAAAGTTGTTGGCAATGGCACTTAGTTTGCTTTTTCGTGTTTGACTTCATTTTTTGGGGCACTTAGCCCGTTATTGAAGTCCAGTCTTCAAAAAAATTCAAATAAAGTGGGCTATGATTGACTTGAATATAATTGGTTTAATAAAAGTACCCAAGATTGTCATTGGTTGAAAAGCTTAAATGACCAAGGCTTGCTTGTCCCAATAACAATAAAGTTAAGATAGCTCATAATTTTGAAAAGATTAAATAATTAGAATGCTAATAACAATAATTATAATAGCTCATAATTTTCCACAAATGAAAATAGTTTTAGTTTTTTACGTTTTTCTCGAAAACTATCAGTCGTACGAAAAAACTTTTTCCATAAAAATTAATCTAGATAAAATTTCTAATAAAACTTGTTTTTTTCATTTTTCTTTTTCGTGCTTTAGTTTTTGAAATATTCATTGGTAAAAGTAAAAAAAAGGCTTTTAAAATTTTTATTTCAATACAATATCAGGATGTTTATGTCTGGCTCGATGGTGATTGGTCCATGAAAATAACTAAGATTTTCATTGGCTTAAAGTTAAAATGTACAGAGCTCACTTTGTTGCCATAAAATAAAGTATAAAATAAAATTTGCGACGTTGAAGTTGAAAATTTTTTTTGACTGATAAGTGTTTGAGTGTTTTTGCATTTATCTCAGAAATACTGAGTTAAAACAAAAAATTTGTTTTTATATAACTTGAAGATAAAAAAATTTCAAACAAGATCGGTTCTTTTTATTTTCCTTCTAGCTATCATAGTTTGTGAGATATTTGCTCTCAAAAATCGTATTTTGACTGAATGAAGAAACTTATGACCAATGAGGTATATTGTGATATGACCCCCTGTATTAACTACAGGAGAGTCCGCTGTATTGGCTACAAGCATTAGGCTTTTAAAGAAAGCCAGCACCTGCCTAGGGGCTGCCATTTCTATCTGTCATGTCCGTCTTTCCGAGACTTGTCTCTCTTTTGTCTCTTAGCTTTTCTATACCCCGGAGTTTTTCTCCAGTACGAGGTTTCGGTTTTGGTCTTCCAATTTAGAAAAGTTTTTTTTATTTTGCTTTTTATGATTCCACCAAAAGGTTCAGGTCCTATCAGGTCAGATGAGGCGCCATTTTGGGCCAGTTGATCAATCAGATTCATGGCTTACTTTGACCAAATAACCAAGGGTTAGTACCTATTTAAATAAAACCAAAAAAGTTTAGTCTTTCCAAAATCATAGATAATTAAAATATGTAAATTCTAGAAAATACAATCAAAATTAATAAAATACACAAACATTTTATGTGCAGACTAATGCCGCAGGATTTTTGCAGTATTATCAAAAATTCCAAGTCGGGAAGAAAAATTTAACTTTATAAAACATAACGACAAAAAAAACTGTTTCCTATTATTTTTTTTTTCTATTTGTGATAGTTCAGAAGAAATTCACTGTTAAAGCTTTCAATAGTTCAAATTTCCAAAGTTAAAAAACTGATCAAGACATCCAAGAAAATATCGATGCCTATTGGCTAAGATTGTAAGCTTAGCTTTTCATTGGCTAAAACTAGATAAATCCAAGGCTCACCATGATTCTAAAAATCGTAAAAATATCTCACAGAACTTTCTTTTAAGATGAAACCCGAAATCGACCTGATTACAACACTTCCTCTAATCTATCTCAATAGTAAAAGAAAGTAAAAATCATTCAGACATTTTCTAGTTCAAAATGAGCTCTTAAAGATAATTTTATTCGTAAGAAATCTCTTTATTTATGAGTATAATATGAACCATGGACGAACTGATCTCGATTATATTCATTTTTCTGAAAGATTTATTACAGCTCACAACTTTAATTTATGTCCTATTTAAACTTTTCAACTACATTATTAATCTTTCGGGTTTTTCGTCTTTTAAAATGCGTCCATTAAAAAGGAAGAGAAAAAAAAAACTTACTGAAAATATTTTGGAGAAGAGTAAATGTGAGAGATAGTAGTAAATGAATAAATCTCGCACGGAGCTTTAATGCGAAAATATTTACGTCTATTTTTGTGCAAATGTTCCCCCGAGCTTTCACGGTTTGCTTGGTTATACATACCTGTTGATTGCTCGCACAGTAATGGGTTATATTTTGATGAGTTTATAAGAGGCACAATAAATTACTGTTAAAATATGAAATTAAAAAGTTGAAAATTTTTTTTTTTTTTTGTTCTTGATGGTTTTATTATACATTTGTTTGATGAAAAACAAATTTCTTGTTGAATAATTAGAATTTAATTTTCGTTGAACATCAACTCAAATTAATTTACTAATAATTAATTATTTAATAATTATTATTATTAATATTTAATAATAATTAATTAATTAATAATAATTAATTTACTAGGCATAGTACTACTATGCGCAGTCGCTAATAGCCCTGGAAGTTGAAGCGACTTTAAAAAAAAAAAAAAAAAAAAAACTCAAGTTCTTATGGTCTCGAGTTTCAAGTACACATAATTATTATTATTATTATTATTTTTCCGTCTTTTTGTACAGAATTTTCTTAGCTTTTTATTAAAAAGATCAAATTTCATGTTTCTTATGTGTTTCTAATTGGATTTTTTTTTTCACTCTTATTACATTTGAATCAAGTCTCATGGTAAAATATTTGAAATTAGTCAGGTCTTAATCAAGTCAATAGAAATTCATCAAGTCAAGTATATATACTGTGACACACCGTGTGGTCACAGGTTTGGATGTTCCGAAATTTAAGGATATTTCTAGGTTTTTACTCAATCAACTAAAATTGTAATAAAATAAGTTTTTTCAATCAACTTTCGATAAAACAGCAATGTGACCACACGGTGTGTCACACAAATTTTCCAATTTTTGACTAATAAAGATTTATACAATTTTTTGAAGTTATACTTCTTTAGGCGCGTTATGAAAAAATGAAAAGAGTGAAATTTTTGAAATTTTAAGATGCGCGCGCATTTTCAGCAATAAATTAACAAAATGAAGCTAGTCGCAAAACCATTGGGTTTTAATTTATTTATTTTTATATTTAAACTAAAAATAATTATATATACAAATGACTCATATTATTAATAAATAAGTTATTACTTTTGTCGAATTTTGCAAAAGTTGTTATAATTACTTTTTGAAGTTTAATGATGAAAATGACGTCTGCATCGCGGCGCGGTTTCAGAAGCGTTTGTAGCGTTCTATTTTATCATCACAAATTATCAAGATGAAGTTGCCCGCGAAACGGCTCGGTATTTTTAACTAGGCGCGCGTAATTTGAATTTTTGTTGTATTTATTTATTAATTTTTATATTTAAATTAAAAATAATTATAAATACAAATGACACATATTATTAAAAAATAAGTTTTTACTTTTCTCAAATTTTGCAGTACCTGTTATACTATTTTGAGGTTAGTGATGAAAATGACGTCTGCATTCCATGCATATTCTTAGTTATCACGAAATCTGGGATTCTGAAATGATTCAACCATCTTAGAATAATAATTTAGTAACACAAGATATGAACAAGATTAAGACATTTACTTTGACAAGTAGCTACTTACTTTATTTCGCAATTTCTATGAAGCTTCGTTTTCATGACATGCATGAATTGTTAACCAGAAAAATGATCCTGACAAATTTTATAAACGTCTTGCAGCTTTCTTTGGATATTATTTATTGATACAAACTAAAATATTATTCTCTTAATTTTATTTTTAATAATTATATCTTTAAATAAATATATTATTATTATTAAATATTAAATTACAGTTTTTTAAAATTGATTATTTCAATAAAATTAATAAAAACTAATTTTTAATGATACCAAAGAAGTATAACTTCTCACGCGCGTACATAAGTATATGCAACCACTTTTTTTTTTCTATTTTCTACTGAGTTAAAAAAACTTTTCCATGCTTGAAAGCAAAAATCGAGAAAAAAAGTGTGACACAGCGTGTGGTCACATGAATGTTGAAAATTTGTATAAAACTTTCATATACGAGTAAAGAACTTTAGAACTATATAAACAGAACTATATATGCAGGCAGCCTATATGTATATACGAACTCCCACCCGTAACCCCAGAACCCTCCTTATTTGAATTTCGCCAGGAAAAAATTTCAAATAAAAGTTGTAGGCATCAGTGAGTCTAAGAATTATAGCAAGTTTTAAAAAAATCGTTAGAGCCGTTTTCAAAAAAAAAAATCAAAAAGCTCAAAAACTTCTAGAACAACGTAGAGCTTTCGATTATCCAATGTCAACCAAAAGCTTTGCGGCACAACTAGATATAATATGCAGACTAAATCCCAAGTTTGATGAAATTTGGATAAAGCTTTCAATACGAAAATGGTGTGACACACCGTGTAGTCACGCCTTTCAATATTGAGATATTTTCAGAAATATTCGCATTTAAACTTTGATAACAGAACAAATGGAGATTCTTTCATATAAATTTTTACAAAAGTCACAAGTTGACGACATGATGTGTCGTATTTTTCTTTTTTTAACTTGGATTTTGAAAAAGAAACAATGTGACCACACGGTGTGTCACACATTTTTATTCAATCTGAACTAAATTACAATACTCGTTTGAACGAACTTGTATCTTAAGAATTAAAATATTTGAATTCTAAGTAAAAAATTGAAGACAAAGTGTGACACACCATGTGGTCACGCCTTTGGATGTTGTGAAAATTGAAGAAATCATTATATTTGCACCTTGATAAAATCATTATAAACACACGAAAAGATATAAAAACATGATGAGAACATTTTTTCTTTTATATGTACTCAAAGCAACAATGTGACCACACGGTGTGTCACAGTTTTTCCTATTTTAAGCGAACGAAAATTAACTTGGTTGAGAATATTATTTATATAATGATATTCTTTTAATATCATTTAAATATAAAAATTGAAAATTTGACGTTAGAAATCAAGTCAAGTGTGTGACACACCGTGTGGTCACACCTTCCGATATTAAAGAATTGGACACTTTTTATAAAACTTAAATAAAAATTCTTACAACTTTAAAATACTATAAACTATTACATAATTTTGGCTGAGCTAAACAACTTAGTGTAATTAAATCAGTAATTAAGAAATGTGTGACACACCGTGTGGTCACGATTTCGGTTGTTTAGAAATTTACGAAAAAAATTTTTTCTTTGATGCGTCAAATAACTTAAAGTTATTTTTTAATTTTGATAAAGTAACAATGTGGCCACACGGTATGCCACATATTTGTTTACCAATTGCTGACTTGAAAAATATTTCATTCTTAACCGACTTCAAAAAAAGGAGGAGGTTCTCAATTCGACTGTATTTTTTTTTTTTTATGTTTGTTATCTCAGCATTTCCGACTGGGTGAAGCGATTTTGATGATTCTTTTTTTTGTTTGAAAGCTGGTACTTCCCGAATGGTCCCATTTCAGTTTGAAGGAAATCGTTCACTTCTAAGGGGTTGAAAACTAAGGGATGAAATACTAACTTCTTATTGGATGGCTCGATTTTGAAAATTATTTTTTTATTTGAAAACCAGTGCTTTTCGTGTGGCTCAATTTTAATTTGAAGGAAATCGTTCACTTCTAAGGGGTTGAAAACTAAGGGATGAAATTCTAACTTCTTATTGGATAGCTCGATTTCGATAATTCTTTTTTATTTGAAAGCTAGTGCTTCTTGTGTGTTCCCATTTTAATTTGAGGAACATCTTTTACTTCTAAAGGGTTGAAAACTAAGGGATGAAATATTAACTTCTTATTGGATAGCTCGATTTTGATAATTTTTTTTTTGTTTGAAACTGGTGCTTTTCGTGGGGTCCAGTTTTAATTTGAGGGAAATCTTCCACTTCTAAGGGTTTGAAAACTAAGGGATAATATATTAACTTCTAATTGGATAGCTTGATTTCGATAATTTTTTTTTTATTTGAAAGCTAGTGCTTCCCGAATGGTCTTATTTTAATTTGGATGAAATTGCTAATTTCTAAGGGGTTGAAAACTAAGAGATGAAATACTAACTTCTTATTGGATAGCTTGATTTCGATAATTCTTTTTTTATTTGAAAGCTGGTGCGTTTTGTGAAGTACAGTTTTAATTTGAGGGAAATCTTCCACTTCGAAGGGGTTGAAAACTAAGGGATGAAATATTAACTTCTTACTGGATAGCTCGATTTTGATAACTCTTTTTTTATTTGTAGAACACAGCCTTAAATTAATCTCCTATCCATTTAAAAAAAAATCCTTTTATAAGGGGTTAAAAATTAGAGATGAAATAATATTATAATTTTTTTCTGGCTAACCCGATTTTGAAAATTTTATTTCTATTACTTACAACGTACCTTTAAATTGTTTACATTTCAATTTGAAGAAAAAAATCCACCCCTTAAGGATGAAAATAGGGGATGAAATAGTGGCATTTAACCGAATTTTGATAATTTTTTTTCTGTTGGAAAGAGTAATCCACTTAGTTTTATTATTACATTTAAAACCAAAAAATTTCTACCCTTAAGGGCAAAAAGGGATGATGTAGTATCTTTTAATATTAAACGGCGCTGCCTCATATGAGCAGCGCGTTTGGAAGGTTAACCATTTTCAAGAAAATAAAATCAGTTATCAAACTTAAGATCACTAAAACGCGAGAAATAAATAAATATTATAAAAAATCGAAAAACCGACTTCAAAATATATAAAAATTCTTAAACAAGAAATGCACTAAAAAGTAGCAAAATAATAGCGTATCCTTGCAGTATCTACAACTTACAAATTATTAGGATGATACAATGTACAACTATTGTTATTTTTGGAGTTGGTGTCAGTCAAGAAAATAAATATTAATGGTAATTTGTAAAAAGGTTAAGTTGGTAATTGGTATTTTGTAGTTTAAAGGTCGCTAGATATTGTTACAGTTCGAGTATATTGTTTAAAAGTTCATTTAAAAAATAATTTTTATAAGGTATTCTTGTTTTTTGCTAAGTACCAATATAGTCGTATTTCTTTGGCTGACACCAACTCCAAAAATAACAATAGTTGTACATTGTATCATCCTAATAATTTGTAAGTTGTAGATACTGCAAGGATACGCCATAATTTTGTTACTTTTTAGTGCATTTCTTGTTTAAGAATTTTTATATATTTTGAAGTCGGTTTTTCATTTTTTTATAATATTTATTTTTATAACAAAAATACCTTACATATTGGAGAATTCGTAGTTCAAATCAGTTCTAGAGAAATGTCCTCACCTTTCAACTGTCAAGATGTGTGACCACACGGTGTGTCACAATTTTTTTTATTTCTTATTTTCCAGTACAAAAGTACGAAAGAGTACGAAACCCTTCTACTGCCAGTTTCACTCGCACTTGACCGTTTTTTTCCGAAATTCTATGATAAGTATGTGTCAAGTGAGTGAAATATAGTTCGAGTTTGTTGGGTATTACGGAAAAACAGGTGCAGTGGAAAAATCGTACGAGTCGAACGTGGCACGTGACACGACTAGACGATTCACGAAAGGTGCAATTTGCCAGCAGCAAAGCCGGAGATTGCGTCAGGTGACATACGGTGTGTGACTTGACAATATTGGACACCCCCACGAATCAAACCAATTCCAGCACAAAAAGACAGTTTCGAATTTATAGACCTAAATAAAAACGTTTTGATTTAACCTCTGCAAGAAAATCGGGAACAAGCCGGAATTTAAATGTGTTTCGACCACAAATAAAACTCTGTCGGTATTGTCAAGTACCTGCAAACTTATTTCTTAATAGACTGAAAGTTATGGATTACATATATATAAGTATACGATGCTTTCCATCTAATAAATTGTCTCGAAGACATAGAGAAATGGTCGACGCGATTTTCTTCTCATGCTTGTTTTATTTAAAAGATCATTCTGTGTGGGTTGCATGCCGGTTGCAATGTGGTGCAACACATACAGACACAGGGTGGTTTGAGAAATGTTGCAATGATAAAAACGAATCGAGCCGTCTTTATATATATCTCTTAAACAAAAGAAATCTGAGATAGAAGTAACTTGGTGTAAGAGAAACTAACTTTTAAACAATATTGAGTCAATAAAGCTCGTATTTCCCTCTCTTCCCCTTTCTAAAGAAACTTTCACAGAAAATGATTCGTATAAAAGAAAACTATAAACAAAAAGCTCACTGATAAAAAGCATTCAATACCAAAATAAAATCAACCCTTACAAAAGAAGGAATGAATGTTATTAATAACCGATTTTTCAATGTGGGGTTGTGAAATAGCTCAGTTTGGTTCCAAAGAGTTTTTGACTTGAACACTTAGATGAGTATCAAAATGTCAATTTTTACCTCGATAAAAATCGTATGAAATGTATAAATATTATAATTTTGTATGTTTCTCAAGATTGAAAAGTGTGACCACACGGTGTGTCACAGATTTTACTTCAATTTTTGACAGAATTCTAAAACTCTTTTTAAAAATTCAATCCCGAACATTAACTAAAATCAGCATTTTAAAAAAATCGAAGAAAAACTGTGACACACCGTGTGGTCACACCTTTCAATCTTGAGAAACATACGAAATTATAACACTTATACATTTTATACAATTTTTCTCGAGGTAAAAATTGACATTTTGATACGTATCTAAGTGTTCAAGTCAAAAACTTTTTGGAACCAAACTGAGCTACTTTACGACCCCACATTGAAAAATCGGTTATTAATATCATTCATTCATTGTTTTGTAAAAGTTGATTTAATTTGGTCTTGAATTCTTTTTATCAGTGAGCTTTTTGTTTATAGTTTTCTTTTATACGAATCATTTTGTGAGAAAGTTTCTTCAGTAAGGGAAGGGAGGGAAATACGAGCTTTATTGACTCAATATTGTTTAAAAGTTAGTTTCTTTCCTCTAAATTGTAATATTTTTACATTTTACACCATTTTTCGCGAGGTGAGAATTGATATAATTGTTTGACGACATATTTTTTAAAAAATGATTCAATCTCTATTATGTTTGCCAGGTTATAAATATTAAGATTTCCGCAATTATTTCAATATCAAAAGGTGTGACACACCATGCGGTCACATTGTTACTTAAAATTTTATTTATTTCTACACTTAGTTAATCAGAGTAAAAATTAGTAATTTTTCCAAAGTTTTTGAACATCAAAAGCCGTGACCACACGGTGTGTCACACTTTTTTCTCCATTTTAGACTTGGAAAACCCCTGTTTTATCATCTGAAATTAAACTTCGTATTTCTAACTAAACGAAATTCCTAGTAACCACTGATACAACCACCCTCAAATCCAAAATCACCCCATTATTGTTGACAGGCAAATCCACTATTTACTATGATATTTACGATTTTATTAAAGTGACTCTCGAACGCGAGTTTCACCAACCAAAAAAAAAAATTTGATACTTTATTCAATTTCACAAATATCGTATATTTTCCACCTACATTTCCTTGCAAATAAGATTGAAAAATAAATTCACCGACGCAAATTTTCCGCCTTCAAAATAAAAACACAAATCGATCGACGAAAATTTATTTGTTCACCCTAATCTCGACTAAAAAATACATCCCAATGAAAGAGATAATTGAAAAGTTTTATTGTGAAAATCGAGTTGTGCTGTGTGCAATGAATAAGTTAGAAGAAAATTTTCGGGATAAGTTCGGCATATACATAGTTTAATGATATAACAACGGTCACTCCAATACAGATCGAGTTTACTAAAGTTTTCCATTATATTATAATGTAATGTTATTAGACAGATGGAGGTATACGATGTATCTAAGTGGGACTATACCCATACTCACATATACCTACAGATATTTCGAGGTGGTCCCATTTGTAAGTTCATTGTTTCGGGACGCCACCGGGAGTTTGGGAGCGAAACTTTCGAATAAATCGAATTATAACGACAGACATACATGAACGTGAACATGTAGTACCGCAGATATGCACAATGGAACTATATTTAACAAGTTTTCTTTCTAAGAAATTGCAATTTTCTATAGTACTTACCTAAACTTGAAAAATTGACGTTTTATCAAAAAGTTACATATTACGATTTTTTTACGAATATTTACGAAATCATAAAAATTTCAAAGAAAAGTCTCAAATAAAACTTGTAGATAATTTTGTGTACTTCAATTTTGAACAGAACAAGTTTTTCATGAAAACCGCAAGTTTTCGAGATATCATAAAAACATTGTTTAAACTTGCGTTTTTAACGTGTTCGAAATTCGAATTAAAACTAGTCAAAATAAGGTTTAAATCTTGAATACTTGAACCAATCAATTTGGTTGTAACAACCAAAAAACATAGAATTTTTCATAGATTTCCCGATCTACTTTTTAAAAATTGGTCAAAGTAAGCTTTGAATCTTGAATGTTTCAACCAATGAGAATCTAACTTTTTCATATCGACCAATCAACGTAGTCGTTTTCATAAGATTCTTGATTAGAGTTTAAAGTTAAACTTCAAAAAAACCAGAAAAATTGATATAATTACTAATAAAAATTGAAAAATATTGACTTTTAATAATTTTAAAAAAAATTAATTTCAAATTGTTGCAAGATACAACCTATCAAAATTTGAGAAAAATGTGTCAGATAAAATTTTTAGACAGTTTTTAGTTCTGTAATCTTGATAAGAAAAAAATTACAAGTTTTTGATATATTTTCAAAAAAAAAAGTCTAATCTCTTATTTCTTAGTATTATAGACTAAGGAAACGTCATCAAAGTGAGCTTTGGGTTGTAAATACTTCGACCAATAAAAATGCAATTTCTTCATATCAACCAATATACATAGTCATTTTCATAGGTTTCTTGATCAATTTTTGATTTTCCAATCTTTAATTACAAAAAAAATTTATAAATTTTAATTTTTTGACGTGATAACGTCAATTTTGTCCCGTTCCATTTGAGCCTGTGAGTGCAAGCGAGAACGCGATACAAGTGATAGAGAGGCACGATATTCTTGTTGAATCCTAGACAACGTGTTTTGTTATATTTCACAAATAATATTAACTAAAATTCACAACACAAATTATAAATTAAAATAAAAAAAAAATGTAAAAATCACAAAATGAAAAATCCAATTTGTTAATTTTGTATCTTTAGATACGTATTTCAAACGCCATGCGTTCGTCATAAGTGGAATAAATTGAAGTGTCTTCGAGGACAATTTCGTGCTGATTCATTTATCAATTTATTTTTACTTTAATTTATAATTTTGTATTGTGAATTTTAGTGAATAGTATTTGTGAAATATAAAAATTAAGTCTAAAGACAGCAAAATTTAATTTTTTATTAACGTGTTTTTCTTTTACAATTTACTTAGCAAGATTTAATTTATTCTTTCCTTCATAATTTTCAGTCTGATATCATTTTGAAAAAATTGTTAATTTTCAATTAACTCCTTTGTATTAAACAAAATAATGATAATAATTCAATTCATAAAAGTACGCAATTTTTCATCAATTAGGTGTTCTTTATGACGTTATCACGTAAAACTATCGTCCGTAAACCGACTTTACAGACAACCAATTTTTTATCTAGTATCTTATCAATCAGAGTATAGCATCCCTTATAAGAGTAAAGAAATTCAGATTTTTCATTATACAACCAACAAGCATTTAAAGCTCACAATTTTTAAAATTCATATTTGTATTTTCAAAATCAAATACAGGTATAAGAAAATAAAAATTTCAAAAAATATTTAAAGACAATTCTAACCTCTTTAATAAGTATTGATAACAACAAATTTTTTAGAAACAATCAAAAAATAAGTCGTCTTGTCAATTAAGGACTTGAATTAACATTACGTCCAAGTAAGCTTTGAATCTTGAATGTTTCAACCAATGAAAATCAAATTTTTTGTAACAACCAATAGACATAGATTTTTCTATGAGTGTCTTGATCAATTTTTTTGCGTTTTAGCTTAAAAGTCAGAAGAAACAATTTTTCACAAAATTTTTAAGTTTTTAGTTTAAATGCAGCGTTTTATCTTAACTTACAAAATTCAAGAACAAATTAAACTTTTATTAATAAATAAAGTAAAATAAATAAGTATCAAAGTAAGCTTTAAAAGATTAGCTTTCCACCCAATAGCAATAAACGATGCTTTTATCGACCAATCAGTATCAAGCATGTTCAAAGCTAGCTTGATTTTAACTCTTAATTTTAAGAAGGAATAACACAAAACTTGAACTTTATTTCACATTTGAAAGAACACACTTTGACACAAAAAAAATCAAAACACCTATGAGAATGTCTACGTCTAACATTTTTGTCATTGGTGACTAGATCATTAGTCAATTATACAGTTTAACAATGAGACAGTTCGTCATTTTATATTGTACTTATGACAGTGGTGATTGGAATGGTTTCAATTGTAATGTGCATCTATGTAATCTATACCAATAATAAGATTGAAGATTTTTACTACTTGAATACCTATATAAAACGTTCCATCTCTCCTGCGCGAGAGAACGAAAAACGGAATCATTTTTCCCAGCTAAGATTTTTATCTAATCTAAAAATTTAAGGTGTTTTGTTGAATACTCTTTATTGCCTACATTTTCATATATTTAATACAAAAAAATAAATGCCAGTTACATTGTAATTTCTCCCCCCCCAAAAAAAACAGGGTAATAACAGGGTTTATCCAGGGTAAACTTGAAAACAGCTGAACC
This sequence comes from Sisyra nigra, assembly GCA_958496155.1. Classification (NCBI taxonomy): domain Eukaryota; kingdom Metazoa; phylum Arthropoda; class Insecta; order Neuroptera; family Sisyridae; genus Sisyra; species Sisyra nigra. The sequence goes on from OY292315.1 coordinate 4,127,354, forward strand.
GATTTCAATGGAATTTTCACAAAAAATTATTAAATATTGTAACTTACATTATAAGCTACTTTTTTCGAATAGTTTTTCCTGTCTGTTTGTTTGTTCTTCGCAAACATGAAAACGGCTGGTCCGATTTGGACGAGATTTTTACTACAAGTGGTAAATATTACCAAAAAGTGCTTTAAAATTCTTTTTATTCCGAAAAAATGTTGATTTTCTGAGCAAAAAAATAAAAACTATAAAAAGTATAAAAACTGCACAACGAAAAACATACATCGGCAGGCAGTTGTGATACAATGTACATATACTAACATATCGTAGAGACGACATGATTTTAAACTATGTAATTTGTTATTATTATAAATTAATGTTCGCAAATTTAAAAATTATAACCATGATAGAAGTATAGCGATAGGTTAAATTCCTAGAAACCATAACTCCATTGTGAATTTACGGGTAGTTAATATATTATTAATAGTTCTGCTGAATAAACGTTCGAATTGTCGAGGGAGGAGAAAGAAATCCCCTGCAGTAAATATGATTTCATTCATAAAAATAAATATCTTTGTTCAAAAATGAGACCCGTAAGAACAAATAACAAAAGCAGACAGTTCGACTTAAGTGATCCCAAATAGGAGTTTGATTATGAGAGGTGAAGCCGGTTAGGTAGAGCCCCAGAACAAAAAGAAATCCAGTCCAACTTATTTTTTAAGAGAAAATAGCAACTTAGATGTGACCATGGCGTTGTTTTTTTTTAACCCAACAACTATATCTTGGATATAGTCTTGGAAATCGGAAAATAGCAGACTTGCCAATAAGACATAATGGACTTAATACTATCTCCTAGAATAATAAACCTAAGGCAACCAAACCATAAAATTAATAAATGATTTCATATGACATTTGGTGTGAAAGATTCTCAAGGCTTAAAATTTTCTTAATATTTTACAATATTCAAAAAAAACGTAAAAATCCTACCTATAAGATAGCTTATATCTGTTCCTGGAAAAGTATTTTAACGAATTTTCATGAACTTTCTATGAAATAAAAGTCTAGAAATATCTAATTATCTTTTTTTGTTAAAATAGCTTAATTTCTTATTTTGGGTAAAATTTTCTTTTATTCAATCAGATTAATTTAGATACACTCTGCAAAGCGGGCGGGTATCAGCTAGTCTTACATAACTCTTGATAAACAATCTACCCATTGGTCCATTGCTTCATGCATAAAACTCAATTTTCATTGGTTCAAACATTTAAGATCCAAAGCTTGCTTTGACCTAATTCAATTCAAGTCTTTGTGACACTTAAAACCGGGGGTTTGACTCATTTTTTGATTATATCTCGAAAACTTGAGGTTTTCATTAAAAAAGTGTTCTTATCAAAATTATAGAACTTAAAATTGTCTTCAAATTTTATCGAAAAAAATTTCTTTAAAAATTTGAAATTTTCCTAGAAAAGTGTCTTTGAAAATTAACCTTTAAATTTTTTTGTCGTTACCATATTTTTTGTTTAACCTTTTGGTTTTTTTTTAATTCTGATGATTGATTTCGTCATTTACCGCCAAAATTATTTCTACTGGTTCCAGTGTAAGCAATTTTTAAAAATTTAGTTAAATATTTAAATTCCACTTAATAAAGCTCAAACGTTTCGGTTCCCAACACTGCACTGTCGTGGCTCTTTTGTTACAGCTATCCATTAAAAATCGCAGTTAATCTCTCGTCAGACAAAAGAGCGCTTAATTGATTTCGATCGCCTTACATTATTTCCCTTTAATTGAATTATGAATTTTACGTGGCGACATTTTACTAAAAACGTTTTCAACTTGTGAATAATTCATTGCAGCTCATTTACTGGAAACACTGTATAGGTATGTGGGGGTGAGTGTATATAGGATGTCCCGAAAGTTATATCAACCCCGTTTGTTTAAGTTAAATCAAAATAAATGATATCCTTAGAATCCTTAATTATTTAATTGTTGCATATTTAAAAAAATATTTCACCAACCGGCTAGTCTCTTTGACTAATGGCTAATTAACGATGGCTCAATTGAATCAATTAATAATTGCATCAATTTTCCTTCTATTTTTGGGTCATCCTGTATATATAATGAGTTGTGATTAATTGCAAAATTCGATTTACGAACGTTTAAATCGAAATTTCATTATTCATTAGATTTTTAACGGTTTGTTTTTTCTGTTTACTTTGTAGAACGACGGAAGAAGACGTTGAAAATCGATCAAGGAACGAGTTTATCGAAAGGTGAAAGTAAAGGTTAGCAAATGCAATTTTTTTCTTGATTTCTACCAAAAACCTAAAAATTTCAACTTGCTATGAAATTGTTAAAATTACACAAATAGTTAATAAAAGTTTTCCAGTCCTGGAATTTATTACGCATTGGGGAATTTTTTTCGTTGAACTTGGTAAAAATTAAGTGACTATGAGATAATAAATAAGGGCAAAGTTTTCTAAGTTTTCGTGTTATCAAGAACACGACTAAAATATTTTCAGTTGGTTGACGAAGAAATTTTCTTTGTCCCAGAGAACTTTTCTTCATTTCTCCTGGAAATCATTTAATCTGTCAATATGTAAATTTAGGTGTTTTATAGGGGGTTGTGGACAGTTGTATACCTATATGTATATATATAACGATACAATGTGTGAGGTTGAAGATTTAAGGAGTTGGTGGATACAAAGCGCTGACTAGCACATAAATAAATATAAACTATCAAAAGCTTACATTAGGGAATTGAAACGTTTTCTCGTTTGTCCCATTTGTTATTTTTCCGTGTGGGTTTATTATATAAAAATAAAACTTGATCCCACCACAACAAAACTTTCAAATAACATTAAGGTAAATAAAACCACTGTAAATGTTTTTTTTTTTAAATATTATTATGGTCGATAAACATGAAATGTTTTACTGATTAAATTTAAAAAATTAAAATTGATTGAAATTTGTAAGAAAAATTTACAAATTTCATTTAATAAGGGGACGGACATTTAATAAGTTGGTCTCTTGTTTTCAAAATCAAATATCTAGTAATCCATTAGAGATGACAAAAAGGTTCTTAAGAAATCTCAATAAAAAATATATTTCCTTTAGATTTTCTAAGAACAAAATTTTCATAAAAACTTTCAGTTTTCAAGATATAATACAATTAAAAAGGAGACCAATCTCTTTTTTAATTTAATTCAAAGTAAATAGTAAAGAATTTCGTAAAGAAAACTCAAAGTAAGCTTTGAACTTACATTTTTAAACCAATTAAAAGCCGCCTGTGTCGTATCAACCAATGAAAGTAGACCTTTTCATAGGTTACTTGTTTTTTTTTTTAGTTTATTCCATGACAAATTAAGTAATTTTTAAAGAAACGAAGTAAGCTTTGAAACTTGAATGGAACAACCAACGAAAAGCTTCTCTGCTAAAATCAGGATGTCCATGGGTTTCTTGATCAATTTTTTGATTAATTTTAGTGCCTCAAACTGTTATCGATGGTAAATTTAATAAAACAGCCTTCTTTAACAAATAATTAAATATTTGACAATCTAAAAGGGACAAAAAATATCACAATACTGGTAGTAAATTATATGCTTTGTTATTTTCCATGGTACAGTTTTAATCTCTTGTTTTGATTTTTTGAGAACTAAAAAGGGAAAGTTGATTTAAGGATAAATTTCATATGGTCAAAGTAAGCTTTGACTCTGTCAAGTTACAACCAATGAAAAATTAGTTTGTCAAATCAACCAATGAGCGTAAAGATTTTCATAGTTGTCTTGATCAATTTTTACTTTCTTTTACAAATTGTAAAAGAAGAATTGTAATCGGATCGAATTTTGAAATTCGTCTGTGACAGCCATATCGTATCAAAAGCTTTATCAGAATTTTGCCAAGCTTGGAATTTTGTCTTAATGTTATCTACATCTAGTTGGACCGCGAAGCTTTTGGTTGAAATCAGTTTACCGGAAACTCAACTATATTCTATGGGTTTTTGAATTTTTTTCGAAAATGGCACTAACAATTTTCTTTACGCTTTGCTATAGTTCTTAGACGCATAAATGCCTTCAACTTTTATTTGAAACTATTTCATGGGAAATTTTTAAATAGGGAGAGTTCTGAGTTTAAGGATGGGAGTTCGGATATTCATCGAGACTATATAGTTCTGTTTATAAAGTGCATATAGTTCTTTTAACCAATAGCGAGTCTCATAAAAGAAAGTACTGTGACGCCTCGTAGCAGATATTAAAATACATTTTGATTTTTTATACTGTGATCGTGGGAAATTTTGACTTTTAGTAGATAATTGTCAGTTTAAAAATTAAAAATGTGACAATCTATTAAAAATAGAAACAAGTTAGGTTAAGAAATTTTATACTCTGTAATTTATCTAAAAACAAAATTTTCATTAATTCTTCTCGTTTATGATATACAATCAAAAGAATAGTCTAAGTTCTTATTAAATTTGATCAATGATAAACTAAACATTTTTTTCAAGAAACTTGAAGTTAGCTTTGAAACTTGAATGTTTCAACCAATGAAAAGTTGTTCTTTCCACATAAACCAATAGTCGTTTTTATTTATTTCTTGATTAATTTTCTATCTTAGTTTTGCTTCTAAAACAAAAATATTTAGCTTTAACTATTTTATTTAATTCAATAAATATGTAATAAATTATTCAAAATAAAAAAAAAAATTAATACAAAAGTTGTAGCAAATTTTAGATGCTTCAATTTTGCTAAGAAAATTTTTTTCGTAAAAACCGTTGGTTTTCGAGATACAATCCAAAAAAGGAGTCCAACTTTTAGATAGATTTAATGGAAAAGTTAACAATACCATTTCTTGGTAGTCTTACTTAAAGTAAGCTTTGAAACTTTAATTTTTAAACCAATCAAAAGTCGTCTGTGTCATATCAGCCAATGGAAGTAGACAAATCCATAGGTTTCTTGATTTATTTGATTGCTAATATGAAAAATTACCAATTTCTGATCAAATCAGTTTCTTATTTATAAAATGTCTATATATATAATAAACAATCTGTTAAACATATAAAGTTATTTTAGTAGTTTAATTTATAGAGAATTTTATGTTCTTTAATTTTGTTAAGAAAGGTTATTTTGTAGAAACATCTAGTTTTCAAGATAAAATCGAAAAAGTAGCACAGCCATGAAAAATAAACTTTGATTTTGTCACGTTCCAACCAATGAAATGCCAAGTTTTTTATTTGAACCAAATGACTTGTGTACATTTCCATAGCTTTCTTAATACCCATAATAAGTTGGTACTTGAAACAATGAAAATCTATTTTAAAAAATAAAAATTTCAACTCAATTAATTGAATATTTTCTAGTTTGTAAGACTAAGGAAAAACTTGTTGAAATAAATTTTGTAGAACATTTTATGTTCTTCAATTTTACAAAGAACAGTTTTTTCATGAAAACCTCCGGTTTTCAAGCTACAATTAAAAAATAGTCACTTAACCTCTATACTCCACATACCTCCATGTATTCAAAAAGAAAAGGGCGAAGTTAATTGTTTAGTGACAAAGTAAGCCTTGATCTTGTCAAGTTTCAACTAATGAGACACCAAGCTTTCTTATATGATCCAAGAGACCAGGGTTTCAACTTAAACTTTAAGAAGTCACGGCCTCATTCCCCCCCCCTAATTTTTTTAATTTCGTATAATATGTTTACACGTACTAGTCAATTACATACATTTACTAATTATTTGTTACATTTGCGACTCCCCTGCAAGTGGTCCACCACTTTAAAAAGCACTGCCATAGAAGTTAACATTGCCATAGCCTTCTTGATTCACGAGTATCTTTAACTTTAAAATTGTGTTTAAAAATTTTTAAGTAGGGAAATTTAAATAAGGTTTAAAAAGAAAACTTTTTTTACAATCTATATACTTGTAAATGCATGGCAACCTCGATTTTCATTATAAAAATTAACGTAATTTACGATTGCCTCCACAATTCTTCCAAACTTTAAGAAAAATTTAAAAAAAAATCAGGAAAATATCATAGAAAATTTTCCAACCTATGGTTTTAGTTATAACCAACTTCTCTCAAATACGCTTAGTTTTTGAGAAAAATCCAAAAAAAGATAGGCAATTTACAAAAAGTTTATATCAACTTTTGCTCACTGAAACTCGTCTTTTCGAAGCGTTTCCTTTGAAACGAACGCAACAATACAAAACACCCACCTGTTAGTAGCGTCGCGACGCACAACAAAACGGCAACAACCAGGCAAATTTTGCCGTCAAACACAGCGGCAACTCGTCGATTTTTCACAATTCTCTTCATTGTCACCTCTTGACAAAAAAAAAACTTTTGAACAAACTTTTAAATTCCTTAGCCGAAAAACTGCAACAATCGCGAGATTATTAAACGAGCCAAGAGCTGCAAAGCTCGAGTAAGCACTGTTTGATTTTTTATGCGATAAAAAGTTTCTTTTGAGAAGCTTTAAAATTGCATTGTTGCAACACTTGCGATTTATGGGGGATTGTTGGAAGTGAAGCGACACGCACACACACACAGTGAAAGCAGCGAGGAACCAGGAGGAACGTTCCGCACGACAAACGCGACACGACTGACGTCGAACTGAAAGAGCGTCCCGTTGAACGAGAAAACGTCGAGTCGAAAAAGCCCTCGTTCCTTTCGGGGTTGTTTCCGCCACTAAATAGTGGCGGGGTCCGCACTAACAACCCTCATATTCAATATAATGCGACAATAAATACCTCATTCTTCACAATGTGGTTGTATCGTAATAACCCCCCCCTCCCCTCACCCTTATACGGTTCCATATCCGAATTTGTTTCTAATATCCTATGGTCGTGTCAAAAGTTGCTATTTATTGCTCCCGATCATGTAACTTTTATATCGCACTAAATGAGGAGAATAATTAAAAAAATATACAAGGGGAATTATATGAGTCAAGTTGCATGCATTGTTGCAACACACATTTGGGGGTGTGGGTTTTTAATTGACTTTCGTGATTTACTGTGCACAGCGATTCAATATGTCGACTATTTTGACGTGTATTTATTTGTGCAAGAGCGAATTATTCATTAATTAATTGGAATTTAACCAATATCATTTAATTAAGTGGCTCGAAAATATTTGAAAAATGTCGAGAAATTTATTTCGATGTAAATGAGACAAACGTTTGACAGATTTCAGTTCTATAAATAGACAAAAATTTGGCTCTGATGACAATATTTTCGGCTGAAAAGAATTTTTCAAGAAAATTTTGGTTATTTGAAATTATAAAAATTCTGATTTAAATTTAGTTATTATTTAAAAAAAAAAATCATTTTTTATATTTTATTCATTTCCGCCCTTAATCCATCATTTTTAACAACACAAAAATGAAATAATTTAAATTTAAGCCTTTTTTCTTGTGCTCTTATAAATATTCAAAAGTCGCTCTCAAATCTTTGCCACAAATCAAACAATGCGTACCAATGTATACCTATAAAAGTTTTCAACTTGACAAAGAATAATTAAAATTCATCGCAATAACGAAAATGGTCTATCCTAAAAATACACGTCGTCCACCACCACCACCTACACATTAAGTTTGCTCGGCTGAAATATTTTAATTATCATATTAAACGCTTGAAAAGTTCATCAAAATTATCATCATAACATTTTAAATGCAAAAATCAAAAATACTGCGTTTATTATTTAAGAGGACTAAGTTGGCTTTGAATACGTTTACTTTCGACCAATGACAAGTCAAGTATTTTGGATCAACCAATAGAAATATGCATTTCCAAAGCTTTCTAGATCAATATTTGGCTCGTAGCTTCATATATTTTAGTCTTAAGGAAATTTATCTTAAAAACTTTAATTGAAAACTTTTGAAAAAAATTAACCCACCGTAATTTTGTCTTGCTTTTGACCGTGTCTGGCATCAGGGTTTATTAACCAAACTCTCTAACTTTGAAATCCCGGAATACTTATACAACATGATCGCTTCATTCTTAGAAAAGCGTACATTCCAGGTTAAATTAGAAAACCAGCTATCTATTGTAAAACCTTCCACCATCGGTGTCCCCCAGGGATCAGTTCTTGGACCTACCTTATTTAATTTATACGTCGCTGATCTTCCCAGAAATGACAAATGCTTAATAGCGATGTATGCAGATGACACAGCTATTATATGCCAGGACAAAGAATTGCCAAATGCGATAAGAAACCTACAGCAATCTCTTAATAAACTAGCGACATGGTTTCGTAAGTGGAAAATAAAAATAAACCCCACTAAAAGTGTAGCAAAGGTGTTTGCTCTCAAAAGATTTAACAATAATCTAATCCATCTGAAGCTAAACGGGATTGATATACCCTGGAATTCAAAAAATGAAGCAGTCAAGTATCTAGGGGTTCATATGGATCACAGATTATCCTGGTCAAAACACGTATCTGTAAAGCTAAGGGAAGCAAACGCCAGACTTATTCAACTATATCCGCTTATAAATAAAAAATCAAAATTGCGCACGGAATGCTCCCTTATGTTTTACAGAACTATTATTAGACCCATCCTGATATACGCTTGCCCAATTTGGATAAATACCTCCACAGGGAATATCAAGAAGCTGCAAAGTTTTCAAAGCAAGGTTCTGCGGGTAATTCTGAAAGCACCATGGTTTGTTCGAAACAGCCAAATCCTTAACGAGACAAATCTGCCAAGCATAGACGGTGTGATTAGGATGCTGGCTCAAAATTTTTTTGGTCAACTTGGTTCATGCCAAAGTGCTACTGAACTTAACCTGGGCCAGCGTAGACCAACTACACGGCTAAAAAGGAGGCTCCCACAGGAGGTGGTAGAAATGTTTTAGTAATCATCTAAATGTATTAGTAAAGTTAGAGGATGTAACGACAAGCCTCAAAAGATAATATAGCTAAAAATAATGCTAACAAAATCATGATATAGCGACAGGTGGTTCGCTGAACTGATTAAATGTACCAAAATGGTTAAAAAAAAAATTTTGTCTTGTAAAGTATAATACAAGTCTTAACTCTTATTTTCATGAGTAATTACGTCACAATTCTTAAAGTATAGTTAAAAATGGATCATTCATGCAACGAACAAATGGGTTAAGTATAAAATCCAAATTAATAACCTTTAAATTAAAGGTTAAAAGTATGTTGATGGAAGCCACCAGCCAGCACTGGACCTCTATTAGAAATTTGGAGGTGGTCTCCTGTTCATTGTCGCTTTAACCGATGTAAAGGTTTTTTGGGTGTTAGACAGAAAAAAGAATTTAAACTTCTTGGTTAGAATTGGATAATAATTTGTCCTGGAATTTAAGGAATCTATCGGAAATAATTTTACAATTAATATGCCTAAGGGACGTTAAAATCTTTTTGAATTACTTCATTTGTAACATAATAAGATGCGTTTAGGATTTTTCAAAGGACTGAAGTGATTGGATGCGTTTGGTTTTAGAGAGTTTAATGGAGCCCCCCAACTCTATTCCATATGTTAAAGTAGGTCTAAAAAGGGACTTAGGTAAGATCAATTTAGTTGGTACGTCTATATGAGATTGTGATGTTAAAAGTCTTCTTAAGAGTCCAAAGCGTCTGATAAGGTTTTGTCGTTTCAGTCTTGTGTGTGGGTTCCACGTAAGTCGACTATCCAGGCAAAACCCTAGATAGCAAACCTCCATGAAGGTCATTAGTGGTTCATTCTTGTAGGTTATCGGTAGTCATTGTTGTCTGTTTAAGTTGGGATGTCAGACGGTATAAAGATGGAGCCCAGTATGTTTCCTTGAGGAACTCTGGCTAGGATTTAGGGGGAGACGATTCAGAACGATGAAGAATCAGTCGGAAAGATCTAACTTGATAATAAGGAAATATTGGGATGGTAGAAATTTCTTGAGCTTATCTAGATTCCTGGATGCCATACTGTGTGATATCCAGAAAAGCTCCTTGGCAAAAATGTTTTTTTTTTTTTGTTCAAGAGCCACAGAGATTTCATTTACTACCCCAAAATATTATTGGATGGTGCAATGAGTTGATCTGTAACCAAATTGGTGAAAGATCAACAAGTAGCCGTAGGTACTCTTATCTTAAAAGAAAACGTAAATTATTATTATGTTTTCAAACTCAAATATCTAGTAATCTATTCGAGATGAGACAAATTTTTTTAGCAAATTTTATAAAAAAATATTTTTCCTTTATATTTTCTAAGAACAAAATTTTCATGAAAACTTTCAGTTTTCAAAATAAAATCAAAAAAGGAGACCAATCTCTTTTTTAAGTTAATTCAATGGACATATTAAATAATTTTATAAAAAAATTCAAAGTAAGCTTTGAACCTTCAATATTTAAACCAATGAAAAGTCGCCTGTGTCATATCAACCAATGAAAGTCGACTTTTACATAGGTAACTTGATAAATTTTTTGGTTTTTTAGTTGACAAACTAAGTCATTTCTTAAGGATTTTTTGAATGGATCAGTCAATGAAAAGATTCTCTACTCAAATCCACCTATGAATGTAGACTATTCCATAGGTTTCTTGATCACTTTTTAAATTTATTTTAGTATCACAAACTCTTATTGTAGGTAACTTTAACTAAACAGCCTTCTTTAATAAATAATTAAATATTTTACATTCTAATAGGAACAAAAAAAATATTATAAAACCAAAAATTTTTAGGAAGTTTTATGCTTTTAATTTTCCAAGGCACATTGCTTTCGTTAAAATTCGTAGTCTTAGTAATAGAATTAAAAAATTAATTTGATTTTAGTAAAAAATTAATAATTTTCAAATGGTCGAAGTAAGCTTAGATCCTGTTTATTATTTAGAAGAACATAGTAAGCTTTGAATATGTTTAGTTTCAACCAATGACAAAGCAAGTATTTTATATCAACCAATAAAAAATTAGTGATGATTTCTCCAAAACCATCAGCTTTATTCATTAACTTTAAAGACAAGGATATCCAGGACTCTATCAAGTTTCAACCAAGTCGAATTTTCTAAATCAATCAACAGACGTCGAAGTTTTCATAGCTTCCCGAGTCGAAATTTTAGACCTATTTTTGACCTCAAAATCTAGGCTATTCAGAGATTCAAGTAGATTGAAAAGAGGACCATTTACATTTGAATTTTGGACCGTATTTGAACCTACAAGGGGCAATTATCGGGCAAAATACAATGTTTAGGTTCAAATGAGGTTAAAATTTTTTTTATTTACTCTCTCTCTTTTTTCTCCGCTCTTTCTTTGTCACTCTCTTTTATTGTTTTATTGGTAGGGTATTTTTCAAAAAGAATAACATTTTTCTTTTAATATTTTTTTTTATTCATTAAATATACAAGTTTCATTAATATTAGTGATAAATTTAAAAGTAATAAGAATATTACAAATATCAGTTCTTAATTTCCTTGTCCTCGTTTACCAGCTTTTTTATTGTCGCCATTGCCATCGTTTTTTTCCAGGATTTCCTTTTATTATAATCCACAATATTCCCAACCATGCGCATTTCTTTAGAAATTTTATTTAATTGTATAACATCTCTTTGATTACTTTCAAGATAACAAATTAGAGCAAATTTCTTCACACTTTTTCTTTTAAACTCGGTTTTTTCATCTTTAAATTTTTTACATTTTACACTTTTAGGCCTTTTGATATAGACAATATTAAAAAATAAATCATAAAGGTAGTGAAATAAGGTTATTCAGTTGTTGTATTATGACGAAGGTAGCCACTCGAACGGTTGACAAAAGACTAAAGTTGAGTAAAAATGAACAAGAGTGAACAGGATTAAGGATCAAACTAGTAATGGATACCAGAATACACAATATTCTATTAAGCATCCAAGTATAGGAAAGAGAGAGATCAAAAATTTGGGTTATTAGTAAATAATATTTGCAATATTGTTAAAAAAAAGCAGGTTTACAACCAAGTTTTATGTTTTACGATGATAAAACTTTTTTTAGGACGAAACGAGGTTCACTAATATCATAAAAATTTCATTTAGGTTAAAATAAGTACGATGGAATATTGTTTAGGTTGAGATGAGGTTCATTTTACTCTTTGTAGGTTGAAATCAGGGTAAAAGATCCATTTAAGGGCCAAAAGAGGCCCTAAATTTCGACTAGGGTTGCTTGATTCAATTTGGTTTCAAATACTTTATGCTTCAAATCTACCTGAAAAATTATGAAAAACTGAAGCTGAATATCGTTAATTATCGTTTAAAAGCATCAATTTTCTTATATATTCAAATACAACTGTAACAGATCCAATCTCGTGTCCATTTCAAATGAATACATCATGGGAATAGACTTTGTAAAATCATCTTGCATATACTTGGAAGAAAACGCCAGTTGCACACAATCACTGTCTGATAAAATACTAACCCATCATTTAATTATCATATCACTTAATGGCCCTCATCAATTATTGGCTCGTATGAATATCTGTCAGACGTACCTATAATAAATTCGAGTGGAACACATCGATCGATCCATCGAGAAATTATTTGAATAATTTGAATAAATAATTATGATATAATGTTGCTTCTAATTGATCTATCACTTGTCTATGTGTCTTTCATTTTATCCCTATCTCTCTCTCTCTCTCTTTCTGTTTAATGTACCCAGTATGCATAAAACATTCAAAAGCTTTGAATCGGGTATAGATAAAGAAACATCATCAAACGTATACCTTTAAGACTCTGTTTTTAGATCAAAGCATCGTTTTTGATTTGAAGCAGCCCGAGTATGAGTCGAGTTAATGTCTTGATAAATTTTCCGTGGAAAATGAATGAATTTGAAAGAGAGAACAGAGAAAACCTTTCAAATGACTCGAATGCAATGTCGTAGGTACATATATAGTGGGATATGTGTGTGGGTATGTGTGTTCAAGTTTGAGACTGTCGTCTCTAACAAGACGACAAGCTTGTTAATTATTTAAGAAAATAGATGAACATCTTAGTCAGACTAATCAGGAAAGTTTAATGGATATTTGTGGTACCAACATAGCAAAATATGAGTAGAAAATTTGTATCGCTAAAATTGGTAGCCTCTATATATAGGGAAGTGTTATGATTTTGGTCATCTGGTCATTGTCTGATATACGAAGACATGGACGTGAAGTATGTGTCTGAGCACCCAGAGGATTTCGATTCTAATTGATACGATAATGTCATTAGCATAAGTCACCTGTGACTCTATGTCTACAATCCACCAGTTCCTTGAGGAATATTCCTAACAATGCCATATGTATTATATATAATTGTATCACACATTGCGCATTGGAGCTTAATTTTCAACCAGATTTTCTTGAAGCACATCAAAGCACGTAACGTTTAAAAATAACAAAGACGAAAAGTTTTCGATTTTCTACATATATACATATTTATTATAATGAGATAAGTTTTGTTAGCTTCAAATTTAATTTTGTACAATTGTTGAGTTTGTAATTATAGAATGAACTTTTCGCGAAGCTAAAATATTCATTGATATATTATATTTTGAAAATGTGTCAGCTCCATATAAAACAGGTGATCAAGCAGGCTATGAAAATGTTGTACGTTTATTGGTTGACATGGAAACCGTGACTTTTCATTGGTTGAAACTTGACAGATTCAACGCTTACTTTGTGTAAAAATAAAACAAGATTACAACATTTCTTATAAAAAATTTTAAGAGAAAAACATTTTAACAATCTTCACTTCATTTAACAAACTTATCTTAACTAAATAAATATTATAAAAAAATGAAAAACCGACTTCAAAATATATAAAAATTCTTAAACAAGAAATGCACTAAAAAGTAACAAAATAATGGCGTATCCTTGCATTATCTACAACTTACAAATTATTAGGATGATACAATGTACAGCTATTGTTATTTTTGGAGTTGGTGTCAGCCAAGGAAATACGACTATATTGGTACTTTTACAAAAAACGAGAATACCTTATGAAAATTAGTTTTTTTTCAAATGAACTTTTAACCCTTATGTCAATACCCAGTCGTTACAACGTTATTCAATAGCCGGGGTACCTGGGTACCCACATGGATTATTCTTTCCATATAAGAGTTTAAATTCCTGAAAACTTTGATATTTCAATTCATCTCATTAGGGATTTTCCAAAGAATTATCGATCATCCGAAAAACTCTATTTCTAAAGAAATAATAACCTTGGGAAGGATGAAAAGGTAGAAAATTAGCAATAACAATTAGAAATAATGGTCATTTTCAAACTGGACTTGATTTAAAGTAAAAATAAATATTTGTGAATATTTTGTAAGCATAGTGTGTATTTTTCTGCCTGAAATTTGTAAGAAAATTGTTATAAATACCTAATGGAAAATGTATCACTAACTGAGTTTTCAAAGTACGTTCAAGTTTTTCATATAAATAGTAGTTATTTGAATGGATCAACTTTATACAATTAAATGCTTATTGCACTATATAATTAAAAAATTTATAATTTAACAAACTGACGGTTGATGAAAAACATATGTAGATATTTGAATGAATTATTGGGAGAAGATTCCGCTGTCGAGGATAATGCCGCAGATAGTGACGACGAGGACTACTACCTAACAGAGAGCATTCAGAAGCCTCAGACTGCGAAGAATCTGGTACTTAATTACTATTATTTTTTCTAGCATTACAATTTCTATATTCAAATATAATGTAGATAATCTTTTAATATTTCTGTAATTTATATAATATGTCTGTGTTTAATGGAAAATCGTGAGAGTGAGGCTGAGTTAAACACAACAGTTACAATTAGTGGCGAATCGACACAGTCGACACAGTCGACAACAGTCTGGTTGAAATGGTCGACATAATTATTCGTACCACCAACAAAAAGGCAATTGCTGTATGCAATTTGTACAGTAAAGAAAATCCTAGGAAAAAAAATGTCGTGGAAAAATATAAATATTCAAGAGTTCTACGTATTCTTGGGAGTTATAATTATGACAGGTCCGAATAATTCCAATACTGGACCATACATTAGATATGTCTAAATCAACTTCAAATCCATTATACCGAGCGGCTATGGGTATCAATAGATTTTGGGGCATTCTAAGATTAATTTGGTTTTGTACTGTAATGGTTTGATACTGCCAATACGACGTTCGAATAAAAGAAGATAAGGCAGCGCCGTTCCGCGATATCTGGACAATGATGAATGCCAATTTATCAGCACTTTATAAGCCGACAGAGTGTTTGACAGTCGATGAGCAAGTCTACCCATACAGAAGGAGAACGAAATGCACCCAGTATATGCCATCGAAGCCAGCAAAGTATGGAATCAAAGTATGGTGGATATGCGACGCACACAATTTATACCCAGTGAAAGGTCAAATTTAAACCGGCAAATCATCAACTTTTTAATAATAACAATAAATAAAATCGTTTGTTTATATATTGAGTATTATTTTTTATCCCTTCAGACAAATTTGATTATTTATTACTCCGCAATTTTGTAGACGCACTAAATTTTTACATATGGGTACCCGGGTACCCCGGGTATTGGTTAATGGGGGGTTTAACTTTAGATCTTAAATTTATATATTTTTTACATATTTAAATGTTTTAACATGTACGAATCGATGTTGTTAGATTCAAATAACGAGGATTTAAAAGGATTTGGTAATTTTCCGTTAGATACAAAAGATATGTGAGTAAGAAAATGCAAGAGGGTACCCAGGTACCCGGGTATTGACATAAGGGTTAAACAATATACTCGTACTGTAACAATATTTAGCGACCTTTAAACTACAAAATACCAATTACCAACTAAACCTTTTTAAAATTTTTACAAATTACTATTAATATTTATTTTATTGACTGACACCAACTCCAAAAATAACAACAGTTGTACATTGTATCATCCTAATAATTTGTAAGTTGTAGATACTGCAAGGATACGCCATTATTTTGTTACTTTTTAGTGCACTTCTTGTTTAAGAATTTTTATATATTTTGAACTCGGGTTTTCATTTTTTTATAATATTTATTTATTTCTCGCGTTTTAGTGATCTGAAGTTTGCTAACTGATTTTATTTTCTTGAAAATGGTTAACCTTCCAAACGCGCTGCTCATATGAGGCAGCGCCGTTTAATATTAAAAGTTACTACATCATCCCTTTTTGCCCTTAAGGGTTGAAATTTTTTGCTTTTAAATGTAATAACAAAACTAAGTGGATTATTCTTTCGAACAGAAAAAAAAATTATCAAAATTCGGTTAAATGCCACTATTTCATCCCCTATTTTTATCCTTAAGGGTTGGATTTTTTTCTTCAAATTGAAATGTGAAGAATTTAAAGGTACGTTGTAAGTAATAAAAATAAAATTTTCAAAATCGGGTTAGCCAGAAAAAAATTATAATTTTATTTTATCTCTAATTTTTAACTCTTTATGAGTGGAGTTTTTTTTTTGTTTAAATGGATAAGAGATTAATTTAAGGTTGTGTTCTACAAATAAAAAAAGAATTATCAAAATCGAGCTATCCAGTAAGAAGTTAATATATCATCCCTTAGTTTTCAACCCCTTAAAAGTGGAAGATTTCCCTCCAATTGAAACTGGACCCCACGAAAAGCACTAGCTTTTAAATAAAAAAAGAATTATCAAAATCGAGCTATCCAATAAGAAGTTAATATTTTATCCCTTAGTTTTCAACCCTTTAGAAGTAAAAGATGTTCCTCAAATTAAAATGGGAACACACAAAAAGCACTAGCTTTCAAATAAAAAAAGAATTATCGAAATCGAGCTATCCAATAAGAAGTTAGTATTTCATCCCTTAGTTTTCCAACCCTTAGAAGTGGAAGATTTCCCTCAAATTAAAACTGGACCCCACGAAAAGCACCAGTTTTAAACAAAAGATGTTCCTCAAATTAAAATGGGAACACACAAGAAGCACTAGCTTTCAAATAAAAAAAAGAATTATCAAAATCGAGCTATCCAATAAGAAGTTAATATTTCATCCCTTAGTTTACAACCCTTTAGAAGTGACAGCTGTTCCTCAAATTAAAATGGGAACACACGAGAAGCACTAGCTTTCAAATAAAAAAGAATTATCAAAATCGAGCCATCCAATAAGAAGTTAGTATTTCATCCCTTAGTTTTCAACCCCTTAGAAGTAAACGATTTCCTTCAAACTGAAATGGGACCATTCGGGAAGTACCAGCTTTCAAATAAAAAAAGAATCACCAAAATCGCCTATTCCAGTCGAAAATGCTGAGGTAACAAACATAAAAAAAAAAAAAATACAATCGAATTGAGAACCTCCTCCTTTTTTTGAAGTCGGTTAATAAAATATTTGCTGCGAGGCGTCACAGTACTTTCTTTTACTTTCAATTATGAAACTCGCTGTCGGTATAAAATATTTGAAATATAAGCACTGTATAACTATACATATAAACAACTATAGATCAATGGCGTGCGGTGACTTTTGAAACAAGGCATGCGGTTAGAATTGGGGGGGAGGTTATAAGAACCACATTTTTTAAATTTATTTTTCTATTTGATAAACGTGGTGTTATAAGTATTTTTTTTTAAATTAGCCTTATTCGACGATCCTTCTTACAAAAATCATCAACAACCGCAATATATAATGTATTTAAAAACCATTAAAATAGTTCTTATCCTAAAGAACAGAACATTTGTATGGCCTTTGGGTCAATAATTCAAAATAACTCACGAAAAGTATCAGTAACAATTAAATTCACTGTTTAGATTCAAAACGGCAAACGCATCTGCAGACCGTTAATCAGCTATGTTAAATGCCGAGTGCCGAGAATGCCGAGTACTAGTGCGCATGCGCGACCAATTCTAAGCAAACATTTGCATGCTACTGTCGCCAACGCATTCATTCGGCTTTTGCCGTTCATTTGATTTGGTAAACTATGCCAATTTTATGAGTGATACCTTTCATTATTACGTAAATTAAAAAAATTTATAAATGATAAAAATATATCATTTTTAGAATGATTTTACAAATTCAATTACGTAAATTAAAAATGAAATGAATAAATCATAAAAATAATCAATTTTTAAAATCGTCTTACAATACAAAGGCATGCGCCGCATCTACAGCATGTATGGACCGCACGCCTCTGCTATAGATATAGAACCTATATGTAAATACAAATTTCTAACCTTCACCCCAGAACCGCCCTTCTTCGAATTTTCCCAGGAAAAAGTTTCAAGTTAAAGTTGTGAGCATCAATCAGTCTAAGAACTATAGAAAGTTTAAAGAAAATCGTTGGAGCCGTTTCCGAAAAAAAAATGAAAAAGCTCAAAAACTCCTAGAGTAAATTGGAGCTTTCGGTTAATATATTTCAACCAAAAGCTTCGCGGCACAACTAGGTATAATATGGAGGTTAAATCTCAAGTTTGGTGAAATTCGGATAAAGCTTTTGATACGATATGGCTGTCACACACAGACATGTTTCTAAAAACCACTTTTTTGGACTCAGTGGACCGCAAAACATGTATTTCCGGTGAAAGCCCGAATTCGAAAATTCGATCCGATTACAATACTACCTTTACTAGTAAGTAGTAAAAGAAAGTAATATTTATACACTATATAGCTTATATGTACATATAAGTATACGGATTTCCAACCTTAACCCCAGAACCGTCCTTATTCGAATTTTCCCAGGAAAAAGTTTCAAATAAAAGTTGTAGCCACTAATGAGTATAAGAACTATAGAACGTTTAAAGAAAACCGTTGGAGCCATTTGCGAAAAAAAATTGAAAAAGCTTAAAAACCCCTAGAATAAACTGGAGCTTTCGGTTACCCGATTTTAACCAAAAGCTTCGCGGCACAACTACCAAGTCAAATACCAAGTTTGGTGAAATTCGGATAAAGCTTTCGTTACGATATGGCTGTCACACACAGACATGTTTCTAAAAACCACTTTCTTGGACTCAGGGGACCTCAAAACATGTATTTCCGGTGAAAGCTCGAATTCAAAAATTTGACCCAAGTACAATACTTCCTTTACTATCTATATAGTAGTAAAAGATAGTAAAAACGTGGCCACATGGTGTCACATTTTTTTTTGGTTACCTTTTAATACTCGTTGACGTTTACCTTTTACGTATTAGTTTATTTGAATTTAAAACGGGCAAAAGTTGAAAAGAAAAATGTTTTTCTAAAAATACAATCGTTTGAGATAGTCATTAACTAAAAATAAATTTGTGACACACCGTGTGGTCACAGTGTTGCTTTATCTAAACTCATGTGACAGGTCTTATAAGTTGTCTTCATCTTCAAAGCTTATTTTTCTGGAAATTAATATGGTTATGGTCTAAAATTGGAAAAAAAATTGTGTGACACACCGTGTGGTCACGGTGTTGTCCTACTATGCACCTATTAAATTATTTAAATTTAAGTAAAAAAGTTTATCTCTGTTTTTATATAGTTTATCAGAGTATAAATACAGAAATCTTCCTATGATTGAAAGGTGTGACCACACGGTGTGTCACACTTTTTTTTTTTGGTTGACTTTTAAATTTCTGGTTTTCCAGATCACTTTTTAACACCATAGACCTAGAGTCATGTAAAACAATCAAAAAACTAGAAAAGTAGTGATCAAGTCGAAATTCAAGTCAAAATCATAACTTCTATCAATGAACTCATAACAAAGTTTAAATGCTAATATTTCGTCGAATTTCTTCTCATCAAAAGGTGTGACCACACGGTGTGTCACACTTTCTTCTGACTTTTGGGTATTAAGCTCATTTATAAGAGCCCAAAATTAGAATAATTTGTGTGACACACCATGTGGTCACGTTTTTGCTGTGTTGAAATAAATGTGAAAAAAAATTTAAGTTCTCCAAAGTGTACAATGATTCCAAATTTCTTAATATCGAAAGGCGTGACCACATGGTGTGTCACACTTCTTCATACTATACTATATATAACTTATTTTTCTTGGCGTCCGTGCAGAATGGGATGTCGCTATAACAACTTATTAATATTAAATTATAATTACGTAAATGTGCCATGCCAATTTATTAATTAATGGCTGATAGGCTTGTATATGTTTCAGTATGACAACGCTCTCTGTTATCCTTACTTACGCATTCAAAACTTAGGGGTAAGTTGACGCAGCGCACGGCATTCAAACATGCCTAATTTCTCAAACCGGCTATTTATATAATTATTCTCATATTAAACATTTTATTGGGATAAAACTTTTAGTTCCAAATGCAACGGGCAACTACTAGTTTGGGTATACTCCCCAAAATTGAAATTAATTTTATAATACACCATCTGGTCACGGATATCTACTGAAAGTATCGAAATATACCAAAGTATAAAAGCTGAAATTGCATTAAGTTGCTCATGTTTGAAACACGTGACCACACGGTGTGTCACAATTTTATTTGCATTTTTTCACTCAAAAAAAAAGTTCAATGCCAAGTTAAAAATTACAATAAAATATGTGACACACCGTGTGGTCACATTGTTTTTTAGGTGAAATTAAGGCAAAAATCATTTTTTTTCAATTCTTAATTTATATAACAGGGTAAAAGCTAGTAATCTTACCAAGCTTTCATAGTCAAAAGTTGTGACAACACGGTGTGTCGCACTTTTTTTAAATTTTTACTGTAAAATACCTCATTTCTTTGAATTCATATGTGACACACCGTGTGGCCACACCTTAGAATTCCGAGAAATTCCAAAATGTAAACTCTAAATTTATAAAATTTAAATTAAAATAATTTTTTGTGTTGTTTGTCGCCAACACAACAATGTGACCATATGGTGTGTCACAATTTCTTTTCTGCATTAAAATAAAACGCATGTTGAACATATAAAAAGTGATAAATATCGATTAAAATGTTGTACACCTTGTAGTCACGGTGTTGTTTTATCAAAGTTTATATATGAAAAAATTTGTTTTTAATCACATAAAAAGTTGTGACCATACGGTGTGTCACACATAAAGATTAATAAGCTAAATGATAAAACAATTCCTCTTTCTAAAGCTCGACTTAATCACTTTAAACTGAGATGTTGAGGAACTCACTGGATAAGGTCATGGAGAAGGTTTCATCAATGTTAAAAGGATTTTGAGATAGCTACACAATTATTCAATATTTAGGAAGTTTTGCAAGTGTCAGCCAAGGTGAGTTTAATTAATTTTCCCTTGTAAGCACCCCCAAAACAAAGACGATAATGAAACGGAGATAAATTTAGAGACTAATGAACGATTTCTTGATTATTACAACAATATATTATTTGGTCAAATTTTCCATAGAATTTAATTTAATTTTGTCTTTAAATAGGTATACCTACCTGGGCAATTCTCATGAAATCTCGAAATTACCTATCAAGCAATTAATGAAAAATATTTAAATTAATTCGTCTTCATTTCCTCTTAAATTTGTAATATTTATCTTACTATAAGTGAAAAATATCGTGGTTCTCAGAATAAATGAGTTTTGACAATTTAAATGTGAGGGAATGATGACTGAGGTGAGGAAATGATGATTATATTAATTTTTCATATGAAATCGTATTATTTATTTTTTAAATATATTTTTAATTCTACAAAGTTATATTAACTTACAAATTAAAAAGTTTTTGTAAGCAAAGATGTACGAAAACCGAGTCGATCTAGTCTGAAAGTCATTACATCATAACTCATCATTCCCTCACTTTTAATCAAAATGATGAAATTTCGATGAGGGAATGACAAAACCAATCATAACCTAAAAAAATCTTGTAACATAACCGTTCGTTACCAGCTAGCTTTTTGCTACGTTTTCTACCTCTAAAAACATACTTTCGTACGTCATCAAAATTGAAATATTATAATTACATTTTTTATTCTTCACTGTGAGGGAATGATTGAATAAAATTTAATCTTTAAAATATTGCAATAAAATCTTCTTCCAACAATTACTCTAACAAACTTAAAGTTAATTCGCCATTTCAAACAACTAACCTTACTACCAACTGTCAAAAACTAATGAGAGTGTTACCAAAGTCCTCAAAAATATACCTACTTATCGACTGTTGGTAATGCTGTGAGGGAATGATTATTTTTCATGGGACAAGTGTTGAGTTAGAATTAGACAAGTTGTTGATGACTTATGATCCTAAATTCAAAGAAATTTTGAAAATTTGTTGTATTTACAATAGACAAGTCAAAGTTACAAACGGATTTTTTTAAGAAGTTCTCAATAAAAACTTTAGACAATGTTCTAATCTGGAGTTTGGGACATAGTGAGGGAATGATTTTCAGAGTACTATATATTTATTATTCCGCACATATGCCCGTACAATCTCAAAGTTATTACCAACATTTTTAGCCTTGATGATGTTCTTTCGAAAAAAAAAACATCCTAAGTCGGTTAGGTTTATTCTAAAAATTGCTAGGACAGGAATTTCAAGATCTCATGAGCATTACCCACCTATACATAAACAATTTGAAATTTTTTAACCGACTTCAAAAAAAGGAGGAGGTTCTCAATTCGACTGTATTTTTTTATGTTTGTTACCTCAGCATGTCCGACTGGGTGAAGCGATTTTGATGATTCTTTTTTAATTTGAAACCTGGTGCTTCTCGAATGGTCCCCTTTTAATTTGAAGGAAATCGTTTACTTCTAAGGGGTTGAAAACTAAGGGATGAAATACTAACTTCTTATTGGATAGCTCGATTTTGAAAATTATTTTCTTATTTGAAAGCCAGTGTTTTTCGTGTGGTTCCATTTTAATTTGAAGGAAATCGTTCACTTCTAAGGGCTTGAAAACTAAGGGATGAAAAACTAACTTCTTATTGGATAGCTCGATTTCGATAATTCTTTTTTTATTTGAAAGCTAGTGCTTTTCGTGTGTTCCCATTTTGATTTGAGAAATTATCTTTCACTTCTAAAGGGTTGAAAACTAAGGGATGAAATATTTACTTCTTATTGGATAGCTTGATTTTGATAATTCTTTTTTTATTTGTAGAACACAACCTTAAATTAATCTCTTATCCATTTAAACAAAAAAAAAAAAAAACTCAACTCATAAAGGGTTAAAAATTAAAGATGAAATAATATTATAAATTTTTTCTGGCTAACCCGATTTTGATAATTTTGTTTCTATTACGTACAACGTACCTTTAAATTGTTCACATTTCAATTTGAAGAGAAAAATCCACCCCTTAAGGATGAAAATAGTGGATGAAATAGTGACATTTAACCGAATTTTGATAATTTTTTTTCTGTTGGAAAGAATAATCCACTTAGTTTTGTTATTAAATTTAAAAGCAAAAAATTTCAACCCTTAAGGGCAAAAAGGGATGATGTAGTAACTTTTAATATTAAACGGCGCTGCCTCATATGAGCAGCGCGTTAAGAAGGTTTAACCATTTTCAAGAAAATAAAATTAGTTATCGAACTTCAGATCACTAAAACGCGAGAAATAAATAAATATTATAAAAAAATGAAAAACCGACTTCAAAATATATAAAAATTCTAAAACAAAAAATGCACTAAAAAGTAACAAAATAATGGTGTATCCTTGCAGTATCTACAACTTAAAAATTATTAGGATGATACAATGTACAACTGTTGTTATTTTTGGAGTTGGTGTCAGTCAAGAAAATAAATATTAATGGTAATTTGTAAAAAGGTTTAGTTGGTAATTGGTATTTTGTAGTTTAAAGGTCGCTAGATATTGTTACAGTTCGAGTATATTGTTTAAAAGTTCATTTGAAAAATAATTTTCATAAGGTATTCTCTTTTTTTGCTAAGTACCAATATAGTCGTATTTCCTTGGCTGACACCAACTCCAAAAATAACAATAGTTGTACATTGTATCATCCTAATAATTTGTAAGTTGTAGATACTGCAAGGATACGCCATTATTTTGTTACTTTTTAGTGCATTTTTTTGTTTTTTTATATTTCCAGAAAACTTCAATATGTATTTATCAAAATTTATTTTAATTTTTTCTTAAATTTTTATCCTGAAAGGATGGAGTTAGTTTTGTAGAAAACTTTATAGAAAAAATCCCCAAGTTGAGCCTTGGAACCTTCAGTAAGAACCTAGGAAATGTAATATTTATTTTTTAAACTTGCTCCTGTCAAAAATACAAAATGTGTCAAATCAACAAATTTTTCGTGTAATGCAATGAAAATAGAATGTTCATTTTCTTCGTAGTACTTTACGTGTTTCGATGTTCCATCTTTATCAGTGAAAATTTCGATTTTGTCATGAATAATCCGATTTTTACGATCGTCTATCTCTCCTTCGACATTATAATTCTGTACTGCTTCTATTTATTCATGTCGCCATACTTAAACAGTGAATAGCCAAGCTTTCCAAAGCTCTCACATATGTGAATTATATTTAAAATAAAATTTTCGAAAAAAATCTTTTTTTTTTCTTTTAAGTTTAAAACAAATATTAACGTAAAAATAAATATCCAATATTTGTATGTAATGGAAATTTATTTCATCCAAGCGAAAAGTTATTCGATTTATTGTCTATATTATAGTCTTCCTTGTGTTGGTCCTATCCAATATAATGTTGTGCTTCTTCTTCGTATATATACATACATACACGAAACTTTCTCATATAAAACTTTGGAAAGTTGGTCGTTAACTCGCACACAAGTCACTTTCAATAAATCAGTTTTGAAGTTAATTGACTCATATTCAATATACAAGTATATCTGAGTTTTCCTCGAACGATTTTTTCCCCGTCTCGCCAAGTATAAATCACAACGACGACGTGTAACTTTGTCCTGAGCCACGTCAAGAAATATCGATCGCTTTTCGGTCGTATATGTATCTACTAATAATTTTAAGATGTCTCGGTGGTTTTTCGTTCCCTCGGGAACAGACACATCTGTTGTGGCTAAGTGACAACTTACTTTTGCACTTAGATGCATTTAACACCATATCAACAATTATTCGTTAATGAACTGCAACAATGCCTTTTTAATAATTAAAACAACTTCGCGTTACTTTTCTTTAACCAATGAATAAATGATTAACTAAAGACGACTCCATGTTTTATTAATTTGTGAGCTTCTTAACATCTTTTCTATTGTCCAGTGAGGCTTTATATATATTTTAATACGTACAAAGAAGAAGCAAAAAATTGCTGTTTAAGTAACCTATTTTAGTAATAAGGTATAATACGGGAACAGACAACAATAGACATAATAAAAAATCAATATTTTACTTTACATTGGCTTTTGTGTGAAAACTTGGATTTTTCTTTCGTTTATTTTATACTTACTTACTTACAACTGTAGCATGAAACAGATTTGTTAACAGATTATTATCGTTTAACAGTAGGAAAAATATAATGTATTACATCGATCGTGTATATTAGAAGAATAATACCTAAGACATAATATTTTTAAAGCTTCTTATAATGGAGGTTATAATTATACGAAAACGAAATATTAAATTGTACAAAAATCATAGTGAGCTTTGAATATTTCGTTGTTTAACCTATAGAGAGCTGAGTTTTGTGTTTCGTCCAATTAAAATTAATGAAATCAAAGACTGCTTGATTCATGGTTTAAAGAAAATGTTAACTTTATATTCAAAAGTAAGATATGATAAGTACTAATTGAAAATTTGAAAATATTTTCAGTCTATATTTCAGTAATTTAATTCCCTTTAGTTTTGTCAAAGACAAGAAAACATCTAGGTTTCAATATACAATCCAAAATGTCTGCTACGACGCGTCACAATACTTTCTTTTACTGTCCTTATTAGAATTTTTCTAGGAAAAGGTTTCAACATAAAATTTGTAGTTTAAAGAAGTATAGAAAGTTTAGAGGAAATTGATGTTGTTTTTAAAAAAAGTTTTAAAAGCTCAACAAGTCATAGAATTTAGTGAAGCTTTCGTTCAACCGGTTTCAGCCAAAAGCTTTGTGCCACAAGGCAATAGATAAAATATGATAGCAAGATTCCAAGTTTGGTGAAATTCGGATAAAGCTTTCGATACAAAGCTTCCTCTACTATACAGGGTGTCCCAACGTCACTGGCCATTAGAAGTCTCCGGAAAGCCTGAAATAATAGAAATCTGAAAATTGAAATCATAGCCTAACTAAATTGGTGCTACCTTCTTAAAATATTTTTAGTTCTTTGACACTTCTCGTTATACCGAAAGTCGACATTCAAATCGTTATTTCAAATGGAATATTACATAGCTCGATTGAATTAATAATTTTGGGCATTTTTCATAGTAACAAGATCTCATCTAATCCTTAAGATTTTTGAGCAAAAAGAAATTTTCTTGAATTTTGCAGCAAACGGACGTCCTGTAAAAGGTCCGAAACTCTCACATTAAATTATGTAGGAAGCTCGACTTAAGCTCGTTTGAGAACTAAAAGGTTCAGTTACACTCGAAATTATCAAAAATAATAAAATTCGTTTCTAAGTATCTGTAATCAAATGTATCGTAAAGTGGGACGTGCTAAATTGTGCAAAATATCAAATTTTTTTAACTAGGGTTTGCAAAAACTTGAATTTTTGTTAAAACCGGTTTTTCGGTTTTTTTCCTACCTTTTAAACTCGGTTAATCGGTTAAAAACCGGGGTTTTAAGAAAATTAAATCTATAATAAAATCACACCACACCATTCATTAATGATTTATTTTTTATTTTTAATTCAACTTCAGATATACGAGTAAAAGTTAATTTGCAAATTTCAAAATTTAATAAAACTCATAAAAAACATAAAAAACATGTTTAACGAGTAATTTTACTCTAACTTACTTCTAATTTTACTGTCAACAAATTAACTCTGATTAAGGCATTTAAAAGTAATTCTAAGTCGCTCGTTCTTTTCCCGGTTGTTTCAAATAACTGACATTCTTTTCTATAAACGTTCATCATTGAGCGACATTTTCACTTCATTCAACTTTACTATGTATTTGAATCTCACTATCCTCACCTACAAATTTTTTGGTTTTGATTCAATTTGAATCATTCTTTCTTATAATCGCATGCTAAAATTTAACAGAACTGATTTTGACGAATATGGCAGAGCAATTACTCCCGTTTGCATACCTAATTGATTTGATTTTTGCATAATTTGGGTCTTTTAAATACTTCACCCAAGTTCTTCTGTAAAATGCATTTAAATAATATTAAATACAATTTTTAAAAATCCCGATTATTTTTATTGAATAACCGGGTTTTCGGTTTTTGATTTTTACTTAAAAAACCGGTTTTTAAAAACCGGTTTTTAACCGGTTTGCAAACCCTAGTTTTAATGGCCCCACCTAATCTTACCCTGTTTGGTTCTTCTTAAAATTACCCACAGTTTCAGCCAAGTGTGAGGATTTTCGAGTTATCGTTGAAAATATTAACATATAACGTTAAATCCGTAATTTAAACTGCATAATCGAGCTTAATGCTTTATGCTCAGCAGTTGTTGGCCATGTTTTCAGGTAGGTTTTATTTTGTC
This sequence comes from Sisyra nigra, assembly GCA_958496155.1. Lineage (NCBI taxonomy): Eukaryota > Metazoa > Arthropoda > Insecta > Neuroptera > Sisyridae > Sisyra > Sisyra nigra. The sequence continues at coordinate 4,154,748 of OY292315.1, forward strand.
ACATTTTTTGTTCATAGAGAACAAGTTAAAAATTGCTTGGTTGTCGTATTATTTGAATTTCAAAGAAAACAAAAAAGAATCAAAATATATTGACAAATCGTTGTTATAACCCCTCTAGGTAGTCACGCGCAACTGAGATTTGGCTATAAACTTAGTAGAAAAATGATATTTTCATTATTTGCAACAATCACGTTTGAATTTTTCATATCTTTTACAATAACTTGAAAATTCTTACCCCTCGCTATAGGGATATGAATAAACATAGATACCAGAGGCGTGCGCCGTACATGCTGTAAATGCGGCGCATGCCTTTGGATTGTAAGATGATTTTAAAAATTGAATAATTTTTATGATTTATTAATTTAATTTTTAATTTACGTAATTGCTTTTGTAAAATCATTGTAAAAATGATATATTTTTATCATTTATAAATTTTTTAATTTACGTTATAATGAAAGGTATCACTCATAAAATTGACATAGTTTACCAAATCAAATGAACGGCATAAGCCGAATGATTGCGTTGGCGACAGTAGCATGCGATTCTTTGCTTCGAATTGGTCGCGCATGCGCACTAGTCCGGTCGAATACTATCTCTCTCAGCATTTAACATTGCCGATTAACGGTCTGCAGATGCGTTTGCCGTTTTGAATCTAAACAGTGAATTTAATTGTTACTGAGTGTGAGTTATTTTGAATTATTGACCTAAAGGCCATACAAATGTTCTGTTCTTTAGGATAAGAACTATTTTCGTGGTTTTTAAAAACATTATATGGTGCGGTTGTTGATGATTTTTGTAAGAAGGAGCGTCAAATAAGGCTAATTTAAAAAAAAAAATACTTATAACACCACGTTTATCAAATAAAAAAATAAATTTAAAAAATGTGGTTCTTATAACCCCCCCCCCCCACTTCTAACCGCATGCCCTGTTTCAAAAGTCACCACACGCCACTGATAGATACCTACTGTATTAATGTAGTAATTCTATTTATATAGAGATAAAGTACCTACCTATAACTATTTTAATCAACAGCGAGTTTCATAAAAGAAAGTAAAAGAAAGTAAAAGAAAGTACGGTAACGCCTCGCAGCGGGTATTTTTAGTTGCTTCGATAGAAAAACTAAATAACTTTATGAGAAAACTCAAAGTAAGCTTTGAGAACCGAGTGTTTTGTCCAATGAGAAACCACCTTTATTTAATCAACCAATAAACGTTTAATTTTTCATAGGTTTCTTGATCAAGATTTTGATTCGTTTAAGTATCTCAATCTGTAGAAAAATTTAACTTAAATGTTATGTTTATGATATACTAGCTAATACCCGCTCGCTTCGCTGAGTGTATCTAAATTTAAATGATTGATTAAAAAATTCCCTACGTTCATAGCGATATATAAAAATAATTTTGACAAAAAAAATGAGAGATACTTTCAAACTTTAGATCCAAAGAAAATTCATCAAAATTCGTAAAAATACATTTCAAGAAAGAGATGTTAGATGTCTCACATCAACTTCTATTCGTTTTTTAGTAAAAAACTACCTGTATTCCTTCCTTTAGGACTTGAAAATCTTTCATACCAAATGTCATTTAAAACCATACAGCTATTTTAGGGGGCTTCCATTAATTGCGTGAGGCATTTTTTGCAATTTTTGAAATTCCATCCCCTCTCTTCTGGTAAGATATCATGGGATTTGGCATAACCCTATCCCCCAACCCGCAATCTAATGTGATACTTTTCAAAACAAAAAAAAACGTGATATTTGCGAGACCTTCCCTTTCCCCAAAGTAAGATTAGATTAGATTCGGCTCGACCCCATCGGCCCCTGAACGCCTCACGTAATTAATAGATGTTCTCTTAAAAGAATAGATGAGTAGCTATCCTACAGGATCTTTAACAAAACTTCATTAAATTTCGTTCCGTTAAGTAACTAATTGTTAAATTTTGAAATTTTTAGATTATTATTTTAATACGTTTATTTCTAATTAATATCTTCGACAATGATCAATGAAAAAATTCAAATATTTTAAACAATTTCATTATTAATTTTATCGGGTGTTATATTGAAATTCATATTTTATTTTTCAGTAAAAATTGTTAATTTTTTAATTTCAACTTTGTAGAGATTTCTTTCGTTAGTGTGTTAAATTGGAAGAAAATGCGTTAAAATTCAATTTCACGAACTTTACCGAAACTTTTTAAATGTACGGTTCCTGTAAGATATAATTGTTTTGTCATCCCATGAGAACCATGCATTATTCTAGCCTTAAAAGTAAGCTATATCATTCTCCCCCAAACTACCACCTTGCAAAAATCATATCAATCCTTAACTATGGGGTAATTAAAAAAACATACCTATCTCACGGGAATAGTAGGGTAGACTGGGTACGGTTGAAACGGTGGACGGTTGAAACAAAGCGAATATCTTTTGAACAGTGCTAGATAGGGTGAAGGGTGTAAGAGAAGTTCGAAGCAGTAGACAAGTCCAAACCTAAATTTTGTAGTTGCGTTGCTCATCGGGTCCTGTGAATGTCAATAGGAGACCCCATTGTATTTTTTGACGGAAAAGTAAGTTTTTTGGTCCGTACATTTTTGAAATTATTATGGTTTTTTTTAAAGTTACGGAATTGAGAGTTTTGTATCGTTTTAATTGAAGATTTTAGAATATGGTAGTATGATTAGTATTTATTTAAATTTATTTTCATTGTTACTGTAAACCGTTTTATACTTATAAGGTTGGTTGGGGACAGTTGAAACATTTTTTGTGGGTACGGTTGAAACAGTTTAATTATTTAATTTACTTGCATCTTAGATGCCAAGGGTACGCCAAAGAAAGACTACGAGAGGTGGGACCGACTTAGCAACGTTTAAACAAGCCTATGAAAATGTAAAATCGGGATCTTCACTAAGAAAAGCGGCAGAAAAAAATTGGTTGTCTGTAAAGTCGGTTTACGGACGATAGTTTTACGTGATAACGTCATAAAGAATACCTAATTGATGAAAAATTGTGTACGTTTATGAATTGAATTATCATTATTTTGTATAACACAAAGATGGAGTTAATTGAAAATTAACAATTTTTTAAAAATTAAATCAGACATCCTTCATATGAAATTTATGAAATCCTTCATAAAATTATGAAGGAAATCAATTAAATCTTATTAAGTAAATTGTAAAAGAAAAAACACAAAACACGTTGTCCAGGATATAACAATAATATCGTGCCTCTCTATCACTTGTATCGCATTCTCGCTTGCACGCACAGGCTCAAACGGAACGTGGCACTTTTTCATGCAGGCTACCCAGTATTCATCAATTTATAAGACGTTATCACGTCAAAAATGAACTAAACAGAACTAAACCATACACATGAACTAAACCACTGTTCTTTGTTGAGATATTTTCGTAAACGAGATGCAGCTGGTGGCAATGAAAATCAAGAAATGGGTTATAAGGCCCATAATCGAGTGTTTAATCAGGAAAAATCTATTTTATAAGTAATATTCTTTGTAAAAATTACAGTCATTAACATATGATCATCATTGAGTTTAGTTTGTTGTAATTGCTATAGTTAATATATGACTATAAAAGCTGTTGAAAAGTACCTAATGTTAAATTATATCGCCAAAAACTTGAATATTAATAAAAAATATTTGCCATACCTACCTGTGCCATTAAAGGTTGTAAAATGTTATTTGATGATTAATAAAACAAAATTATTTACTATTAAGTTCTATTATTTGTATGTGTTTCAATTGACCCCAGGCACTGTTTCAACCGACCCTGGTATGGGGACGTTTGAAACAAAAAATATTTTTTTTTTAAATACGAGTTTACACAAAAAATACAAAACTGTGATCTTAAATAATATTGCCGATTAAAAGACAGATACACGGTCTTCCATTTAATTTATTTCCGTCATCGCTCGCTCAAATTATACCGATGCTATTGCCGATAAACGGTAAAATGTTTCAACCGTACCCAGTCTACCCTACATCTCTCCTGAGTAAAAAGTAGATCAAGTCTTCTTAAGGAAAATGAGTTAAGACTTTATTTCGTGGATTTTAATGAAACTGCTTTTAAATACACGGCACTTATACAATACATAATTGTTTAGCTATCCCATGGGAACTGTTTATTATTCCGGTATGAGAAGTAATCTATATCATTATCTGACCCCTAAACTACCACATTACAAAAAAGGAAGTTAAAATTTTGCTCTGTAAAAAAACAAAAAAATATCTATCCAACGGGAACCGTACATTTTTTCTGGATATAAAGTATACTATATGTTAAATCGGATTATAATCTATATCTATGCCAAATTTCATTCAGATTCATTCAGTACTTTTTGAGTGAAAGAGCAACAAACATCCTTACAAACTTTCAAATATAAGTAAGATGTAGTTATGCCAATATTTGGCAATCTATTAAAAATAGAAATAATATTTTGACATATTATTTGTAGAAAATTTAATTTTTTTAATCTTTCTATGAACAATTTCTTTGTAAATGTCCTTGGTTTTTGAGATAAAATCCAAAAAGTCAACTTTCATCAATCAGTAAACTAACTTAAAATTGATTCAAGAACGAATGACTTAATGTTGACGTAAGTCGTGTAAAATGAGTTCACTCTTAGAATTTGTGAAGACATTGACATAAAGCATGAAACACATTTCCAAGACAATATAAACTTGATAACGACACACGAACATTTTGCACGAATTTCGCCCATTCACCCCCCAGTACAATTGTGTTAATCAGCCCTCATTACCCTACACATATCGTATATATATTATAAGGAACAGCACATATACCTATTGTAGGTAAATCTGTGTGGTTTCCATTTTATAACTTTCCATATGCTTCCAAAATCTCCACCAAATTTTCCTATATAATTAAATATCAAGAACAAATTACCATCAAATGCATCAAAACCACCAACTGAAAATTCATATGCAACTGCAGTCTGTGTTAATTAAATCAACATTTTCCATAATTTTTAATTAAAAATCTCGAAAGATTGCATTTCTGATATTCTCAAAAGCTCGATCTAAATATTTTTATACTGTTTCAAACATGGAGTCATGGGTTATGACTTTGATTAATTCCGTTGAGGGAAAATCGTAAAACTTGTCTTCTTACCAGATTGAAATTAAAGTGCATTTCCATTTTAAATCGAAAAGCACATTACGTGTGTGTGTGTGAGAGAGAGAAGACTTGGTAACAATCTGGTTTTCATCCCATTCTTTTGTTGTATCGTTCGAAAGCACAATAAGTTTCAAGCCCAGCTTTTGTTTTATTTAATTATAATTAACATTAGAAATTTAAATTGTAATCAGACCGCCCATTGAGTGAAGACGAAGAAGAACACAAGGATAGAGAAATTGAGCTTGAAAGCTCGTTATTTATTTTCTAGTTAACATAATTCGCATAGTTTTTGCTTTAGTAACAGATACATTTTCTAAGCAATTTGTCTATTTCTTAATTTTTTTTTTTATATTTTATCTTGTATGGGGAAGATGCCCTTTCATGAAGATGGAGCTTTTCAAATTGACTGGGAGTCATTAGTGTGTCATATATCCGTTTCCTGGCTCGTTTCTTCATTGAAAAGCATCGATTCAATTCGTATGGGAGTGGAAAAGTCTCTTTAGCAAATTTTCACTAACTCGGACAACAATTATTCGACAAAGCTCGTGAACTTTATGGGACGAACTTCGACAATTGGCTTCGTGAATGGTTGTACGTTTCAATGGGTTTCAATCAAAACTTAAAATTTTTCAATGACTTATCGCTAGTCTTGTCTTGGGTTTAAAGTTGAGGGGCTAATTTTGATGTCTATGATTCATCGTTGAAACCTTGAAAGCTTATGGTTTTGGAATTCTGACAATTTCTTGTAAGTTTAAGGATAAACTAAAAAAAAATCACACACTTTCATTTACTAGGATAACAGTAATTCGTTAAAGCTCTCAAACTTTCAACTTTGATTATTGCCTACTTTAACTTGTAACTTGTTTTAAAAACTTTTTCAATGCCTAGTTTTTTTTTGGGTATTTAAAAAGCGTGAATTTTTCAGAAATTTTTTTGGGTCTTGATACCCCAAAATTATTTCTAAAGAATCGAAAACTTTAATAAGCTCTTAAAAAATTTTATTTCCTGTACAATTTTTATTAGTTTTCAAATAAAATTAAAGAAACAGGCCACAAATATTCACTTACAAGAATAAAAATTAATTGTCAAAGCTCCAGAAGTTTAAGCGACGACAATTTTCCTTTTTTTTGCATTAATCAGTGGGTTTCTTAAGGCATTAGTCCTTCTACTACTATGACAAATTAAAAAAAAAATTGGAGGAACTGTTTTCAAAAAAAAAAACTTAAAAAGCTCAAAACTTGTATAATAAAGTGAAACTTTTGGTCAACCGATTTCAACCAAAAACTTCGCGGCACAACTAGATTCTAATATGCAGACAAAATTCTAAGTTTGGTGAAATTCGGACAAAGCTTTCGATACGGTATGGCTGTCACACACAGGTTTTTAAAAACCACTTTTTTGAACTCAGGGGACTTCGACGTAAAATTCGACCAATACTTCCCTTACTATATAGTAGTAAAAGAAAGTAATTAAAGTTTTAAATAAATCAAAACTATTCTTGTGATAGATCAAAATAAAATGATTATACCTAGGAATTCTATAAAAAAAATTTTTTTTTAAAAATCATTAGTCAAGTCATACAATATAAAACAAGCTTTTAATGTTTTTTAAATCACAAAAATTCTATGAAAGTTTCAAATGAAACTTAGGATAAGATCCAAAATACCAGAATTTGTTAAAGTTTTCAAAAGTTGAGCTTTTACCAAAAACTTGCACGAGCTTTTCGTGCTTTTTGAATCTCGAAAATTCTTATAAAAATTTCGATTTTTCAAGGGAAAGATCGCAGAAAGCTGATTAATTTTTTACTGCTTCCGCACAAAGCGATGAGCTATTATTTTTCAAAGACTAGAGGAGGTTCGATTGAGGCCAGTTTGTGAACAGTGGAAGGATGTGATAAATGATAATATTGATTAAAATTGCATCGTAGCATTATTAATGGTTTCCATTGACTAATAATGGTCACGTAACGAGGGTGAAAAACACTTTATCAACACGAAAACTGAGAAAATATTATTTTATATACTCTTTATGTCTCTTCTATCATTTGTACGATTTGGCTTCACATTAAATCAACTCTTTATACTTTATTTTGTTTAATATAGTTGATACAAAAAAAATAAAGGAATTTAGATGCACTTTGTTTTTGTTATTTATAGTCGCTTGGAACGTCTAAGGTCATCAGCGACTGAGATGCACTTTTTGTTTGTTTGTATGATTTGTTATTAAATTCTTTTACTACTATATAGTAACGGAAGTATTGTAATCGGGTCAAATTTTTGAATTTGAGCTTTCATCAGAAATAGATGTTTTGAGGTCTCGTGAGTCCAAAAAAGTGGTTTTTAGAAGCATGTCTGTGTATGACAGCCATATCGTATCGAAAACTTGATCTGAATTTCATCAAACTTGGAATTTGACCTCCATATTATATCTTATTGTGGCGCGAAGCTTTTGGTTGGAATCGGTTGAGCAAAAGCTCCACTTTATTTATGGAGTTTTTGAGCTTTTTCAATTTTTCTCGAAAATGGCCCCAACGATTTTCTTTAAATTTACTATAGCTCTTAGATTCATTAGTGGCTACAACTTTAATTTGAAACTTTTTTCTGGGAAAATTCGAATAAGGGTGGTTCTGGGGTAAAGGTTGGGAATTCGTATAAGTAATATGTACAATGTACGCAAAGGGTGTATGCATATAGTTCTGTTTATAGCTATACAGTGCTTATATTTCATACATTTTATACAACTTATACCAACAGTGAGTTTCATAATTGAAAGTAAAAGAAAGTACGGTGACGCCTCGCAGCAGATATTTTTTAAATGGATACAACTTTTGAGCATTTTTGTCTTTAATTCAAGTTCAATGTTTTAGTAAGACAAAAAAAAATAAGTGATGAAATAACACTAGTGAAAAAAACGAAAATAACAAATAATTAAATAACTTTTTGATCCCTTAAAAGTTGAAAATTTTTTTTGAAGAATGAAAAATAGGGGATGAAAATTTTTTTTCAGGAAAAATCAAATTTTGTGTATTATTTGTAACTATGTTAGCTGATTGGTTTTTTTATTTAAGTGGCACTAAACAAACCACAATGATAAAAAATGCACAACAAAAACCTGATTAATTCGAAAAATAGAACAAAAATTTCAAGTTATCCAGGGTCTAAATTTAGTATGTTTTTTGAGAAAGAGTTTGCGTTTTTTGTGGTAGTTTTTTTAAACATTAAATCGATTAACTTGAAGAAATCTCAATCATAAAAATTCATCAAAGAATTTTATATAAAATCAAGAGAAAAAAGTGGAAAAGAGCTTTTTTCTTGGAGGCAAATCTTCACTAGTGCGACTTTACATGAAGCTTATGACGCTCCTTATAACAGATCGAGGACCTTTCAAAGCCTCTTAACATACACATTAATACTCCCATGAAGCTTTAACATTCCCATACTCTCGTAAAGCTTTGAACAATTCACAGTGGTTAAAAGTCTGAAGAAGTGGAGAGTTTGTGTGTGTGTGTGTGTGTATTTATATAAATCACAAGTGTAGTTCACATTAGCGTGTTTATGGACCACGTTCAACAATGTTCACGACAAGATGCTACTCTTTTTATATATATATGTATAGGTGTATGAAGAGAAGGAGTAGCAATTTTAGCTACTAGAGTTTTTAATGCACTGTGTCGGAGAAAAGCCGCTTTTCCGCGACTTTTCGTCGGGTTAATAAATAAGTCGGTGTTGTTAGTCGTGTTTTTAAACTCGCCACATTAACGATGTACCACGTAGGTACACCTAGCTGTAGGATACATGTTATGATTATTATTTTCTTAATGACTATCTCACCGGGACAATTTGTCGGTGGGAAAAATTTAAAAATTCATCTTTGAAAAATTTCAAATGGTTCAGATGTGAATACATAAGTGAAATGGATGATGATGGTGTGTTAATTTACCTTTGTTACTTGAGTCTTTGTTAAGCATCCTTTTAGTATAGGGTGGCTACAAACCGGGGATTTTTAAAGAATTTAAACTACTAAGAAAGCTTTTGTCAAGCTTCATTTATATCTATGGTTTGAAACTTAGTTGTTGAGCTCAGATTTAGCTTTCCGAACGACAATTAAGTATAAGATTTTTTGTTTTGATTTTGATACCTCTTACCAAGAAGCTTTCTGTAAAATTACCTTAAATATCTTAAGAATTTTCTGGGAAGTTCCGAATTTATCTTCAAAATTCCAAATTTTTAAAGTTAAACTTCTATAGGCGCATTATAAAAAAATGATGAGAGTCAAATTTTTAGATGGACGGCCATCTTGAGACAAAAATCAACAAAATGAAGTTAGCCGCAAAACCACTGGGTTTCTTGGCGCGCGTAGTTTGAATTTTTGTTATATTTATTTACTTATATATTTATTTTTATATTTAAATTAAAAATATTTATATATACAAATGACACATATTATTAATAAATAAGTTATTACTTTTCTCGAATTTTGCAATAGCTGTTATAGGTACTATTTGAAGTTTAATGATGAAAATGACGTCTGCATTTCATGCATATTCTTAGTTATCACGAAATCTGGGATTCTGAAATGATTCAACCATCTTAGAATAATAATTTAGTAACACAAGATATGAATAAGATTAAGACATTTACTTTGACAAGTAGCTACTTACTTTATTTTGCAATTTCTATGTAGCTTCGTTTTCATAACATGCATGAATTGTTAACCAGAAAAATGATCCTGACAAATTTTATAAACGTCTTGCAGCTTTCTTTGGATATTATTTATTGATACAAATTAAAATATTTTTCTCTTAATTTTATTTTTAATAATTATATCTTTAAATATATATATATTATTATTATTAAATATTAAATTACATTTTTTCAAAATTGATTATTTGAATAAAATTAATAAAAACTAATTTTTAATGGTACCAAAGAAGTATAACTTCTCATGCGCTTACATAATTACACGCAACCACTTTTTTCTTCTGTGGTCACACCCTGTATCAACATCATATGTAGTTATCCCCAAGTATTTAAAGTCTTATAATTTGTATATGAGCTTGTCCCTTGTAAGGGCTATTGGGGTAACCTTTTGAAACAATTTCTAATGTAAAGGTTTTTAAGTTTTTTTTTGTTTTTAAGGTTCAAATTCAAAACAAGCCTTTTTAAGTTTTTATATGTCTTAGTCTAAACCTTAGTGTCTAAAGCTCTAATTTGTTTTGGGTGGTATTTTCATTAAAACAGTTAATTTACAAATGTAAAAGTCAAAAGTAGGGGTATTTGGGGTAATATGGAATATCTTGAGAGCAATTTCTAGTTGTTAAATGAAAAAAAGCTTAAAAAGCTTTTTTTTCATTATTTATTCATTTTTGAATTTTAAAACTTAGTTTTCTTCACCCCAAAACCGTCATTATTCGAATTTTCCTAGGAAAAAATTTCAAATAAAAGTTGTAGCCTATTTCATTAGTCTAAGAACTATAGTAAGTTTAAAGAAAATCGTTGAAGCCGTTTCCGAAAAAAAAATTGAAAAAACTCCTAGAATAAAGTGGAGCTTTCGGTTAACTGACTTCAACTCAAAGCTTTGAGGCACAACTAGATATAAAATGAAAGACAAATTCCAAGTTTGGCGAAATTCGGAGAAAGTTTTCGATACGGTATGGCTGTCACATACAGACTTACACACACACACACAGACATGTTTCTAAAAGCCACTTTTATGGGCTCAGGGGACCTCAAAACATGTATTTCCGGTGAAAGCTCGAATTCAAAAATTTGACCCGATTACGATACTTCTTTTACTATCTATATAGTAGTAAAAGGGAGTAAAAAAGTCTTTTCAAGTTTTATATGTCTTAGTATTAACCCTAGTGTTCAAAGCTCTAATTTGTGGGTGGTATTTTCATTTAAACTGTTCCACGGCCATCATGAAAATTATTACTTTATACTTAAATTCGAATAATTTTCAAATGTAAAAGTCAAAAGTAGGGGTATTCGGGGTAATATGGGATATCTTTAGAGCAATTTCTAGTTGTTAAATGAAAAAAGCTTTTTTTTGCAAGATTTATTCATGTTTGAATTTTAAAACTCAGTTTTCGAGCTTTGATTTTTCCTTAATATCGATGATTAAGTGAAAAATCATATTTTTTGGTCTCTCTACTGACAAAATTACATTGAGTATCTTCGAAAAATTTTCCTGAGAAATCTTTTCTAGAAAATTTATTCTTGAGTCACACTCTGTATCAATTTCTTGTATCTCATTGTTGTAAGGTTTTGATTTGAAATACGAATATAATATGAGGTAATTTTCGAGCTTTTGACGCACTCTCGTGGGAGTGATTGTGGCCGGAAAGTGGAACACAATGCGGATGATTCATACACACACATACACACACAAAATTTCAGCCTGGGCCAATGAGTGACGTGGGAGTCACAAAATCAAGGTCAAAAAGCCAAAAATTTGCGCACCTGTGTGTCTACCTATCTATGTTTCCTATTATTAAACAAAAAGCTTTCGTTCAATAATAATTTACATTTCGATTCAGTGACAAAACTGTCACTTAGAGTCACGTAGATTGATATTTATTTCACGCCGAAGATACGACATAAATTTCATTTCGTAAAAGTCTTGCAGGTAAATATGCAGCAACACGATCATGCACCGATGCTGCACCTGTCAAATGCATATATTATTACATCTCTGTTAAAACTAGGTTATTCCCCGTTGCAAAGTGAAAAATAAATTTCTCCAATGACCGTTTAATGTGAGCTTAAATATACCATTTATGTTATGTGTATGATGTTAAAGCTTTTGATTGTAAGGTTAAAAGCTTTGTTTCGAGAAAAGTTCGTTTGTGTGTCGTACAACCCCATATTGACTCTCTTTAAATGCACTTTTCTCAGCTACCAAAAACTGCATACACCTCTTAATTGATGTAGTAAAAGTCTCGGTGAAAGCTCAATATTTATTTTTAATCTACACTTTTGTGGGTTTTCAGGTGAAAAACTTTTACGTTTCACGTTCACGTTAAGCCACAACATTAACCTATTATTTCAAGTCGTGTTCTTGTACAAATACTGTTTTAAAAAACACTCTCGAATGTAAGAGTCGTAGAAAATAGCCTCGTTAATAATAAAATAGAATTTGTTTCCTTTGAAACTTGAGAAATCAATCCGTTTTTACGTGGGTTTCAAACGATAAACATTGAGTTGAATAATTGATTGGGGAAATCAATACAGATTAGGTGTTTTGGGGTTTGAATCTTGACTAAATTAATCATTTTTACCAAGATTTAAAAAAAAAAAAAAGAAAAAAGTTTATTTTTAGTTTGTTTGTTTGCTAACTTCTCTAAAATCAGTTGACAGTTTTTGATAGTTATTATTTGATTGAGTAAATCATTATTTCAAAATTAATCTTCTTATAGTTTGGAGGAAAATGTTCACCCCTAAAACCTGAAAATAAGGGGTTTAAAAAGTGCTTTTTTGGATGAAATTAAACTCAGTAGAACCACAATTATTTTCTTAAAGAATTTTCTTTAGAAATGAGAATTAACAATATCTTTAAATTACTTTTTAAGTCTATAAAGCTTGAACGAGCTTTTTTTGAATTTATACTCCTATGAGTTCTTGTAAAATTTCAGTTAAAGCCTGGAAAAAATATCACAAATTACTATCTAGAACAAAAATTATTCATCAAAGCTCTTAAACTTTAAGCTTTATAATAGGCTTAGGCAAAATCTTTTTTAAAATCTGGTGATAGAAACTGGGAAATTCTGGAAACAAACAATTTATAAATCCTCGTTTGAGCTTTGGAAAATTGAACGAGCTTTTTAATAATTTTTGAAAACCTAATTAGTTTTTGAAAGTTTCTGAAGAAATTCAGGAAAAGTTCACAATTTTTTTTTAAGCATAAGACAACAATTATTTATTAAAGTTTTGAAATTTTGAGCTTTGAGAGTGAATAACAAATTTTTGTTGGTGTTAGGGAAAAAAAATTTTTTTGATGGCTGACAACTTGTAGTTTTTATAATTAAGGAAATATTTAAAATCGATTTTTAGAAATCATCGCTTGTACTTCTGCATACTTGAAAAAGCTTTTTATGTTTTTTTAGTTTGTTTGTTCACTAACTTCTTAAAAATCAGTTGACAGATTTTGATAATTTCTTCTTGATTGAATAGAGCATTATTTCAAAATTAATCTTCTTATAGTTTGGAGGAAAATTTCCACCCCTAGAGTCTGAAAGTAAGAAATTGAAAAAGTGCTTTTTTTGAATGAAATTAGACCCAGTAAAACCACAATTATTGGTTAAAGCTCTCGAATTTCTGCAATTATTTTCTTTAAGAATTTTCTTTAGAAATGAGAATTAACGTTATCTTGAAATTATCTTTAAAGCCTATAAAGCTTGAACGAGCTTTTTATAAATGTTTAATCTGAAACTAGTCACTTGAGTTCTCGTCTTATGAGCTATGACAGTTGGTTTCTGAAAAAATTCAAAGGTAGATATTTGAAGCTGGGAATCCCTGAGAGTTATTCTGGATAAATCTTAGTTTTAATACACGAAAATTATTTCTTAAGCCTTGAAAACTTAAACGAGCTTTTTTTGAATTTATACTCCTTAAAAGTTCTTGTAAAATTTTAGTTAAAGCCTGGAAAAAATATCACAAATTACTATCTAGAACAAAAATTATTCTTTAAAGCTCCAAAACTTTGAGATTATAGGCTTAGGCAAAATCTTTTTTAAAATCTGATGATTGAAACTGGGAAATTCTGGAACCTCTTTTGGAAATATTTAGCCTTGATTTTCGGGAATCATCGCTTCTTATCGTAAGAGCTTTTTATGTTTTACATTTTGAGAATTTTTACCAATTTTCAATAAGTACGTAAACAAATTCTATTTAAGTTTTCGAAAGTTGAGCTTTGCTAGTTTATTACTTAAATGATTGATACTTTCAAGGGTTTGCAATAAAATCTTTTCAAGGGTTCAAAGTACGAACAATTTATAAATCCTTGTTTGAGCTTTAGAAAATTGAACGAGCTTTTTAATAATTTTTGAAAACCTAATAAGTTTTTGAAAGTTTCAGAAGAAATTCAAGAAAAGTTTCAATGTACTGTCTTAGCTTATAGATGTCAAAAAAATTATTCCAGATTATCTCACATATATTAAGTTAGACATCAAATATTGAAAATCATCAGAAGCTTATTACAAACTAGCTGATACCCGCCCGCTTCGCAGAGCGTATCTAAATAAATTTGATTGAATAATAGAAAATTTTACCCAAAATAAGAAATTAAGCTATTTTTAAAAAAAAAATAATTAGATATTTCTAGACTATTATTTCATAGAAAGTTCATGAAAATCCGTTAAACTCCTTTTCCAGGAACAGATATAAGCTGTCTTATAGGTAGGATTTTGACGTTTTTTTGAATATTGTAAAATATTAAGAAAATTTTAAGCCTTGAGAACCTTTCATACCAAATGTCATATGAAATCATTTATTAATTTTAGTAGAATAGATTAGTAGCTATCCTTTAGGAAGTGTACCTTTTTTAGGATCAATAATATTTAATGTCTTATCTTAAGATCTGAGGTATTAGGTTAGGTTGCTTTAGGTTCATTATTCTAGGATATAGTTTTAAGGCCATTATGTCTTAACGGCAAGTCTGCTATTTCCCGGGGTCCAAGATAAGACATCGAATTCTTATAGATCTTTTTAAAATAAATTGAAAATTAAGAATATAGTTTTTTGGTAAAAAAACAACGCGATGGTCACATTTAAGTTGCTATTTTCTCTTGAAAAATAAGTTGGGCTGTATTTCTTTTTGTTCTGGGGGCTCTGCCTAACGGCTGCACCTCTCTTAGTCAAACACCTAATCGGGATCACTTAAGTCAAACTGTCTGTTTTTGTCATTTATTCTTACGGGTCTCATTTTTGAACTAAGATATTTATTTTTATGAATGAAATCATATTTACTGCAATTCTATCGTTTACTCAGCCGAACTATTAATAATATATTAACTACCCGTAAATTCACAATGGATTTATGGTTTTTAGGAATTTAACCTTTTGCTATACTTCTATAATGGTTATAATTTTCAAATTTGCGAACATTAATTTATAAGAATAACAAATTAGTTTAAAATCATGTCGTTTCTACGATATGATATGGTATATGTACATTGTATCACAGCTGCCTGCCGATGTATGTTTTCCGTTGCACAGTTTTTATAGTTTTTTTTTCTCAGAAAATCAACATTTTTTCGGAATAAAAGGTATTTTAAAGCACTTTTTGTAATATTTACTACTTGTCGTGAAAATCTCGTCCAAATCGGACCAGCCGTTTTCAAGTTTGCCAAGAACAAACAAACAGACAGGGAATACTATTCGAAATAAAAAATAGTCTATAATGTAATAATGTATAATGTTAGTTACAATATTTAATAACTTTTTGTGAAAACTCAATTGAAATCGGCTCAGCTGTTTTTAAGTTTACCCTAGACAAACCCTGTTATTACCTTGTTTTTTGGGGAAAATAACAATGTAAATGGCATTTATTTTTTTGTATTAAATATATGAAAATGTAGGCAAAAAAAAGTATTCAACAAAACACCTAAAATTTTTTAGATTCGATAAAAATCTCAGCTGGGAAAAATGATTTCGGTTTTCGTTCGCTCGCGCAGGTGAGATGGAACATTTTTATTATATGGGTATTCAAGTAACAAAAATCTTATTATTGTTATAGATATTACCACTTTCAATTAATTTTTTGTCCCTTTTAAAAAAAATATTATAAGTGACCCAGTTTGTCAAGTAGTTGATATTAATCTGATTCGAGACAATTTCTCGACGAGAATCGAGACGATTCACATTAAAAATAAATACATCGAGTTTCAGACAAATTAAGTCACGTCTACCCCAAACCAAATACCAAATACGACCAATTTCGATTGTATAAGGAAAATTTAAAAAACGAATTAATTTCCAATAAACATTGATTATTTTCCAACAATTTTTTGCGTTTCAATTTGTAGTTAATGTGGAAAAAAATGTAATGAAAGATAAAAGATAAAGTTCATTAGAATATGGAGACCGAGTTTTGTTAATTAAGGTGTAAGCACTTTATGTTAGGAGTCTGTGGCCAAAATTACCACCACATCAGTTCAAATCAATTAAAGATTTAATTTGTTTCAGCCTCAGTCTCGAGTCGTATCGCATAATTTTGTGTGGTACATTAGTAATAAATCAATTAAGGCATCAGCTCGTTTAAATAAAACATGCACCATCCACGACCATATTTATGAGGTAGCTCCATAGTGGGTCTCTGATTAGCATTAAACGCTTGTCTGGTTGGCTTTTAGTCGACTATCCTTAGATATATACCTTCTATATTACCTTGTCTACTTGTCACATCTAAAATATCGTATACTTATCTATGACGTTTGCATTTATCACGTTATGCAAATTGTTGAGATATTCACGAAAAGCTCATTTTTGTTGGTGTTCGTTTTGTCTTGTTTTGGATTATGAAACTTTTATCGTCGTGCTACTTTTGCTCGGTGCAATCAATGGGTGACCGATTACCGTAAGCTTGTACATGGTTTTTAAGCTGTACAATCGAAGGAATAAAACCGATTAGATCAGATTAGCTTCGGTCGGTGGAAAGAACGAACGAACTTAACGATTTTGCCTCGCCAAAATTTGCATCTCTCGCACGAACAAGTTGTGTAGACTGATTGTGATTTACATACAATATAAATAAATATTATAAAAAAATGAAAAACCGACTTTAAAATATATAAAAATTCTTAAACAAGAAATGCACTAAAAAGTAACAAAATAATGGCGTATTCTTGCAGTATCTACAACTTACAAATTATTAAAAACAAAAAACAAGAATACCTTATGAAAATTATTTTTCAAATGAACTTTTAAACAATATACTCGAACTGTAACAATATCTAGCGACCTTTAAGCTACAAAATACCAATTACCAACTAAACCTTTTTAAAATTTTTACAAATTACTATAAATATTTATTTTATTAACTGACACCAACTCCAAAAATAACAATAGTTGTACATTGTATCATCCTAATAATTTGTAAGTTGTAGATACTGCAAGGATACGCCATTATTTTGCTACTTTTTAGTGCATTTCTTGTTTAAGAATTTTTATATATTTTAAAGTCGGTTTTTTATTTTTTTATAATATTTATTTATTTCTCGCGTTTTAGTGATCTGAAGTTTGATAACTGATTTTATTTTCTTGAAAATGGTTAACCTTCCAAACGCGCTGCTCATATGAGGCCACGCCGTTTAATATTAAAAGTTACTACATCATCCCTTTTTGCCCTTAAGGGTTGAAATTTTTTGCTTTTAAATGTAATAACAAAACTAAGTGGATTATTCTTTCCAACAGAAAAAAAATTATCAAAATTCGGTTAAATGTCACTATTTCATCCCTTATTTTCATCCTTAAAGGGTGGATTTTTTTGTGAACAATGTGAACAATTTAAAGGTACGTTGTACGTAATAGAAATAAAATTTTCAAAATGGTTAGCCAGAAAAAAATATATAATATTATTTCATCTCTAATTTTTAACCCCTTATGAGTGGAGGTTTTTTTTTAAATGGATAGTAGATTAATTTAAGGTTGTGTTCTACAAATAAAAAAAGAATTATCAAAATCGAGCTATCCAGTAAGAAGTTAATATTTCATCCCTTAGTTTTCAACCCCTTAGAAGTGGAAAATTTTCCTCAAATTGAAACTGGACCCCACGAAAAGCACCAGCTTGCAAATAAAAAAAGAATTATCAAAATCAAGCTATCCAACAAGAAGTTAATATTTCATCCCTTAGTTTTCAACCCTTTAGAAGTGAAAAATGTTCCTCAAATTAAAATGGCAACACACGAGAAACACTAGCTTTGAAATAAAAAAATAATTTTTAAAATCGAGCCATCCAATAAGAAGTTAGAATTTCATCCCTTAGTTTTCAACCCCTTAGAAGTGAACGATTTTCTTCAAATTAAAATTGAGCCACACGAAAAGCACTGGCTTTCAAATAAAAAAATAATTTTCAAAATCGAGCCATTCAATAAGAAATTAGTATTTCATCCCTTAGTTTTGAACCCTTTAGCAGTGAACGATTTCTTTCAAACTAAAATGGGACCATTCGGGAAGCACCAGCTTTCAAATAAAAAAAGAATCATCAAAATCGCTTCACCCAGTCGGAAATGCTGAGGTAACAAACAAAAAAAAAATAAAAAAAACAGTCGAATTAAGAACCTCCTCCTTTTTTTGAAGTCGGTTAAAAATAGAGACTTGATGAATACAAAAAAAATATTTGCTGCGACGCGTCACAGTACTTTCTTCTAAAATCCACGATTAGATAAAAACATTAAAAAAATATTTTTAAATATCCATATAAACAGAACTTTATGCATAGGTACAGCCTTTTAGACTAGAGAAAATAATTTTTGAACAGAACAAAAAAATTAGTAAGATGAAACCCATAGGAAAAAGAAGAGAATATAACAAAAATGAAAGGAAAAATAAATTACGGTCGATCTGAGGTGGGTAAGTGGAAAGAGGGGGTAAGGGTATAAACGGTTTATCTCGATTTCCGAAAAAACTACAAGTCCTATGGAAAAAAGTTAAATGGCAACGTTGTAGATAATAAGTAGATCTACACTTTTTGTACTAACACCTTTTTCACATAACCTCAAAATATGTGAAAAATTCCAATATTCTAAATTCATGAAATTTGGCAAAACTTTACCTCTTAATGTCCCAAATATACTGTAATATTTTTGATTTAAAATATTAATTTTTTTATCTTATATGGACTTAATATCGAAAAAGCACCTAAATCGCCAAATTTCATTTTTTTTTAAAAGGTAAAAATAGAAAACCAAATACTAAGTTATTGACATTTTGCACATATTTTGAGGTTATGTGAAAAAGGTGCTAGTACAAAAAGTGTAGATCTACTAATTATCTACAACGTTGCTATTTAACTTTTTTTCATAGGACTTGTAGTTTTTGTCGAAAATTGAGATAAACCGTTTCTACCCATAAACCTCCCCTTTTTCACTTTCTCACCTCTGATCAACCGTAATTTATTTTTCCTTTCATTTTTGTTATATTCTCTTTCTTTTCAAATGGGTTTCATCCTATTATAATTTTGTTCCATTTTTACCATTTTCTAAAGCTAAAAACACTGGTCTATTTATGTATATACCAACTACCACCCTTAACCCCAGAACCTTCCTTATTTGAATTTTCCTAGAGAAAAGTTTCGAATAAAAGTTGTAGGTATTAATGAGTTAAAAAACTGTTGCAAGGTAAGATTCCAAGTTTGTTGAAAAACGGAGAAAGCTTTCGATACGATATGGCTGTCATTCATACATAGACCGAGGCAGTGCTCATCCCTAACAAAAAACAGAAGGAAACCATCACACTGGGAGATGGAGAACACAAAATCACATCGCTACCGTTCATTCAGTACTTAAGAGTGATGCCCGACTCGATTTAACTGCCAAGGTGACCGTAGTGAAAAGAAGATTATCTCGACAGATACCTATTGCTGACTGAAGCATCTCGGAAAGACGGGCATGACGACTGGCAAGATACCAACGGCAGCCCCTAGGCAGGTGCTGGCTTTCTTTAAAAGCCTGGAGCTCCCCTAGTAAACACAGAGGGTCACATCACAATAGACCTCTTTGGTCGCAGTGATAAAAGGACGAAATATCCTGGGAACAGCGATACGGAAAAAAGATACCTATTTCTGAAGGTCCAAAACAGAGCAGAACATCGCTGTTGTCATCAGTTGTAACTTCGATGCTGACCTATGGAATCTCCATCAGGGCTGATGCCGTTGGCGTCCAATAAACACGAAGGAAAGTCGCATCAATATACTAACTTAATGCCTTGAGAGTACAAGTGCTTTCCGCAGTGTCTAAAGAAGCGGTGTGCGTGTGCTAGCCGAAAAGCAAGAAGCCCTGTATCGGCGACGATTTACTACGAGTTCTGATGAACTCATAATGGTAGTAAAGTATACGTCAAGAGTCACAGTGGGACTCCTTAATGAAAGGTCGGTGGACTTCCTATACCTTTGATTAACGCTTGGCTGGACAGAAAACATGGAGGGGCCAACTACTACCTGAGACAGATACTGACATGGCTTCTTTCGGGCTTATCTGCATCACTTCAATCGGGATACTTCTCCAAAGTACCCGTCCTGTCTCAGAGTCACCGAAGGCGCTAAACATGTATTCTTCGCGAGGCCTTGTTTCAACTGACAACGTGTTAGCCTGGAGATTATCCTTAACCAGAAAATCCAACCACAGACATTGATAGAAGCAATGCTGTCATCAGAGGTTACCTGGAACGCGACCTGGTCACCACGGAAGTCCTACAGAGAGTCTACATTCCATCGAAAGAAAGAGATTAAATCACGGTTAGAAGGAAAGAAGAAGTAGCTTTAACTATCTGAAAAAGGAGCAATAGCTTAAGCCTCTCTCCGCGAATCAATGTCGAACGGCGGATTCCGCCGGAATTCAGAGGCTGGAGGAATAGGAGGTTTTAATCGGTTTTAGTAGCTGAGCCCGACATACCCAGACCTAACAACTGATCCTGCAGAATACGTAAATGTAAGAAAAACACAGACAGACCCATCCAGAAACCTTTTTCTAAAAACCACTTTTTTGGATTCAGGGGACCTCAAAACGTGTACTTCCAGTAAAAATTCGACCTGATAACAATACTTTCTTTACTATATAGTTGTAAAAGAAAGTAAAAATGGTCGTTATTGTAGAGTAAAGTGAATGGAATTATGTGATATTTGCGTTTAACGATTAAGTTTAAGTTATTTACTGAGATCATTTGAATACTTACGAAAGAAGCTAGGTATATGGTTATAGATTTTTGGAGTTTATCCAGTATCCTACAGCTTCTATTTCGTCCCTTTTAAGATACCCTTATTTTTACGCTTAAAGGATGGTAAGAAAAATTACAACCAATATGCAAACGTATTAAAAATTTTAAAACTTTAATTACTAAATAAAACTAAATAATGCAATTGCACTAGTAAACTCTTCCACTGCAGGTTTCATTCGCACTTGACCTTTTTTATTCAAAATATAACAAGAGTTGATGATCTGATGGGTATACAATTAGTTATCATGTCTGAGATGCAACATTAATAGGAACATTATTTTAGGAAGTGGATTCCTATAGCATTTATATAAGTCTATCTAAACGTTATGAAGTTCCTTGTAGATTATAACATTTCCTGGCATCGAAACGTTAAATGGCAAGCTTCAATTTAACGTCGAGCATATGCATTACAGGGTGAGTTGTGGTCCCATATTCATTCCCCATTCGTTCAGATATCCATGGACAGACCGAATATAATCGGGGCTCATTCTGCAACGTTAGTAGTTGAATTATGAGGGGTGCGGTTCGAGGTCGTAGTTCCAATTAATACATCCTGTTGGTGCCCGAGTTCACACTCCGATTCGACATCGTACACCAATATTATTAGTGTGGTAGTAGCATACACGAATACGTGTTTGTGTATGTGCTAAGTTACTAATATTACCCAACGTACGTTCCGTTCGTTGTTAGTGCTTTCATTTCAATTTGAAATTTGTGTCTTATTAAGGCCGTTGGCGTCCGTATATGTATATGCACATTTTCGGGGGCGATTCGAAAGTTTGTCAGTGTCTAATTACACGAGCTTTGGGGCTCGTCTCTATGTTAGGTATATTTTAATGAAAGATTGATGGTAATATCATCTTTCATGGATCCCAGTTGCAATTTTAACGATCTCTCAATCAAAATTAAAAATTTATTTAAATTTTTTTAAAAAAGGTCAAGTGCGAGTAAAACTCGCTCTAGAAAGGTTCCTGACTACACGATTCAATCCTTTTTTACTGTAACCAAATTTCTTTGGGGTTTTGGAAAACTTAACCTATAAAACGTACCAGTTTTTAAAAGATTTTGTAACAGATAAACTTCATGACAGACAGACAGACACGCAAGTGACCTTACAAGGATTCCGATTCTTGTTTTTGACAAACGAAACCCTTAATGAAATAACAATTTTACAAGTTGATTGACCCTTCGAGTCAATTGATAATCGCATGATATCGATACGCTCCCTTTATACATATATATATATAATCGATATAATTTTCTGTAATGATTGCATTATTTTCTTCGTCCACCCCCTCCTTATTAAAAACATTGAAACATCGGCGTGCCGTGCGGTTACTAAAAATTGTCGCTTAATTGACCTGTTTCGACACGATATGTTTCAATTGTCAACAAATTAAGGGAGCTTAATATTATATAATAATATGTGCCCGTTTGTTAGTCTCCTAGAACAGTACACGTGCATGGTTGCATATACAATAGATAGGTAGATATTGCAATTATCCAACAGGTTGGCTGCACTTAATTAGTTTGTCTTCGTCATTGATATTAGGGGGGATTGGTTAATATTTAATTTTGTGTGTTTCTTGCGATGATTGATGTTGTTTACTTAACTACTTATGAACATTTTTCTATAGTACCTACACCAGATAACTTTTAGGTTATGTTTTAACTATTTTTTTAACTAAAATCTCTTTTATTTGTAAAATGTCTATCCTGAGGCTGGGCTACTCCACTTATTTGGAAATAGGCAGAATTGAATATGATCGCTAAGCCAGGAGGTTTGTTGCCTGTTCTTTCCAAAGCTCTGGGTAAGCTTGTGTTGGATCTGATTGGTCTATTACTGGAAACAAATAATTCAATACCGAGCAATCAATTTGGCTCTAGAGCACGGGACGGTACGGTACGGTCGAACAGTGCAGATGCGATGCTTTAGAGAAAAGAAAATACTGAGCGAGTCTGTACCTGGATAGTGCTAAGGCGTTTGATCTTGTCTGGCACTAAGCTTTTGTTGCACAAGCTGGGACATACCTTGCCACCTCAACTATTTAACCTCCTGGACAGTTATTTAACGACCAGAATATTCTATGTCTAATGTAGGGATGTATCCAGCTCCAAATACAAAGTTACAGCAGGAGTGTCCAGAGGCAGTGTCCTTCGACCTGGCGAGAAGCCCTCAAAGTGGCCTGGGCCTATCGCATAGGTTCCGATCCAGTCATCCTTGCACCTACATACGGGGAATAACGGTAGAGGAGGTTTTTAACTGGTATGGAAATATTCGAGTCCAACATACCAGGCACAGCACATAATCCTGGATACTTAGTAGCATTTTTCCAACCTCTGAAGGAAAATAAAGTATCCTTGCACCTACGCTGTACTTAAGATACACGATGAATCTTCCAGAAGAGGAGAATATATACATTTGCGGACGGCACAGTGACCCTATGTGCGGATCCAAGTCCACACATTGCTACAAAGGAGCTGCAGGCTCATATAGACAAGGTTACTGAGCGGGCAGAAAGATGGCGTACTAAGTTAAACGAGGATAATACCCAGTTAGTTACGTTTACCCTGAAGATAAAGTCAAGTAGACTCATTAAAATTAACCAGCACAGTGCCACAAAGGACGTCTTCGTGAGAGGCTTGGGCTTTCACTTAGATTGTTACCTCAGCTGGAAGATCCTTATAAACAAGAAGGTTGTTCAGACCACCTGGATGACCAAGATCGCCTAGATGATAGACAAAAGGTCTCCGTTGAACCGGTTGTCCAAGGTGTTGCTCTACAAATCAGTGCTCAGACCAACGTGGTTTATGATATCCAACTCTGGAGTATGGCAAGGCCTAGCAACTTGGAAATGGTGAGAAGGTGCCAAAGTAAAAACCTTCGATCATTTCTGGGAGTTGGCATATATGTCAAGAATGACATTTTTCAACGTGATCTGGGAGTTGTAGATGTCATTTGGCACATTAAAGGACGGACAGAAAGATACGTGTAAATATCTCCAAAGGAGCTCGCTTCAAAAGCAATAGGGGACCCCCGTTCAAGAGACTAAAGAGAAATAATTTTAACATTTTTTTGAATATCAATGCATGTCCAATTGTTCCCCATAACTATGGTCAATGGAACAAAAATACGTCAAAAACGTCATTTCCTGTATTTAACACTGAACCTCTCTCTATTTTATTTTCTTCGGTTGAGACTTGAAATACAAATCAATTTTCCAACCCATATATTTCAGTTTAAAAGTTAAAGTGAACTAAAAATGTCTTTAAAACTAGGTGTAGGAAATTATATGTTTTGATGTATTGGAGAAGAGTCTCAATTAGAAAAATAAGATAAAAAGAGTTTCAATTTTAGCTTACAATATCTATATCACAAATACAATAAAAAATTTGTATTTTTGTATTATAAAGACGTTAGTTAAAAATATTTTCAAACTTTTCAACATTTGGCTAAATTTCCCATATCACGATCGACCATAAACACGAAAATTTCATAGGAAAATCATATCAGAACTAAAGAATAAAATCACTCAGATTTTGATTAAAAATAAATATCTAAAAACGAACAAGTCAAAAAGGAAGGGGGGAGACGACTTGAGATATTTTCCTTGTAAGTTTTAAAACCATCACATATTTAATATCAGAACTTGAACTCTTTAAAAAAATTTTTTTTCAAAAAGTTTCCACTGGGAATTAATTAAAAATTTAATTTATTGTATAGCAAAAGCTTTGTATTTAGGTTAAGTAACGTTGAAAAATTGATAAACTTTGAAACTTTATTATATATTAAATTTTCCAAATTTTCACTTCCTTCCAAGGGGTTAAAACCTATAGTGATGACTAGGGCAAAATTAAATTTTTATGAAAATTTATTTAAAGCTTACAAAAGCTCTCAGGGCTTTTTAATTGAGTAAAATTTTTGTGTCTTAATATTGGAGTTGGTGTATAAATTGTCAAACATGTACAACATAATGTCATAAATCTGAGTATGGAATTGTAAAGTTTATTAGCGGAACCTAATGTATGTAATTAAGTTTTACGACTTGAGTCAGAGGTTAGGTAGTGCACATACACATACATATATATCGAATATATAATTTGGTATGATATGGGAGTAGTTTTCAAGTTTATGAATCATATTTAATTCACTTGTAATAAATAACAATCGTATCGCTCGAATACTTACTTCAACTACATTTTCCATATATAAATCTAGGATTTGTAAACATGTAACGTTTTAACGAGACAACTTTCATTTTACATAAAGCTTAATAACCTAAAATCTTATAACCTAAAGCAAATTTCAGTAATTCTTTTAGTTAAAAATTTGGGAGTAAATTGTTACAATTTACCCTCCCTCTATCTTATTTTCTCTAGTTGAAACTTGAAATTAAAGAATTTAATGCTAAAATTTTAACTACTTATTAAAAATTTGAATCGCTCGAATTTTGAGGAAGAATAATCTCCGAAAGTCTTACAAAATGAGGGGGGTACACCTGCAATACCACCCTTATTAAACTTACAAGAATTGTTGTTTCCAACGAGTGACATTTTGAAGGTGAAACACCATTATGAGTAATAAAGTTTTGTTGCAATATGCACAAGCATTCGTTTGTATTTGGTGTGATTGAGGGGGTGGCTGGTGATGCCAAAGCTAACTATAGAGGGGGGGGGTGGAATTAAACGAGAATTTACAATAGTGATTTACATTGATATATTCGAGTATATTAGAAGCGGTACGACATATAGACGCAATTTGCCGAGCACAAGTGCAACAACCTGTGAATGTAAGATAGAAGTTAACCTTGAATAACACGGTTGAAGATTTTCCGATGTGAAAATTGAAAATTTTTCCCTCTTGTATTAACATATCAACCTTTCATCAATTTTAAATTTGATTCGCTTAAGATTTCTAAGCAAAGTACAAATATTGGGTGGTACACAGAACATTTGGACAGTGTTATCAGTGGGTTACCTGTATGTGATTCGCATCATTTAACGTGGAACTAATAGGGAAATAGTTAGTTGGTAAGATGAAGGTACACCTTGGTATTTCACTGGAAAATATTGAGTCAAAGATTTGTATGTGTTGAACATTTGGCACAGTTTCTCTCATTTTGCGAGGCAAATCTCTCCAATATTACCTGTCTAATAAATCTCAATATTACATTTATTGTATATGTATATGTTAAGGTACACACGGAGCTACCCTATTGATAATTTATACGTCTCAAGTAAAGCTTTTCGCGTGCATAGATTTTCAATTCGAGGGACTAAGTTGGAAATTGAGAGTACTTGTGGTGAGGAAAAGATTAACAATTTTTTTTAGTGAAGTTCTACTTGTTTTCTAACCTTACAAAAAATCTGTAATGAAAATGTTTATATTTATGAGTTATAAAAAAAATTTCACTGTCCTAGTACAAGAAAAAAGCTAGAAAAAAAAAATTTTAAAAATGCAATTTTATTCAGTTATACATTTTATGATTTAATAGGTTTGTTCCAATCGTCCTTCTGGTGATGTTGAAACATTGACCAACAGACAAAAATGAGTGAAAAACTGTTTCAGCTTGACCGCAGCAAGCTGCATTAGGCTGAGGGTCGTACATTTTCGTGCAACGGCGTGATGATCGCTTTTATCGATACCGTTTTGGCGATGCTTATGCACTGCCTTGTCGACCCTGCCACGGCCAAGCTGAAACAATTCTTAACTTACTCTTGTCTCTTGGTCAATTTTGTCTTGCTCTTTGTCTGTTGATTGTGCTTGTGCATCGTCATAGCTGGACCATTGGAACAAACCTCATGTAGGCTGTTGAAAAATTATGGATACCAGAGATTTTGTGTATCCCCATAGCAACTAAAGTTACTAAACAAAAACGGTTTTAATACCAACATTAAATAGTATCTTATTAAGCAGCCACTAATACCAACATAATTTTAATGTTACTAGTTGCTTCGTATTTTGAGTGTGTTACGTCAATAGTTGTTTATAGGATGTTTATAGTAGCTCTAACATCTATGGTCATATCACGACTGTCTTACACACAGAAATATTTTGTAGGTCTTGAATCTTAATTTTAATCTTATATCTAGGGATTCGACGGGGATCGAACCCAGAACCACTGGCGCATGTAGCAGAGAGAGCAGTTGTTCTAACCACTGTGCCATCAAGTGGGTAAATGGAAAATTGTTCTTTATAATATTGTAACGTTTTTACGGGTTCTTGGATTTGTGTTTGAATGATGACAAATTTAATTTTAACAAATGTTTATTTATTTACACTTTAACAATGATTAAGTTTACTGTTACAATAGTCACAATCACTAATTGTCACTTACTGTTTATATTTTTTCTATATACACTGCGCTGATTACTCTTCATTTAACACAATGTTTACAATTTATTTAACCCTCGCAATTCACTATTTATTTAACACCTACAATTAACGATTTATGTATCACTCACGTTGACGATTTATTTATCACCCACGTTGACGATGTATGTAAAACTGACGTTGACGGTTTATTTAAGACTTGATTGACGATTTATTTATGACTTCCTTCTAAGTTTTGTTCTCCTAATATATGAACACGGCATTTCTACCAGAACATTCCTACCTCACTTATTCAGTTGCTAGAATTTTCTTTTCTTCTTGGAACAATCTGTCCTTTTCCTATCCATAAAGAATTAAAAGGAGAAACTTCCAGAAAGATTGTCCTCTTCCTCATACTCGAGTAATCCTTTTGGTCAAACCCTCGCGGCAGGTGGTCTCAAATACTTATCTTCTTGAGAGAGAATGTTCGAGAAGCGTTTTTGTCCAGTTGACTACGCCCCGCCTTTATCCATCCTTCACGCTTCGTTGGGATACTCGGCGTGAGAACAAAAGGTCTAAGGCGGTCTCGGTCCACACAGTCGTGAGCCCAACTCACAAAATAGCGACACTCCTTCATCCTTAAAATCTTTTCCTTGCTCCTTAGACTGTGACAAAAGCTTTTAGAGATCATAACCACCTGGTTATTAAAATAGTATTATTTAAGACTCGGTTGATGATTTATTTATGACTGACTTAGATTGAGTTTTGTTCTCTTTATATATGAACTTGGTATTTTTACCAGAACATTCCTACCTCACTTATTCATTTACTAGAATTTTTATTTTTTCTTGGAACAATCTGTCCTTCTCCTATCCATAAAGAATTGAAAGGAGAAACTTCCAGAAAGATTGTCCTCTTCCTCATACTTGAGTAATCCTTTTGGTCAAACCCTCGCGGCAGGTGGTCTCAAAGACTTATCTTCTTGAGAGAGAATGTTTGAGAAGCTTTTTTTGGGATAGCCAGCGTGAGCACAAAAGTTCTAGGACGATCTCGGCCTACACAGTCGTAAGCTCAACCCCCAAACTCATAAAACGGTGACACTCCTCCACTCTTAAAATCTTTTTCCTGCACCTTAGACTGTGACAGTAGCTTTTAGAGATCATAACCACCTGGTAATTAAAACAGTCCCTGTTAGTTTATTTCGGTGCTTACTCAAGTGAGAATTAAAACCCCTAAGGGGTCAAAAATAATTTTAAGGGGGTACTAGAAAAACTAAAAGTATTTTCAACATTTTAATGTCTTCTTTTTGTTTACAGGTGAGTTCCTTTTCGGTACATCTCGCTGCCAATAAAAGTAAGTGGCAGTTACAAATGTTTACTTTGCAAATTTGATTTTAGAAAAATGATTTGTGGAAATCGAGTTAATAAATTATTTCCCCATTTACGAAATGGTTTAGTCACCAATGAGACAAAATAGTTGCAGTCCCACCTATAACAGATTTGTGGTATTTAAATACAATGTATGAATGTATAGTTAAATAGAAATAACGACAATGAAGCGTTAACAAGTCCAATATAATTAGCGTCGGTATATTCACATCAACCTGTGAATGCGAGAGCTGTTTAGGTACCTAATATAATGACATTTTCTACGTACAGGGGGCCTCAAAAAGTAATGAAAAAGTCGATTTATTGGATGAACCCTGATTAGAAATTAGTTAATCAGTTCAAGCGCTCTTTTTACGAGTCATCTGAATCGAAGGGCATCAAATCATTTTTCCTTCAAAATTTCATGGAGTGTCCCACTTTTTTCTTTACTTTAGAGTCACCCTGTATGTAGATAGGTTTGATATTTCTCCAAATTTCCAACTATTTACGCTATATGTATGCCGAACGCAATACGAATTGAATTCGCACCCATATTCAAAACCTCGATAACATGAAAAGAGAGAATTTGTTATACGAATTCGAAACGTAATTACATTAGCGATCACAAAATAGTTTGGCTTTATGTGTATGTGTGTATGGGGGTGAGTAGGTGTATGGCGGGTGGGGGTGGTGTTTGTTATTTTATGCGATAAATAGCTACATGTGGAACGACTCATCCTCCACAGTGATTTTTATTATTAGGATATAGAGAGGAAGGTGGGGTATAGCGTTGATGATGGCTTTTATACCACACTTTAGCACACCTTTGACTCTTTATGTCTCGTGTGACAATAAAACGCGAAATTTTTTCGATCTCTAATTGGAAATACACGACAATGTTTACTTCGTCTCGCCCGCAAACGTATTAGCGTTAATACAAATTGATGTAGTGAGCAAAGAAAATAAAGCTCTATGCACTTCAGAAAGCTTTCGGGAAAAAATGCATTTATTAAGTACTGAAAGCACAGATAAAATTCAAGCTTTTATTTGTTACATCAATATTTCCACCAAAGCTTAAATCTCAACACTAGATTTTTTTTAGGTAAAAGTTGCAATTAAGTGCATCTATTTAAGTGCATTGTGATGGTCACGTTTTGAATTGGGATTTTTGACCACTGGTAGGATTTTCGGGATCATATCAAAGCTGGATTTGTGGGATTAGAGGTGGAAGGGGTGCGATTGAATGGCGTTAGTTGTAATATTGGCCTTATCGAATGCAATTGAGACGAACGAAACGTGAAATCGACGAACCATTTGGGTGTCTCGAATCTACGACACTTTATTGTCGTTAATATTGATTTGATTGTTGGGATTTGCTTTGTTGGGATTCACACATAATCGGAGCGAAAAACGTTTCGTTAGTTTTATCGAGACGCGATAATATACGATGGATGGTTGGATGAGTAGGATTTTTAAGGTTAAAACCCCTTTTAAGTGTTAGTATAACCTTTTTAGAGGCATAAGAATTTTAAAATGGCTTAGCAAAATTTCTAAGATTATAGATTCGAGCTTTTAAAACAAACAAACAAAAACAGCGCTAAAATTGGTCCATTCATCAGGAAGCTGTAAAAAACAAAGCAACTTAAAAAAATTCGAATTTTAAAAAGTGTCGATATTATAGTAAACTTCCAAGCTTAACAAACTCGTAAAAAACGTTACTAAAATTTTTAGTTAAAAAGCTCGATTAAGTCATATTAAATTTATTTAAAGTCTTATCGCACCAAAAGATTTTATTAGGACTTAGACCATAAAATCGAAATTTAATTTTTGATAATCAATAAAAGATTGTTAGAAACTTTTGAGAACACTTAAAGTTCTGTACCTTAAAAAGCTATTTAGTAAAGCATATTGTAACGTTTTTCGGGTTCGATGGTTTGTGTTTAAATCACTACGAATTTATTTTTTTAACAATTGTCTATTATTTATCTTACGTTATTGTTGCTTAAATACTACTACACTGTTATTTACAATGTTCACTATTACAATAGTCACAGTCACGGTTTATATTTCACTATATACACTGAACAGATATACTTTATTTAACAATGCACTGATAAATTATTTACTAATCACTTTGAACACTGTCGATTATTTTTATCGCACGTAATGTCGTTTATTTACACTGTTGATTCACAACTCTCGAAGATTTATTTGAATACTGTCGATAGATTATTTGAATACTGTCCTGTTGGCCCGTCTTTCGGATTATTTATAGTAACCAATCATCAACCTAGAACTTTCCAAGCCATAAATCATCCGTTACTAGAAGATTCTATTTGTAATCTTAGCGCCTGTCTTTCTCTCATCCATTGATAAATCAACGGAAAAATTACTAGAAAAACGCGCTCCTTGTCACCTCTTTTGTAATATTAATCCTCGGTCATAAAACTGCTCTAAGGTGTCCATCTTTTTGTACAATTCTTATCGCTGGTGATTGGTTAATCCCACCCAAGTTGACATCGGGCGTCCAGAAACAAAATGGTGTCCTAGATTTGTGACAATATTAAATATTTCAAACACTTTAAGTTGATTTGGGATTAAATAAAATTAATTTTGTGATTTTTTTCACTAGTCACAGATCGCATGTAACAATGAAACGATTGATTCTTCATTTATCTCTTAACTTCAGTAGTATCCATGATTTATACTTTAAAAAGCTCTTTTATTTTTTTTTTATGCTTCAAGTCGCTTTAATATCTATGGTTATTTCACGACTGTCTAGACACAGAAAATTTCTGCTGGTCAATTATATCTTAGGTCTAGGATCTTAAGTCTAGGATTCAACGGGGATCGAACCCAGAACCACTGACGCATGAAGAGGAGAAAGCAATTGCTCTAACCACAGCGCCCATAGGTGGTAAAAAGCTCTTTATTGGTTGGTCTTTTCCTTATTTCTATTTAAATTTGATTTCGATTATAAGATTGATTTAATCATTGATTTTAACAAAACAAAAGTTATATTTATGGAACTTTGATCATTAAAAATTAAAGACTGAAAAAGTTGAAATCGTAGAAAATTTTATGGAAATTTTTTATTGTCGAACTTATTTTTGATATTTAATCAAAAATTGGATAGAAAATAGTAAAAATTATTGATTTTTGACTTGAGCTTTTTGTACTTGATAAAAGTTACCCGAAAAGCTATTTTCGACTTAATTGGAAATGTATTCTTGTCGATCAAGATAAGTTCTGTTGAACCAAAAGTTGTCTGGGTCTTTTAACATCAAATCGAAATTTAACAAAAATAAAAAAGATGTTGAATAACTTCTTCTTTTTCTTTTTATTGAATGCCCACTCTTGATATTTCTGCCATTCGGTGCCACGTTATTAAGTAGAGGTTTGAGAGTAGTTGGTTTTGGTTGTTTTCGTGAACATCCCTCACGTCTGCAAATCCAGAACAGTTGCCAAAATGCATGGCGTTCGTGGGTCCCCTATTGCAGCGGGAGCAGATTGGAGTCGGTAGGATTCCAAAACGGTGCAAATGCTCGTATCGGTAGTCGTGTTCCGTGGTATTTCGGAAAGCTGCGTCTGACACCTGGCGGAGAAGAAGTCGTAGGATGAGGGTTTCCAGTAAGGATTCTCATTTTTTTTTAATATTGTAGGAATTCCAGTTGAAAGTTCTTGCAATCTGGCTCTGAGCTGATGTTAGAGACACAAGGGTTGGCGGTTGACATAGAAAGGCGCCATATTTTGCGAGAACATCTGTTTTTTTTATTTCCCAAAATACCAACATAACTGGAAATCCATAGAAGTAACAGGTGCCAACCTTTTTTAGTGAGACTGTCCAAGGTGGTTTGACATTTGTTGGTACAGACGCAATTGGTGGGATAGTTAGAAGATAGTTCTGCTATCGCAGCTTGAGAATCAATAAAGACGACAGTTTTATAATATGTTTTAACTTCCTGAAGTTCAGATGTAGCTAGTAAAACTGGCTCTACTTCCCTATCAAAACAGCTTAGATGCTCTCCAGCTCGTTAGGCTGTGAGACTCTGGGCTGCCGTGATTGGAACCTGCATGGAGTACTGTGGCTTGAGTCCGAAAATGACGTAGGACGGGTATGGAGTAGTACAACTGAAAGTCTAGGATACCGTTACTCCATAGTTTAGTCCTTCGTGAGGAGTTCCGATGTATGAAGCCGTCTGTATAGCGTCCAGAATATGAGGCAAAACTTGCAGACGTTTAGACAGAATGGCTGTTCCTCGCTGTTGCGTTGCGTGCTGCAATTCGGGGTCACCAGAATGTAAGAGAGCTTCGGTAAGAGAAAAGGTGTGCGTTTTGAGCCTATTTGGAGCTTTGCGATAGTATTGCCTCTGTTCGGGGTTCATCCGCTTTATACGTTGTTGTGTTTGATGTTTTTAATGTGGCCACTTCTCGACGTGTCTGTAATGGTTCGATAGCAGCTTATATTTGCATAGCTATGATCGAGGTTGATTTTGCACTACCCGTGATGATTCTTAGTGCTACGTTCTGAACTTTATCAAGCTTCTGCAGCTGTGCCTGGCTTGCAGTAATCATAACTACGTTTCCATATTCCATTTCCGGTCGTACATAGGACAGGTAGGTTCTGTGAAGCGTATCCTTGTTGGCACCCCATTTGGTTGGCTGTAAGTATTCGGAATCGCTTTTTTCCTTTTGCCGCGGCTTCTTTAATCTGTGTCATTCATGATAATTTTTTATCTTAGGAGATTCCAAGATATGTTGGCTCTTATTTTAATTTATTACCCTTATAGTTTAGGTTAACGTGCTTTCTTTTGCTATTAGAACCGTAACCAGGTCACTTAGTGGCGTGGAGGACTAAACAGTTGCCTTTTACGCCAGTGGTCCTGGGTTCGAATCCCATGAAAGCCTAAGATTTTTTTCTGGGTTTTCGGATTCGACGGTCGCTAATGATCAAAGTAGTTGAAGCGACCTTAAATAAACCAGAAAAAAAAAAAAAAGAACCGTAACCTGCGTGAATGCTATCCTCTAAACTGCTGACCTATTAATCTGGGCAACCAGCAAGCATATTGAAGTATTAGAAACCGCCATAAATTCAGCACTAGACCGTCTTTAAAGCTGGACCGATAAACCAGATCTTCTCACTATGCTAAATAACTCTTAGATTATAGATCATTTACTTGAGGTGTTAGTTCTAGAAACATTTTTGCTAAAAAAGCTCGAGTCAATCGAAAAATGGTTGTGTCTGACAAGTTTGTGTCTGACTGATAAGTTTTATATCACACCAAAAGTTTATTTGTAGAACTTTGAACATTAGACAGAAATTAATGGAAGTATTGAAAATTTAAAAAATTTCTTGAAACTTCTTTTATTAACTCTTTCGGCCCTGCTGGTGGCATTTGCCACCATAACATTTATAGGGTTCTCTTTCCCATACCTTCCCATCAATAATAACTAGCAAAAAAAAATTATTTTTAAAATAAAAAATCCAGGGCTGAAAGGGTTAATGAATTGATTTTTGAAATTTAGTCAAAAAAATTGCTTGTCTGTAAAGTTGGTTTACGGCCGATAGTTTTACGTGACAACGTCATAAAGAACACCTAATTGATGAAAAATTGCGTACTTTTATGAATTGAATTATTATCACGGAATTATCATTACTTTGTATAATACAAAGGAGTTAATTGAAAATTAATAATTTTTTTAAAATGAAATCAGACTGAAAATTATGAAGGAAAAACTCAATTAAATCTTCTTAAGTAAATTGAAAAAGAAAAACACAAAACACGTTGTCTTAGGTAAGGGCACCAGGTA
The DNA here is from genome assembly GCA_958496155.1 of Sisyra nigra. Lineage (NCBI taxonomy): Eukaryota > Metazoa > Arthropoda > Insecta > Neuroptera > Sisyridae > Sisyra > Sisyra nigra. The sequence continues at coordinate 4,189,313 of OY292315.1, forward strand.
TTGATGTATCAAAATATCAATGGTTGATATTTATTTCCGAGTATCATTCGATTTTTTTTTAAGAGCTTCATTATATTTTATAATAATAATAATTTATTTCACTTATAGTTATTGACAATTTTGAAGTAATCGCGTTTTGAGGTGAAAATATCGATATATCGAAGTATCGATATTTTTTACTCTGCATCTATCGATATTGCTTGTAAATATCGATACGATATATATCGATATATTTTATACATTTGCCCATCCCTACGTTGCCTAGGATTCAACAATAATATCGTGCCTCTTTATCACTTATATCGCGTTCTCGCTTGCACGCACAGGTTCAAATGTAGGTAACGTAACAAAATGGCCGAACTTTTTCAGACTGAAAAAACTGAGAGAAATTGTCAAAATTGTAGATTTTTTACTTGAACTTTCAGTATGAAATAAATTACTGGTTGAAATGCTCGATTTGTCTAACAGAATTTTTAGTTTGATAAGTTTTGTCTCGAACCCAAAGTGATCTTATTTGGACTTGGAGTATTAAATCAAACTTAAAATCTAGTAAAATGTAAAAAAAAAAGTGAAAATTCTTTCAGTTATAAACTGAATTTAGATTTTCTGTCAAAAAATTGATGGAAAATTTTAAAATTGGGGAACTTTCATCAGAACTTTAAGTACCAGATCAGTTGTTGGCTCGTCCACCAAGATATAAGTTTTCTCGAACCAAAAGTTGGCTTTGTAGGACTTTTAGCTTTAAATCGAAGTTAAAGACTGGAAAAAACTTTTAGTACTAGAAAAATTTTTGGTCAAGAAGCTCGCTATGGCCGAGTAGAATTTTGTGCCTGATTTTTATCTCGAACCAAAAGTTATCGTTATTAGTGTGCCATTATATCGAAATAAAAGAATGTGAAAAATCGTAAAAAATTTTTATGAAATTTCCACCGTTGTCGTCAATTCGACGATCAGCAGATGGATTGCAGATATCTGCATTTAAATGCTTTTAACTTGATTAGTTTTCGTTTATAGCTCGCCTCATTTCCTCCCTCTCCATATATACTTATATAAATAATGTCTTCGATATTTCCAACACGAACAATTCGTATTCCAGATCGAGATTGAGTTTGTCTCCATTTACCTTAGACTCTTCATGTTTTTCACGTTAATTTTTCGTTTTTAGTTCAAAGCAATAATTTCTCGAAGATGTGAGGAAAGTTTTTCCACTTCCGCAGCCGCTCGTTTTCCGCCCGCAAGGTAATTGAATAGAAAAGCTACACAACGCCTATAAATCACGTATCCATTTATCTGTCAAGGAATTATTTATAAATCATTAGGCGCTCATATAACCACGACAGTGTGTGGTGTTATTCAGGATGTAACTGCAAAAAGAACTCAATCGCCCTTTTAACCATCAACGTGTCACCCTCCCTTCCTTCAAACCATATTTCCTTGGACATTACACGATTTTATCGATTTTATAAAATAGAAAAGTAACAACCAAGCAATTTTTTTTTCTCTCCAAGAAGAAAAGTTTTTCACTTCGTATACAATAAAATAATACAAAAGTTTTTTTTAAATATTTGACAAAAGCTTTGAGCTTTTTTTGCTTAAATTTGTATAAAATAACAGTTTCCAGTTTCCAGTATTGAAAGTTGAAGTGAAACTTTTGTGCAAAAAAAAAATAAAATAAATAGACACAGGAAAAAGCTCTAGTTGGAGCTTTTTTTAAAATTATTTCATTATATCTATGTAAAAACTTGATAAACTATGGTTTTGAATTGTTTTCATGTCGCTTATCGTTGTGTTATAGCCATTAAAAGATTTTTTTTTTTGAATCTACACATAAAATAATAAATCTTTGATGGTTTTTCATGTGAAACAAAAAGGAAAAGTTAATTGAAATCAGGACGTGCGAAAGATACAATCATTAAGTTTGATTTATAGTGCGTGGCACCGATCAGGACGAAAAGAAAAATTATCTAGGTCTAGTTTTTTTGTTGGTATTGATAACATTAATTTCTTGAACTTTTTCTTTAGTCTGTATATAAGGTGATCTATGTTTTGTATTGAAATTTTTCAAAATTTGTATGGAGCTTCTCGTTAAGGGTTCTTAACAAGGAAGCCACAGATTAAAAAAGTCGCGGTTTAAGGAAAAAAGATCTGGAATACTGAAGGTCACTCACGATTCACGATTTATGTATCACTCGCGTTGACGATTTATTTATCACTCACGTTGACGATTTATTTTTGACTGTCTTGCCTATGTTTGTCCGGGCTTACATAGGATTTCGGTCATCTCTCTAGAAAATTCCTACCCCACTTATTCTTTTCTATAAATTTCTATTCTTTTATCTTACAATCTATCCTTTTCCCACTCATAAAGAATTACACACAGAAAATGCTAGAAGCTCTGGTCTCTTTTTAATTCACCAAGTAATCTTTTGGTCAAACCCTCGCGGCAGGTGGTCTCAAAGACTAAGCTCTTTGGGAAAAAACGACGCTCGTGATTCACTATTTATTTATTGTAACACTCACGATTCACGATTTATGTATCACTCGCGTTGACGATTTTTGTAACACTGGCATTGACGATTTATTTTTGATTGTCTTGTCTATGTTTGTCCGGGCTTACATAGGATTTCGGTCATCTCTCTAGAAAATTCCTACCCCACTTATTCAGTTCTAGAAATTTCTATTCTTTTATCTTACAATCTCTCCTTTTCCCACTCATAAAGAATTACACGCAGAAAATTCTAGAAGCTCTAGTCTCTTTTTAATTCACCAAGTAATCCTTTTGGTCAAACTCTCGCGACAGGTGGTCTCAAAGACTAAGCTCTTTGAGAAAGAACATTCTAGACTTTTATTGTTCCATCTTTACGCTTACACAAGCATATGCCCAACACCCCTGCTTATCAAGTCCGTGACAATATGATAGTCTGTGTTTTGTACCGAAATTTTTTGAAACCTGAATTAAGCTTCTCGTTATGGGTTCTTAAATGGAAAACACAGATTAAAGAAGCTGCAGCTAAAAGAATCTTAGATACTGAAGCGACTTGCAGAAACCAAATGGCGAGCCAACCAGGATACACTTCGCATAACCTAGGTGTCCTATGTACAACAAATTCAAGCTACTGTCGAACCACTAGGTACATACTCGTCGAGAGTATGAGTGGCCACATTAAAACCATGGGAACGTATAAAGCGGATGAACTCCGAACAATGGCAAAACTAATGGTAAAGCTCCACATAGACTAAAAACGTACACCTCTCCACTAACAAAAGCTGAAGAACTAAAAAATCTGGTTTAAAGTTAGAAAATCCTACTCCTGTCAATATAATGAACCAAAAATATAGTCACCCCCCCCCCCCCTTCGACTGATGAGTCAAACTTCTCAAGATCATTGTTCGAGATTTATTGAACTGAGCCATGGTCGAAACTTGGATCATTCAAGACAGGTTCGAACCTGGATCGATCGACAAGCCAATTGGAAACGATTCGGAATAACGATGGTGTTCATATGCGAGAAAGTGGCGATTCATCCCATGTTTACATTCAACAGTCTACAGTCGACATTCATACGTATCGGATTCGAGAGCTCCCAGTAGCATCATCCCAAGACGCTTTCTTTAAACCACCTTTATTTACAATCATCTTTACATCTTCTCTAGATGCCATTCACTCCATGTACCCGAGATCAGAGTTCCTGCAAAGCTATAACAATGATTCATCCATCTCAGGATTCGGAAAGAAGTTACAGTGGATTCCCAGTTATCCTGGTATCTTGGGAAATGAAAAAGTTGGCATCCTCGCTAAGCCTGGCACCTCTCTAAATCAACCACTAATCCTTATGGCTCTAACATTAGCTCAGAGCCATATCACAAACACTTTCAACTGGAAAAAGCACAAGAAAAAAAATGGGAATCCTTACTGGAATCCCCTATTCCACTACTTTTTCCCCGTTAAGTATTAGTCGCAGCTTTCCGAACTACTACGGAACACGACTATCTATGCGAGCACTTGCATTTACACCCTACCGACTTCAATCTGCTTCTTCTGTAATGGGGAACCCATTAACGCCTGCCTCTTGGGAACTGTCTTGCACTTGCAGATGTGAGGGATGTACACGGAAACAATCAAAACTAATGATTCTCAAACCTTTACTGGACGGATGGTAAAAATTTTAAGAGTGAGCATTGGATATGAAGAAGGAGAAGATATTTTCTTTTAATAATTAAATTCTTTGGTTAAAGTTTCGAAAATTTTTTCCTTTCGCTGGTTCGCCACGTGGTCGCAAAATTTTGGCTTTATTTTCTATCACAAGCTGTTTGAATTTACTGCTTGGCTCATAACTTGTAACCGCTGGGCAGTTTTAAGAGTTTTGTACTTTTAAATTTGGAGGTTATTTTCATATGGTTAATAGAACCAAAAATTATAATCTAACCAATTATAATTTTGATTATATTTGTAGATATGTGCCTACGAATGTTTTTTAGGTTATAAAATTTATATCCAGATATATAATATTAAAATATAAATTTTTTCGTATGGGTCCGATTTGATTGACTGTGCGCCCTTATATAGGCAAACAATTATGCCTTCGAACTTTCCAGAAAGTTCGATTGCTGAACCCACCAAAAATTTCTAAAACTTATATATTAACCGTGGAAACAATTTTCTTCAGTTTGATGGCCCAAACAAAAGACGTAATCAGCTTTGTCTTTTAGACTCTAATTAAATGCTTTGGTTAATGTTTCGGAAATGTTCGCTTTTCGCTGGTTCGACACGTGGTCGCAAATTTTTGGCTTTATTTTCTATCACAATCTGTTTGAATTTACTGCTTGGCTCATAATGTGTAACCGCTGGGCAGTTTTAAGAGTTTTGTACTTTTAAATTTGGAGGTTATTTTCATATGATTAATAGAACCAAAAATTATAATCTAACCAATTATATTTTTGATTATATTTGTGGATATGTTCCTACGAATGTTTTTTTAGGTTATAAAATTGATATCTGGATATATAATATTAAAATATAAAATTTTACGTATGGGTCCGATTCGATTGCCTGTGCGTCCTTATATAGGCAAACAATTATGTTTTCGAACTTTCCAGAAAGTTCGATTGCTGAACCTAAACTAAAAATTTCTAAAACTTATATATTAACCGTGGAAACAATTTTCTTCAGTTTGATGGCCCAAACAAAAGACGTAACCAGCTTTGTCTTTTAGACTCTAATTAAATGCTTTAGTTAATGTTTCGGAAATGTTCGCTTTTCGCTGGTTCGACACGTGGTCGCAAATTTTTGGCTTTATTTTCTATCACAATCTGTTTGAATTTACTGCTTGGCTCATAATGTGTAACCGCTGGGCAGTTTTAGGAGTTTTGTACTTTTAAATTTGGAGGTTATTTTCATATGGTTAATAGAACCAAAAAGTATAATTTAACCAAGTATAATTTTGATTATATTTGTAGATATGTCCCTACGAATGTTTTTTTAGGTTATAAAATTGATATCTGGATATATAATATTAAAATATAAAATTTTACGTATGGGTCCGATTCGATTGCCTGTGCGTCCTTATATAGGCAAACAATTATGTTTTTGAACTTTCCAGAAAGTTCGATTGCTGAACCTAAACTAAAAATTTCTAAAACTTATATATTAACCGTGGAAACAATTTTCTTCAGTTTGATGGCCCAAACAAAAGACGTAACCAGCTTTGTCTTTTAGACTCACAAAATATTAGACCTATTAAAAGAAAATGATTGCAATACTTATCTGCGAGAAATATTTCAATATTTTATTGGGCATCTTAGCATCGAGCACCCTGTACATAAGAAATTCATAAAACATCTAACTATAGTCTCAATGTCTTACATCGCTAAAATCAATTTACAGTGATTTTTTCTCTTTTTCAAAGTATCGTACAAAAGTCCTTTGAAATTTCTAAATTTCCCATTTTAAACCAAAACAGATTGTGGTTGAGTGTGTTTATGTGTGTGGGTGTGTGGGTGTGTGTGTGTGTGTGCTGTTGGCACTTTGAAACAAGCAATTTCATCGCGAGACAAGAAACGTATCGTAAGTGCAACGTGCAACGTAAAAGGAAGTGGCTTTTAGAAAAATTCTAAAAACAATCCCTCTTCACTTTATATGGCAAATTGTTTTAATGATACGATACCCGATTTATATATAGTTTAGTCAATGTACATGACAAAACCATGAACATTCTAAACATTTTTTTTTTTGGTAATTAAAAAGTAATGTTCCAGAGAACAGATTATCTTTTCCTCTCTGGTAAATAAGAGTCATCAAGTTTTCGACATAAAGAGAATTGGAAATTATATGAGGCTTATTATTATTATTATACCATAGAAAATTATTCTTGGTTCGTTAACGGTTCTTTTATTTTTGATGGCTCGGTCTAAGGAGCTTTGCTAAAGCCCTTAATAATATATTTGACCGTTTTGTCATTCGTTTTAATTATTAACGAAACTTCAATGGGAATATGAATGATTCGATTTCACTTTGAAGCTTGACGAGCTTTTTTACTGCATCTGTCTGTGTTGACAGAATCTTATAATTGTTGAAGAATACTTTGTCGGCCGATTTCACACTTTCTTGTGATTCAGTCACTAGGTGGCTAAATTGTGTGGTTTTTTGAATCCTTTTCTTTAATTATTAACTTCTTCATTATAAATGTCTAAGCTAACGTAAGAAATCTGAGCTTTTGATGTTTCAAAAGCTTATTTAAGGGTTGAAAAGCTCTGCGAAAAACGATTTTATGTCGAATAACTTAAATGTTTACAATATTAAATTTTGGAATGGAACTGTCAAAAAGGATTCTGCTACAAAGGTTCAAAATCTATTCGTAGATGAAGAATCGTTTTCTTAAGGTTGAACTTGACTTAGCCATTATAGATAGATCAATTGTTACTATTTTTTACTACTATATAGTAAAGGAAGTATTGTAATCGGGTCGAAGTTTTGAGCTTTAACCGGAAGTAAATATTTTCAGATCCCCTGACTCCAAAAATGTAGTTCTTAAAAACATGCCTGTGTGTGTGTGTGTGTGTGTGTGTGTGTGTGTGTGTTTGTGTGTGACAGCGATGTCGTTTCGAAAACTTTATCCGAATATCACCAAACTTGAAATTTTGTGTTCAAATTATAAATAGTTATTCGCGAAGCTTTAGCTTAAAATTGGTTGATCGGAAACTTTTTCCTGAAAATTCTAGAAGTTTTTGAGCTTTTTTCAATTTTTTTTGAAAACGGCTCTAACGATTTTCTTTAAAGTTGCTATAGTTTAAAGACTCATCATTGCCTACAACTTTTATTTAAAACTGTTTCTCGGGAAAATTCAAACAATCCGGGAAAAAAGATTTTAGATCTACGTTTAACTATACCTGATCCAAGTGGAGCAAAAAAATGGAATTCAGTCGATCAACTTTGATATACTAGACCAGTGATTCTCAAACACTGTGCCGTGGCACGTTTGGGTACCGCCAGAAGTTCTTGAAGTGTGCCGCCAAATTTCAGAAACGCCAACATTTTTAATGTTTATATTATAGGCAGAGTGCCGCCAAATCTTGAAATTTTTAAAAAGTGTACTGCAACAAAAAGAAGGTTTAGGGTCACTAGCTTAGACCAATCTAGATCTGAGTTAGAAATCAAGGACTTTCCCCATGCATAATGTTTTTAAAATGAACATATGAAATTCTGTTTTAATTTTTAAAATTAAAAAATTTTCCTACAAATAGTTAAAAAGAAAAATGTTTTTAATATCATTAGCTCGCGGAGGTGAGTTATCTATATAAATAAAATAATGGCTGATTTCCATTGTTCGATTTTAACTCAAAAACTACTGGATTGATTTCAATCATTTTTTTTTTGTTTTACTTCTTATATATCTGGTTCTTAGCTAAAAAAAGAATTATCACGATATTGTCGTTAAAAATAAAGTAATTAAAAATTTAAGAAATGCGATTTTTACAAGCAAAAAATTGTTAAACGGGCATTTTCGTCGCTTTGATAGAGTGGGGCAAACGGTTTATACACATGGCGCTGTAGAGAGAGTGTTTCTCCCTCCACTGCCTACTGTTTATTTCATATTAGAGCCGATCAGTGCATACATCGATTAACTCCACTTTTTCAACTTTTACAAACTTTCATATAGCAAAACATTTGGTTGACTCCTAACTGTATATATCCGAAATTGTTCATTCAATGCTCTTTTCAGATCCGCAATTGCTTCAGGTGTATAGTTAATAGTTAATTAATAATTAAATTTTTTTTAAATTTTCAATCCCAAAAATTAAAATCGCTTAAAAACCTAAAATAATTTTTAATTTAAATTTTTGTTTTGTTAAGCTCTCTATCTGCTCTTTTTATTACGCAAATAATTGATCAAATCTTTGCAATATTTTTAATAATTAATTATTTGTAACTATTTATACATGTATTGTTGTATTATGGCGTCATTAATTGCCGTTGGATCTTATAAATATGAATAGTTAAAAAATTTATATACTAATTAACTATACACCTGGAGCAATTGCGGATCCGGAAAGATTATTTTAGGCACAATTTTTTTAAAAAAAAGTGATTATTTTGGATTATATAGCAATTTTTATTTTTGAATTTACAAATTTTTGGAAAATTTATTATTAATTAATTAATAATTATACACTTGGAGCAATAGCGGATTCTGCAGGAGTAATTTTTTGGTTCATTGTTAAAGATGTTCAACGCTAAGTTTTTTTCCGGTTATTTTTAAATTATATATATATATATATATATATATATTAATATATACAAAAGACACAAAATATTAATAAATAAGTTATTACTTTTCTCGAATTTTGCAGTAGCTTTTATAGGTACTTTTTGAAGTTTAATGATGAAAATGACGTCTGCATCGCGGCGCGGTTTTAGAAGCATTAGTAACGTTCTATTTTATCATCACAAATTAACAAGATGAAGTTGCCCGCAAAACGGCTCAGTATTTTTAACTAGGCGCGCGTAATTTGAATTTTTTTTCTATTTATTTACTAATTTTTATATTTAAATTAAAAATCATTAATTCCTTAAATATATTTTATTTAAAAAATATTTATATATTTATACAAATGACACATATTATTAAAAAATAAGTTTTTACTTTTCTCAAATTTTGCAGTAGCTCTTATACTATTTTGAGGTTAGTGATGAAAATGACGTCTGCATTCCATGCATATTCTTAATTATCACAAAATCTGGGATTCTGAAATGATTCAATCATCTAAGAATAATAATTTAGTAACACAAGATATGAATAAGATTAAGACATTTACTTTGGCACGTAGCTACTTACTTTAGTTCGCAATTTCTATGAAGCTTCGTTTTCATGACATGCATGAATTGTTAACCAGAAAAATGATCCTGACAAATTTTATTAACGTCTTGCAGCTTTCTTTGGATATTATTTATTGATACAAATTAAAATATTATTCGCTTCATTTTATTTTTAATAATTATATCTTTAAATATATATATTATTATTATTAAACATTAAATTACAGTTTTTTAAAATTGATTATTTGAATAAAACTAATAAAAACTAATTTTTAATGATACCAAAGAAGTATAAGTTCTCACGCGCCTACATAAGTATACGCAACCACTTCTTTAATATCATATCAAACTTTATCCAGCAAATAGGGGCATTTAATTCATGCTTAGGCAAAGGAGAGAATCAAGTTCAAAGAGCTTAAGTAATGGATATATAAATCATATAGGATATTATATTATAACTCAATACGTGTACAGTAAGAAGAAGTTAGTTTTGAAAAATAAACTGTATATATATATATATATATATATATATATATATAAATACAGGGAGTATAGAGAATTGGTTCGACGCTGCCCCCTATCCAGATTGACGAGGATAAGCTCTGCATATAAACTATCATTGAATTCAGGAGCCAAGGATATTGGCTCCTGAACTCCTGAAATCTTCTCGGTCGCACCCCCCATCCCTCCGGTGCCCCACAACTCACACGTGATAAGTTTAAATAAGAAATTTTTATTCAGGGAACGCGCGCGATTTTCGTATACCAACCTGAATGCCAGGATTTTCCGCATAGTGAAAAACGCATATCGCCTAACGAAAGCTTCACTCGATTGGCGCAAACATGAAAATATCAAAACGACAAAACTGAATTTTTATATTAGATATATTTATTATGGTTCATAAATATTGGCGATATGGTCGAGGTATAAACGAATCTCTCGTTTTTATTAAACATTTATTCAAACCGAGCATTGAATTGATACTTTTTCATTCTCTGCCCAAGCCCCCCTTCCGAATGCTACCGATGTCGTAATTTTTCAAATTATAGATTACGAAATAATGAAAATTAATGGGTTCGATTCAATTTCAACTGAAGTTTCCAATTTTGAAGCATAATAAAAAGAAAAAATCGTTTCAAAGAAAAAGTCGTCGAAGATATAAAAAAAGATGATATTGCATCTTTCTGTGTGAGTGCGGAAATGGGCCTGTTTGCATAATATCTTCGACGATTTTTTCCTATTTTCCATTTTCATAAAGAGACATAATGTCGCTGTTCAAAACATTCACAAGAAGGAAAGAAAAAACTACAAAAAACATATAGGGATAATATGAATTTTCCACTTGGTTGTGAACAAAGAAAATGTTGCAACGAATTACGTACCATCCACTCTGGTGGTATGTTTATTAAATGAAATATTTTAACATATGGTTTTTCAAGTTAAAATTTTTATAAATGACCTACGGTTTTATACCTATATGGCACAGGACCATTTGTTTGTGTCACAAGAAATTTGACCAATTGCAACGGAGAAGCATTAGACTAAAGTTCAACCTGTTTTTGACAGATTTGAGATATTCTTACTACACTCGCGTGCAACCAAATTCCCCTACATATATAGTTTCAATAAAAGAATACAAGATATTCATTAAAATGATATGCTACTAGCTGATCCCCGCTCGCTTCGCTGAGTGTATCTAAATTTAACTGATTGATTAAAAGATTCCCCACGTTCATGGCGAAATATAAAAATTAAACTATTTTGATAGAAAAAATTATAGATACTTTCAGACTTTAGATCCAAAGAAAGTTCATCAAAATTCGTAAAACTACTTTTCAAGAAAAAGATGTTAGCTCTCTCACATCAGCTTCTTTACGATTTTTAGTAAAATACTACCTGTATTCCTTCCTTTAGGACTTGAAAATCTTTCATACCAAATGTCATTTAAAACCGTACAGATATTTTAGGGGGCATCCATTAATTGCGCGAGGCGTTTTTTGCGATATTTAAAATCCCCTCCCCTCCCCTCTGGTTAGATGTCATGAGATTTGGCATATATCATTACCCCAACCTGCAATCTAATGTGATATTTTTCAAAACAAAATAATTCGTGATATTTGCAAGACCTTTCATTTCCCCAAAGTAAGATTAGATGAGATTCGGCTCAACCCCATCGGCCCCTGAACGCTTAACGTAATCAATAGATGTTCCCTTAAAAGAATAGATTAGTAGCTATCCTACAGGATCTTTAGCAAAACTTCATTAAAATTCGTTCCGTTAAGTAATTGTAAATATTTGAAATTTTAGTTTATTATTTTAATACGTTTATTTCTAATTAATATTTTCGACAATGAACAATAAAAAAAATGCAAATATTTTAAACAATTTCATTATTAATTTTATCGGGTGTTAAATTGAAATTCATATTATTTTCCAGTAAAAATTGTCAATTTTTTAATTGCAACTTTGTAGAGATTTCTTTTGTTATTATGTGTAAAATTGAAGGAAAATGCGTTAAAATTCTATTTCACGAACTTTACCGAAACTTACTTTTTAAATGTACGGTTCCTGTAGGATATAATTGTTTTGCCATCCCATGGGAACCATGCATTATTCTAGTCTTAAAATTAAGCTATATCATTCTCCCCCAAACTACCACATTGCAAAAATCATATCAATCTTTAACTATGTGATAAACAAAAAAACATATCTATCCCACGGGAATAGTACATCTCTCCTGAGTAAAAATTAGATCAAATCTTCTTAAAGAAAACGAGTTAAGAGTTTATTTCGTGGATTTTAATGAAACTGCTTTTTAATACACGGTTCTTATAGAATACATACTTGTTTTGCTATCCCATGGGAACCGTTTATTATTCCGGTATGAGAAGTAATCTATATCATTTTCTGGCCCCTAAACTACCACATTACAAAAAAAGAAGTTAATCTTTTGCTCTGTAAAAAAACAAAAAAAATATCTATCCCACGGGAACCGTACATTTTTTCTGGATATAAAGTATACTATATGTTAAATCGGGTTATAGTCTACATCTATGCCAAATTTCATCCAGATCCATTCAGTACTTTTTGAGTGAAAGAGGAACAAACATCCATACAAACTTTCACGTTTATAATATAAGTAAGATTTTAAAGACTTACTTAATATTTCTTCAGATCCTTGTTATTTTGTATTGATAGACTAGCTGATACCCGCCCGCTTCACAGAGCGTATCTAAATTAATCTGATTGAATAAAAGAAAATTTTACCCAAAATAAGAAATGAAGCTATTTTTACAAAAAAAAAAAATAATTAGATATTTCTAGACCTATATTTCATAGAAAGTTCATGAAAATCCGTTAAACTACTTTTCGAGGAACAGATATAAGCTATCTTATAAGTAGGATCTTTACGTTTTTTTATATAGTAAAATATTAAGAAAATTTTAAGCCTTGAGAACGTTTAACACCAAATGTCATATGAAATCATTTATTAATTTTAGTAGAATTGATTAGTAGCTATCCTTTAGAAAGTGTACTTTTTTTATGATCAATAATATTCAATGTGTTATCTAAAGATCTGAGGTATCAGGTTTGGTTGCCTTAGATTCATTATTCTAGGATATAGTATTAACGCCATTGTGTCTTATCGGCAAGTCTGCTATTTCTCGAGGTCCAAGATTAGACAACGAATTCTTATATATCTTGTTAAAATAAATTGAAAATTAAGAATATAGTTTTTTGGTAAAAAAACAACGCGATGGTCACATCTAAGTTGCTATTTTCTCTTGAAAAATAAGTTGGGCTGGATTTCTTTTTTTTCTGGGGGCTCTGCCTAACGGCTTCACCTCTCTTAGTCAAACTCCTAATCGGGATCACTTAAGTCGAACTGTCTGTTTTTGTTATTTATTCATTCGGGTCTCATTTTTGAACTAAGATATTTCTTTTTATGAATAAAATCAAATTGACTGCAGAAGATTTTCTTCACCTCCCTCGATAATCCGAACGTTTATTCAGCTGAACTATCGATAATATATTAACTACCCGTAAATTCACAATGGATTTATGGTTACTGGGAATTTAACATATCGCTATACTTCTATCATGGTTAAAATTTTCAAATTTGCGAACATTCATTTATAAGAATAACAAATTACATAGTTTAAAATCATGTCGTTTCTACGATATGTTAGTATATGTACATTGTATCACAACTGCCTGCCGATGTATGTTTTTAGTTGCGCAGTTTTTATAGTTTTTATTATTTTGCTTAAAAAATCAGCATTATTTTGGAATAAAAAGTATTTTAAAGCACTTTTGGTAATATTTACCACTTGTAGTGAAAATTTCGTCCAAATCGGACCAGCCGTTTTCAAGTTTGCCAAGAACAAACAAACAGACAAAGTATTTGAAATAAAAATTAGCCTATAATGTAAGTTACAATATTTAATAACTTTTTGTGAAAATTCCATTGAAATCGGCTCAGCTGTTTTCAAGTTTCCCCTGGAGAAACCCTGTTATTACCCTGTTCTTTTGGGGAAAATTACAATGTAAATGGCATTTATTTTTTGTATTAAATATATGAAAATGTAGGCAATCAAGAGTATTCAACAAAACACCTTAAATTTTTTAGATTAGATAAAAATCTCAGCTGGAAAAAATGATTCTGTTTTTCTTTCGCTCGCGCAGGTGAGTTGGAACGTTTTTATTATATAGGTATTCAAGTAGTAAAAATTTTCAATCTTATTATTGGTGTTGATATAGTTAGAGGGGCAATGGATCGGGATTTACAATGAATCCAACAAGAGTACCAGAACACGAGGGTTTTGCCATATATTATAGCTTTGTCAGACTCTCTGATACATGCTCAGCATTCTTGTCTTTTTTAAGCCTTACATATACCAATTATTTATTATGGTTTTTCTATTTAAAAAAAATTTATTTAAGAGTTTTTTTTTTTAAACGAAAGGTCAAGGTGCAATTGTAGTTCGCAGATTTACTAAAATACCCAATTAATCTTCGGAGTTGTCTTTTACTACATTGTTGCACTAAAAAATTTCTTGTATTTCCTAATGGAAAATCTTGAAGGTAATTCAAGGTTGTATAACGTTAATGATCTCAATTCAAACAAAGTAAATATCATTAGAATTCATAATATGCAGGTGGGGCAAAAGATCATTTACACTCAATTAATTGTTAGTAAATGCAATAAAATCCATGTCCCTTAATTGCATCCTCTTGACCTAGTTCGAACCAAAATGAAAGTTTCAAGTGTTTCTATTTAAGAAATATTCTAACCACTTGAGACATAAAAATTATTATTATTATTATATGATGAGATAACGATGAAGTAACATAATAAATGCATTGCTTAAATCTAAGCTGATTATATTATTTATTAAAAGTTGTATTTATTCCCGACGGATGGATGGATGGATGGATGAATGAATGGGAATAACGTAAGGGTGTGTGACTTGGTGGTTGTTATATTGAATTTGTAACGCAACATTTTGCATCATCCACTCGTTGCAAATTGCATAGAGTCGTCGACGCCGCCGTCCGTTCGTTTCGTCCTTTTATTGAGATTTGTGTGCTCAAGTCTTTTCAGCAAACAGTTTAGAGAATGTATTTTATATCGGCTTGAACATAATTCCTTCAGTCAGCCAGTCGCGAAAGATGAAATCTCAGTGCTTTTGTAAACAGATATATAAAAAAAAAATTAAATAAAATTGATGCACTCGTTCCACTCGGATAGATTATCATATATACAAGTTTTTAACTTAACTTGATTTATTTGAAATCAAGGGATCTCTTCCCGTCATAAAAAAAAGTTTATTCAAGTTTCCCATTCGTATCTACACATATTTTATTGAGGTAAACTTTCTATTGGCAACTTAATGATGACAATTCGATTTTATAATCAATATCCGTATATAAATTCCCCACTTAACAACATAATTGGACGAGCTTTTTGATTCCTACAAGAAGGAATCGACCAATCGAACTGCAACGCTAAGCTTCAAACAGCGGAAAATTGCAGTGCATAAATGTATAAGATGACACTAATATACATATAAAGTATCAGTTTTAAGACCATCAAGTGGTAGCCGTTCTTTTTCTTTTGCTTATTTGTTCAAAGGATAAATCTGAAGCTCCGATCCGCTTTTATTATATACATAATATCCTTTTATCAGAAAAACGAATGAATAGCTGATGTTCTTATCGTTAGAAGCCGACGCATATTCATTTCATTAATTTTGAGCTGTGGCAAATATTTATCGAGGCACAAACGTTTTGTAAAACGAGGGATGACGAATTTTTTCCTTTTCATTTGTGGTCCGTTTAATGTTTTAACTGTGCTTGAGCTTGAGAAATGGAAAGTTTTATTTGAAGAAAACGCCTGGGCAATGCAATTTTGCTGAAAATATGTTTCTTGGAATTCAAATCATCTTCGTGTTATAACCAAGGAAAATGGTCATTTGCAAGTGCATATTTTGACCATTTGAAGTAGATGATGACCTTTGGGTAGCTGAAATTGTTGAAATTACAAGGGGAGCTTTTTTTGTGAGACTGACTAGAAATGTGTAATATGTATTAGGTGTACAACTTTGCTCCCTCCGTTTTTCTTAAGCCTTTTCCACACTTACTGGTCGCTATGTGCGGACTAAGTATGTATGTCGTCGCCACAAATTTCATAGACTGCAATAGATTCTATAGATTTCAATAGACTTCAATAGACTTCTATAGACTTCAACAGATCTAATAAAATTAGTAATAAAAAAATTCTTAAACAAGA
Organism: Sisyra nigra; assembly: GCA_958496155.1. Taxonomy (NCBI): domain Eukaryota; kingdom Metazoa; phylum Arthropoda; class Insecta; order Neuroptera; family Sisyridae; genus Sisyra; species Sisyra nigra. The sequence goes on from OY292315.1 coordinate 4,205,419, forward strand.
AATGCACTAAAAAGTAACAAAATAATGGCGTATCCTTGCAGTATCTACAACTTACAAATTATTAGGATGATACAATGTACAACTACTGTTATTTTTGGAGTTGGTGTCAGCCAAGGAAATACGACTATATTGGTACTTAGCAAAAAACGAGAATACCTTATGAAAATTATTTTTCAAATGAACTTTTAAACAATATACTCGAACTGTAACAATATCTAGCGACCTTTAAACTACAAAATACCAATTACCAACTAAACCTTTTTACAAATTACCATTAATGTTTATTTTCTTGACTGACACCAACTCCAAAAATAACAATAGTTGTACATTGTATCATCCTAATAATTTGTAAGTTGTAGATACTGCAAGGATACGCCATTATTTTGTTACTTTTTAGAGCATTTCCTGTTTAAGAATTTTTATATATTTTGAAGTCGGTTTTTCATTTTTTATAATATTTTTTATTTCTCGCGTTTTAGTGATCTGAAGTTCGATAACTAATTTTATTTTCTTGAAAATGGTTAACCTTTTAAACGCGCTGCTCATATGAGGCAGCGCCGTTTAATATTAAAAGTTACTACATCATCCCTTTTTGCCCTTAAGGGTTGAAATTTTTTGCTTTTAAATGTAATAACAAAACTAAGTGGATTATTCTTTCCAACAGAAAAAAAATTATCAAAATTCGGTTAAATGTCACTATTTCATCCACTATTTTCATCCTTAAGGGGTGGATTTTTCTCTTCAAATTGAAATGTGAACAATTTAAAGGTACGTTGTACGTAATAGAAACAAAATTATCAAAATCGGGTTAGCCAGAAAAAAATTATAATATTATTTCATCTCTAATTTTTAACCCCTTATGAGTGGATTTTTTTTTTAATGGATAAGAGATTAATTTAAGGTTGTGTTCTACAAATAAAAAAAGAATTATAAAAATCGAGCTATCCAGTAAGAAGTTAATATTTCATCCCTTAGTTTTCAATTTTTTAAAAGTGGAAGATTTCCTTCAAATTAAAACTGTACCTCACGAAAAGCACCAGCTTTCAAATAAAAAAAGAATTATCAAAATCGAGCTATCCAATAAGAAGTTAATATTTCATCCCCTAGTTTTCAACCCTTTAGAAGTGGAAGATTTCCCTCAAATTAAAACTGTACCTCACGAAAAGCACCAGCTTTCAAATAAAAAAAGAATTTTCGAAATCAAGCTATCCAATAAGAAGTAAGTATTTTATCCCTTAGTTTTCAACCCCTTAGAAGTGAACGATTTCCTTCAAATTAAAATGGGACCATTCGGGAAGCACAAAACTAAGTGGAATACTCTTTCCAACAGAAAAAAAATTATCAAAATTCGGTTAAATGTCACTATTTCATCCACTATTTTCATCCTTAAGGGGTGGATTTTTCTCTTCAAATTGAAATGTGAACAATTTAAAGGTACGTTGTACGTAATAGAAACAAAATTATCAAAATCGGGTTAGCCAGAAAAAAATTATAATATTATTTCATCTCTAATTTTTAACCCCTTATGAGTGGATTTTTTTTTTAAATGGATAAGAGATTAATTTAAGGTTGTGTTCTACAAATAAAAAAAGAATTATCAAAATCGAGCTATCCAGTAAGAAGTTAATATTTCATCCCTTAGTTTTCAATTCTTTAAAAGTGGAAGACTTCCTTCAAATTAAAACTGTACCTCACGAAAAGCACCAGCTTTCAAATAAAAAAAGAATTATCAAAATCAAGCTATCCAATAAGAAGTAAGTATTTTATCCCTTAGTTTTCAACCCCTTAGAAGTGAACGATTTCCTTCAAACTAAAATGGGACCATTCGGGAAGCACAAAACTAAGTGGATTACTCTTTCCAACAGAAAAAAAAATTATCAAAATTCGGTTAAATGTCACTATTTCATCCCCTATTTTTATCCTTAAGGGGTGAATTTTTTTCTTCAAATTGAAATTTGAACAATTTAAAGGTACGTTGTACGTAATAGAAACAAAATTTACAAAATCCGGTTAGCCAGAAAAAAATTATAATATTATTTCATCTCTAATTTTTAACCCCTTATTAGTGGATTTTTTTTTTAAATGGATAGGAGATTAATTTAAGGTTGTGTTCTACAAATAAAAAAAGAATTATCAAAATCGAGCTATCCAGTAAGAAGTTAATATTTCATCCCTTAGTTTTCAACCCTTTAGAAGTGGAAGATTTCCCTCAAATTTAAACTGTACCTCACGAAAAGCACCAGCATTCAAATAAAAAAAGAATTATCAAAATCGAGCTATCCAATAAGAAGTTAATATTTCATCCCTTAGTTTTCAACCCTTTAGAAGTGAAAGATGTTCCTCAAATTAAAATGGGAACACGCGAGAAACACTAGCTTTCAAATAAAAAAAGAATTATCGAATTCAAGCTATCCAATAAGAAGTTAGTATTTCATCCCTTAGTTTTAAACCCCTTAGAAGTAAACGATTTCCTTCAAATTAAAATGAGACCATTCGGGAAGCACCAGCTTTCAAATAAAAAAGAATCATCAAAATTGCTTTACCCAGTCGGAAATGCTGAGGTAACAAACATAAAAAAAATACAGTCGAATTGAGAACCTCCTCCTTTTTTTGAAGTCGGTTAAAAAGTAAAAAAATGTATTGATTATGAACAGATGTGAAGCTTAAAAGGCTTAAGATGCTGTAAAAAGTATTTTTTACGATTGACTTGTTCTATACATGGCGTTAGCGACAAATAAGCGTCGTTCAAAAACATAATGGCCGGCTTGTAATACTCTTTAATATCTTGTGAACATAACCCGATGGCACTAACAGTTGATTTATGGTTATATGATATAATTATTGCCGATTACAAATGTCAGGTTATGAGCCAAATTCTTGTCATTTGCGGAGGTGTTAGTATTAAAAAATCTGTGGCTGAGGCTCACCAAATGGTCTCAGAGGCTTTTGGCAAAGCTGCTATGATGAGTAAAAGAACATGTCGTGGGTGGTATCAATGCTTCAAGAAAGGCGATTTTCATATAAAAGACCGATTTAGTGGTGGAAGATCAAAAGCTTTTGAACATGACAAACTAGGACATTTGCTCGATGAAGACTCGTGTGAAATTTAAGAGGAATTGGCAAGATCATTGGGAGTGAGTCAACAAGCAGTTTCAAAACACCTAAAGAATCTGGGAATGATCCAGAACCCAAGATATTGGGTGCCATACAATTTGAAACCGTGAGATGTTGAACGGCTTGTGAACAATTACTCGAAAGACAAAAACGAAAAGAATCTTTACATCGCATTGTGACAGGTGGTGATAAATGAATATATTACGATAACCCCAAGCGCCGAGAATCATGAGGATACCCTTGCCATGCTTGTGCACCGACGGTTAAACCGAGTATCCACGATTCTAAAGTCATGCTTTTGCGAAGGATTTAAATAGAGCACATATCAACATTGTAAGTGACAGTCAGGCGGCATCATCTCGGCTAGTTTGGCGATGTCAACAAGCTTTCAGGGAGCTGCCAACTTGCAACAAGTTTACCTATGGTGGGCTCCAGGACATGAGGGTATAGACGACAATGAAAAATCCGATCAACTGGCTAAAAATGGCACCTCAGCACACCTCATAGGACCAGAACCTTTATGTGGAATCACAGAAAGCAAAATCAAAAACGCCTTTCTAGCTTGGGAGACCAAAACCAAGGGTTTACACTGAAGGAATACTCTGGGGATAGACATGCTAAGAAATTCGTAAAGTACTCCAAGAAGAGAACTCATGACATGGGCATAAGGCTCCTAACAATCCCCTATATGGGCCACTGTACCTTAAATTACCATCTTCACAAAAACGGTAAGGCCAACACCAAGATATGTCATCTCTGCTGGAAAGCGGCAGAAATGGTGGAGCACATTTTGTGCAGCTCATTTGAGGCAGCTTTCAAAAAAAAAAAAACTACAGCATCTCATAAAGTTGGACATGACGGCTGGCGAGATAGCCATAGCAGCCCCTAGGCAGGTGCTGGCTTTCTTTAAAAACCTGATGCTCTCCTAGTTACTACAGGGAGTCACTTTACAATAGACCTTATTGGTTGCGGTGATAAGGGGAAGTAATATTCTGAGGCCCAAACGGGAAAAAATCATGTTCATGTTTAATGGAACCAGCTTGGTGTAGTATAACATATTTTCAAGGGGTATTCACTTTGACTTGCTCTGACGTCACTGGTATGTTGTTTCTGCCAGAAGCCATTAGCCCCATTAGCAATCGTTCGTTTATGGGGGATTCCACCGGCTGACTACATTTGGTTGGCACCACTGAAATCCCCTAAATGCCTAAATCCCCGCTAGGCGCACTATTTGTAATATATGATAATATTTAAACTTTCATTAATAGTTAATTTTTATGAACATAATAAATATTAATTTGATTTTTCTTTATTATGTTATTTTAATTGAATAATAAAGATATATTTCTTCTAGAATCTATACGATCTCTACCTTACTTAGTTATATATTTTGAATTTCTGCGTCTGTCAACATCCCAGTGACGTCATTTTCAGAGATCAAAGAAACGCCCGCGCCGCCTAGCCAAATGAGCATACCTTATGTATCTAATAACCTTGGTATATTATGAGCTGCTAAAATCGTCTGAAACCATTTTTCTACAGGGGATCGTTATCGACCGTTAAATCGATAAATGCATTTGAGCCGAGCGTTGAAAGAAAACAATACCTCGAAAAAGACACGATAAGCTTATTTTGTAACATGTCAATTCTCGGCTTCATTCTGCAAAAGTTGTCATTCTTCCCCCCCCCCCCCCTACTGTAATCTTCAGACGTGACTTCCTGTGACTATCACCTATTCCGATCGATGGCCTACGACCTGAAGAACCAGCACTTCGGGTCTTATGAAGAAGTCTAAAATTGGATCGATTCGTGGATCGCTTCAAAATATAACCAGTGCTTCTAATGTGGGAATTCGATTGGTGCCGGAAAGATGGGAAAAAGTAATGGCAAACGATGGCCAGTACTTTAAAACATAATGTCACAAACTTAAGATGGAGAATCGTCGCCATTTTCAGAATCGGGCAGTGTCACCACCTCATCAGCCGGCCAGTGTGGAAGCGGCGTGGTTATGAGATGAGGATGGATTAAGAAGGGGTTGAAGCTTCTAGAACGATCAACTTTTCTTGGAACCATAGAAAGTTTTGACAATGACATATGCCGAGAAAAATAGAAAGTTCAGGGACAATAGAGCCGAATTTTCAAGCCCCAGACAAGCATAAGGCGAGTCTGAAAATAAATCGTGCGCGTGAACAGTGTGAAAATAAATCGTCAACGTGAACAGTCTCTCGTGAAAGTGATCAGTGTGAAATAAATCTTCGACCAGTGTTAAAATAAACAGTGAAAGTGATCAGTGCTAAAATAGATAGTGAAAGTGAACAGTGTTAAATAAATTGTGAACATTGTGTAATAAAGTGAAACAGTGCAATAGTGAGTGACAATAATTAGTGTAACTGTGAAAACTGACTAGTTAAACAGTGAACTAACTCATTGTTAACGTGTAGTGTGTAAGTGACAATAGTGTAAGATAAATCAATAAACAATTGTTAAAATAAATTTGTAGTTATTAAACACAAATCCTCGAATGTATAGACTTTTACAATACAGCTAAAATAAAAATAATATCTTCTATATTCATTTATCAACTAGCTCAAAAACATATTTAAAAGGGGAGCTTTTTCTCGACTATGTTGAATATATTATATAATTTTAGGTATATAGTTAAAGATTTTAGTTAAAATGCTGGTCGTTTATGAAAGAAACAACAACGTTTATGTCAGATGCCAAGATTTCGCAGCAAATAAATAAATAAGTAATGAAAAAACTGATTAATTATGCCAGGTATGTCAACTGCACGAAACGAACGAGCTTTGGATATGAAATGGAAGACGTGGGTGGTGCAGTTGCATGTGATTAGCGTATTAGAACGTAGCACAAAATTAATAAACGAGGGAAAACTACCCGTCATATCCGCCACTAGCACACCGAAGAAATTTCTCTATCGTTTCCCTTTTGACTTTATAACCAAAATACAAACCCTCGATCTAAACAGGGGAGCGTACATACATATATTCGATTATCACACGCCACTTGTACGCACATTTTTCGTGAGTAACCTCAATTTTGGGCATTATTTTCAATTACCTCATTTTTGGGTCATGAAAAAACATTCCCCTTTAAATATCGTGTTCCAATCGCACACCCGATAACAAGATGTAAAACAATGGGGTGGAAAGCTGCGTTTAAATATGTATAGATTCATTAAATTTTTAATAAAGCTTCGATTTCGCAAACACGATAACCAAAGTTCAGTGATCAATCGATTTTCGTCACCTTGACCTTTTCTCTTCAAAATTGTAATAGAGCTTAAAAGCTGTTTTTATTTGCGTGGACTTTACGCGGAACTCGATCTGTTTTTCCGCGACTGTGTTCACAAAACGAAAACAATTTTCAGCTCGCCAAGATTAAGATCGCATATAATACAACAAAAGTACTCAACAATCTCGTGCAATAAATTAACTCTCTATGTACTTAATATAGCACGTAAATTATTCGATAAACTTTTCTCGAGCGAAATCTTAAAAGTTTTATGTGTAAAAAATTGCCACCGAGTAAAAATCAGCTCGTTAATTAAAACGTACCCGGAAAAAAATGTTTTTGTATATAAATAATCATTTATGATCATGTATGAGAAATGTATGATTATACATAATTCTTTATGGGGTATACCTATATGATTATATACGATGATCTATATATATGATTCTATACAACCATATATGGCATTATATATAATTATATATGGTCAGATATAACTAGATAGAAGATCATGTATAATTATATATAGAGCTATATACAGTTATATATAATTATATATGAGTATAATTGCTTATATATGGAACTATTTATCATCATATATAATTCTATTATATATATAAGTAGATCTGATCAGATATAACTTATATAAGCGTCTATCTAATTATATATAAGCCTATAGATAATCAGATACGAAAACAAGTTATTTTTTAACCGACTTCAAAAAAGGAGGAGGTTCTCAATTCGACTGTATTTTTTTATGTTTGTTACCTCAGAACGTTTGACTGGATGAACCAATTTTGATGACGTTTTTTTTTATTTGAAAGCTGGTGCTTTCCGGATGGTACCATTTTAGTTTGATGGAAATCGTTCACTTCTAAGGCGTTGAAAACTAAGGGATGAAATACTAACTTTTTATTGAATAGTTCGATTTTTACGATTTTTATGTGTTGTTATTTTACACATTAATTTGTTCAATAATGACGTACGGCGTTATGTAACGACGTACGTAACACATGCTTACACAATGGCATTGAAATGGAGGTGATCGAGATCGATTGAGATCTATATCATCTATGACTATCCATATGTGTAAATTATACCATTATATAATATTTTATATTTTTTATATTATTATTAGTATAGAGTAAGAAAAGTGCCATGTTCGTTTTAAATTGCAAAAGAGATCATTCTTACTGTAAAGTAAACGAAAGTGAGGTTATCTTTGATAAGGGGATATTGTAGTTTCCCAGTTGCCAAAATTTGACAACGGGTTCTTATAGATCTTGCCAAAATGAAACGAAAATGAATAATGCAATTTTTTTTGAGTTTTCGAGAAAAATTGGACTTTAGTACCACGACTCAAATTTCTTACAAGAGTAAAATTTTGTGAATGCAGTGATTTTTGGAACGAAGTTGTAACAATAATTATTCAAAATTTACTAGAAATTTTAATATTTGGTTAGTATTTAATTGTAATTTAATATATGATTTATAATATATGATTTATAATGTATGATTATTTTAAAATTTTTTATATCGGCGTTTGATTATATTTAGAGCTTATATAAGCTATTATGTATAATTATATATAATTATAATATATAACCCGGGTAAAATGTGTTTGTTTAAATATATATAATCATTTATAATCAGATCTGAAAATTGGCCAGGTATCTATACTAATATATAAAATTGAAGAGTTTGTTTGTTTGTTTGTTTGTTTGTTTCTTTGTTTGATTGGTTAAACGGGCTAATCTCAGGAACTACTGGTTCAAATTGAAAAATTCTTTTAATGTTGGATAGCCTAATTATCGGGGAAGGCTTTAGGCTATATAACATCACGCTACGACCAATAGGAGCAGAGCATCGATGGAACATGTTGCAAAAATCAGGAAAATGTTTTCCTTTTGAGAGCGTTCGTGGCCTGCCCTGCGTAAACGATTAAAGTTACGCAAAAAGCATGTAGAGCAAAATTGTTCCTCTTAAAAAGTTCTACAAAAAGTCCGCGACGACATATGTCTATCTTTTAAGGTTAGCCCGCTATAACCTTTTTAATGATTATTAAGTTTGTTTCAAAAATAATTGCAAAATTGTTTTTAGAAACATATTATAAATTCTTACCCAAATAAATATGGTTTTTAATAAAATTTGGTGTGATAATAAATGACAATCTGAGTCATTTAATAGAATACTTTTTAATACGGGAAAATGTCTAATTTACCCGGGAAATTGAAAAACGAGTTGGAGAAAAGCATTATGCATAAACTCTATTTTTAGTTGAAAATGGATTTTGGTGATATTTAAGTATGATGATAGCTAACTATGTGAATCATTATCTGGAATACGTTTTATTTCGGAAAATTTTCTCATTTCAACGGGAAAATAGAAAAACTGATTCGAAGAAAAATAATGCTGAAACTAAACATTTTTATCTGATTACAATATATTTATAGTAATAACTCATAAGGTCCTCAAGGCAAAATCATAATTTTTCTTTTCATACAGTCCAATTTTTATCCAGGAAAAATGTATGTTCCTGTAGGATAGATACGTTTTTGTTTTTCACAGAACACAAGATTACCATAATTTCTTGCAATATGATGGTTTAAGAGACCGTGAATGATATGGGCTACTTTTTATGTTAGGATATTGTACGGTTCCCGTAGGATAGGCTAAAAATAGAATTCTTTAGGAACTGAGTAGGTACTTCAAAGGAGTTTTCTAAAAGTTCATGAATAAGAGTTTTAACGAATTTTCCTCAGGAAAGCTTGATCTCTTTTTTATCCAGGAAAAATGTTCTACTCCCGTGGGATAGATATGTTTTTGTTTTTCACAGAGTAAAAGATAGACATGATTTTTTGCAATATGATAGTTGAGGGATCAGATAATAATATAGATTATTTCTTATGCCAGAATAATGCACGGTGCTCAATAGATAACATGATAATTGTCTCCTGCGGGAACCGTGTGTTAAAAAAAAGGTCGTGAAATAGATCTTTAAAGTTCGTGAAATAGCGTTTTAACACATTTTCTCTTTACGATTAAAATAAAAATTACAATTTTCACTTGAAGATATGATTTTTTATTTAACATCCGAAAAATAATGAAAATTTTTGAAACGTTGAAATTTCTTTCATTGTTAATTTTCGAATACATATTTAGAATTTAGCGTGTTAAATGACATTTAAAAAATCAACAATTACATTTTTAACTTTTAACATTTTTCAAGACTCCCCACTCTTTAAAATATGTTAGGCCTCCTAAGTGAGCGCTTGCGCTTTTCCTTCTCAATATTTGTGTACTTCTAACTTTTTTTTAGTAGTCAGTACTGAGCTGATTCATAGATCATTAGACATTCAGGCATTCAGCTCCTTGCAATATATTATATCAGATACAGAAGTACAAGTTTAAAATATATTATTTGTTACAACGGTTACAGGCGTTGCAATAATCAAATAACATTTCAATTTTTTTTACGTTACACTTTGTTTAAGTTTCATATATTCTTTTTTCTTCATTATATTTTAAGTTTCCATACGTAAATTTTATCAATAAAACACCCCAGTAGTGTTATGCAGCGTTCCTTTATTATTCCCGTTCCCGTGACATTTTCTACTATAGTTCCACTCTTACTGATCATAGTGGGATGTACCTAAGATAGCTCATGAGTCATGTTATACTTTTAACGTTACAGACATACAATGTTTTTCTTGGTTTCGTCCGCGTGGTTTTAAATTAGCATTATAGCTACCAAATTTTATCTCTTCAATGGTTCTTAAGTGATTTGTGGATAAAACAAAGAAAGTTTCAACTCTTTTAGAATTGTGCCATAAGTTCCCCACTTTTAACCCTCTCTCACTCTTATGTGACGCAGACGGAGTTGCGCGGGTCAGCTAGTAATAATATATAATTATATATGATTAGACAAAAATATTTTTTTCCGGACAATCAATTACTATAAGCAAAAGCACATTTTTCGAGAGTATTATTATAAAAACTACAGAAAAAACACGAAGTATAGCTATAATTAAAAAGATATTATAATATGAGTGAGTGCCCGACAAAAATTATTTTGTCTAATCATATATAATCAGATCTGAAAATTTCCCAGGTATGATCATATATATAATTATATATGATTAGACAAAAATATTTTTTGTCGGGAACTCACTCATATTGTAATATATTTTTATTTTATTTAGTTTTTATTAAGAAAAATTCGAGAAATGTGTTTCTGCCCGTAGTAGGTGATTGTTCAGGAAAAAATATTTTTTCTAATGGTTTATAGTTATATATGATTAGACAAAAACATTTTTTTCCGGGTAGCCCTTTAACATTACATACAAACAGAGAAAATCCGGTACAAATATTATAAATAATTTTTTTTAATAAATCAGATTTATAATTAATCATCGGCTCGAGTTTTTATATTAATTAATGTTTTCCCGTGATTTAATTAGATTTTTCATGTGGAAATATCAAAAAGTACGTAACAAATAATTAAGCGTAATGAACACGGGATGTTTTACATATTTTTTTTTATTTAATAAAATTTCTCGTCTAAATGATATTACAACAAAATACATAATAGACTTAGTCGTAATTAAGATAAATGAATTTTTTCTCCATTTACTCCATTTACCAAAACAAGCTAATTGAAATATTTTCTCAACAATTTAAGCTTAAAGCACACAAAGCGAGTTTTATAAAGAATAAAAAAAGGCTTGTTGCTAGTTTTGAAAGGTGTGGTTTGACATGAAAAATCTACGTTTAAACAAAAATTTTTCGAGGAAATTCTTTGAATTTCACTCATATACAAAAGATGAAATTTAATTTTTTAATGGTATCGTTCATACGAAAGGATGTTGATTTTTGAATTGAAAATGTACGTGTATATAAAGGATGTGTTAATTTTTTATAAAACATTTTGGTTGAATAAGCATTTTTCCTAAAAGCTGTTCAACATTCATGAAAGATGTATGCATAAGACGTGGAATTTGTTTAGGTGTTGGTGCCTGTGCACTCGTGCGAAAAGGATTTGTTGACATGAAAACTTTGATAAAATTTTCCAATAACTGTTTTACATAACAGTTCTCTAAAGTCAATAAAATCTATATATGTGTATACAAAAATGTTCTCCTTTCTCGTTTTCATCGATGATGGTCCGGGACATTCTCATTTTGCTTGGCGAATTGTTGGTGTTGATATGGCGTTTTATTATTCACACCGAATTGACTTGGGTTGAGATAACGTGTACGATACGAGCGTATCAGATGAACTTTCAATTTATCGTCTGTTTGACTTACTAACACAATAATGTCATTGATTTGTAAGAGTGACATTGTGTAACGAATGTCGCCGCCACCGTGAGAAACTTGCTGCATCACTTTGGAAAGTTTCCCGGAAAAGTTATTGTTTCCACTGATACTTTTAGACGTTGATGCATTTCTCGAGATACCTATATCCATAAAAAGTCTAAAGAAAAAAAAATTCCTAATCACATATTCAAGACATTATTCAAGTATCTATCAATATTTCAACGTTAAAGTTTACATTTCCTTACAAAAACGAAGTTTTATTCTTAAGATATCTTGTATAGATTTTATGAATCTCCATTTTTTAATTTTTAATATCTTTTATGAAACTCACTGTTGGTTAAAAGAACTATAAGTACTTTATAACTATATATCTAAACAGGACTATTGTATATGCATACAGCCTATCTTACTTATATTATAAACGTAAAAGTTTATAAGAATGGATGTTTGTTGCTCTTTCACTCAAAAAGTACTGAATGGATCCGGATGAAATTTGGCATAGATATAGATTATAATCCGGATTAACATATAGTATACTTTAAATCCAGAAAAAATGTACGGTTCTCGTGGGATAGATATTTTTTTTACAGAGCAAAAGATTAACTTCCTTTTTTGTAATGTGGTAGTTTAGGGGTCAGAAAATGATATAGATTACTTCTCATATCGGAATAATAAACGGTTTCCATGGGATAGCCAAACAAGTATATATTCTATAAGAGCCGTGTATTTAAAAGCAGTTTCATTAAAATCCACGAAATGGAGTCTTAACTTATTTTCCTTAAGAAGACTGGATCTACTTTTTTACGCAGGAGAAATGTACTATTCCCGTGGGATAGATATGTTTTTTGTTTATCACAGAGTTAAAGATTGATATGATTTTTGCAATGTGATAGTTTGGTGAAGAATGATATAGCTTACTTTTAAGGTTAGAATAATGCATGGTTCCCATGGAATGGCGAAACAATTATATCCTACAGGAACCGTACATTTCAAAAGTAAGTTTCGGTAAAGTTCGTGAAATAAAATTTAACGCATTTTCCTCCAATTTTACACAATAACGAAAGAAATCTCTATAAAGTTGAAATTAAAAAATTGACAATTTTTACTGGAAAATAATATGAATTTCAATTTAACACCCGATAAAATTAATAATGAAATTGTTTAAAATATTTGCATTTTTTTTTATTGTTCATTGTCGAAAATATTAATTAGAAATAAACATATTAAAATAATAAACTAAAAATTTCAAAATTTAGCAGTTTCTTAACGGAACGAATTTTTATGAAGTTTTGCTAAAGATCATGTAGGATAGCTACTAATCTATTCTTTTAAGAGAACATTCATTAGTTACATGAGGCGTTCAGGGGCCGATGCGGTCGAGCGAATCTCATCTGTTCTTACTTTGGGGAAAGGGAAGGTCTCCCAAATATCACGTATTTTTTTGTTTTGAAAAATATCACATTAGATTGCGGGTTGGGGGAATGATATATGCCAAATCTCATAACATCTTACCAGAGGGGAGGGGATGGGATTTCAAAAATCGCAAAAAACGCCTCGCGCAGTTAATGGATGCCCCCTAAAAAATCTGAACGGTTTTAAATGACATTTGGTATGAAATATTTTCAAGTCCTAAAGGAAGGAATATAGGTACTTTTTTACTAAAAATCGTATAGAAGCTGATGTGAGACAGCTAACATCTCTTTCTTGAAAATTAGTCTTACGAATTTTGATGAACTTTCTTTGGATCTAAAGTCTGAAAGTATCTATCATTTTTTTCTGTCAAAATAGATTAATTTTTATATTTCGCTATGAACGTAGGGAATCTTTTAATCAATCGGTTAAATTTAGATACACTCAGCGAAGCGAGCGGGTAACAGCTAGTATAGTATATATTATTATACATATGGATCATATACGAATTCTCAACCTTCACCCCGGAACCGTCCTTATTCGAATTTTCCCATGAAAAAGTGTGAAATAAAAGTCGTAGCCACTAATGAGTCTTAGAACTTTAGTAAGTTTAAAGAAAATCGTTGGAGAAGTTTTCGAAAAAAAATTTAAAAAGCTCAAAAACTCCTAGAATAAAGTAGAGCTTTTGCTTAACCGATTTCAATCAAAAACTTCGCGGCACAACTAGGTTTAATATGGAGGTCAAATTCCAAATTTGCTGAAATTCGGATAAAGCTTTCGATACGATATGGCTGTCACAAACAAACACATAGACATATTTCTAAATACCACCTTTTTTGAATTCAGTAGACCTCAAAATTTGTATTTCCGGTGACAACTCGAATTCCTTCACTATCTTTCTATATAAATAAAATGATAGCTGTGTTCCAATGTTCGCTTTTAACTCAAAAACTACTGGATAGATTTCGATCAATTTTTTTTTTGTTTTACTTCTTACATACTTGGTCCTTGTCTAAAAAAAAGAATTATCACTATACCTTCATTAAATACAAAGTAAATGAGGTTTTAATAATTGCGATTTTTAGAAACAGAACGCGTATGCTTTCGTTGTTCTTTCGTTGCTTTGATAGAGTGGAGCAAACGGTGTTATGCACATGGACTAGATAGATAATGTTTCTCCATCCACTGCCTAATGATTATTTCATATTTGAGCGTACGCGGTACGACTTCATGCAGCTAAGCGAGATATTTAGAACAAAAAAAATATTTTTTGAATTCTATTTTTTTCAGTTTGTAAAAAATTTTTTGTAGCTTTTTTTTAAACTCTCTTTTAACATTTTGTATATTTAACTGTAAATATAGATTCAAAATACGTTTTTAAGTTACAACCATTACAAGAAACAAATTACATTTCAACCCTAATTAAACTATATACCAAAAAATTGCTCCTTCAGAAGTCAAAATTTCTCCAAGTGTATAGTTATTAATTGATTATTAATTAATTTTTCGAAAATTTGCAAACTAAAAATTGCTCTAAAATACAAAAAAAAAAAAAAAACACTTGTTTTAGATTCTTTTTAAATCGCTCCTTAAATGCTCTTACCGGATCCGCAATTGCTCCAGGCGTATAGTTAATAGTTAATTAATAATTAAATTTTTTTAAATGTTCAAACTCAAGAATTAAAATTGCTATAAAATCCAAAATAATTTTTAATTGAAAGTTTTTGTTTTTTTAGGCTCTGCTCTTTTCATTACACAAATAACTGATTACATTTTTGCAATATTTTTAATAATTAATTATTTGTAACTATTTATACATGTATTGTTGTACTATGACATTATTAATTGCCGTTGGATCTTATAAATATGAATAAGTAGTTTGAAAATTGAATTACTAATTAACAATACACCTGGAGCAATTGCGAATCCGGAAAGAGTATTCAAGGAGCATCTTTTGAAAAAAATAATTACAAAGTGTTTCTTTTGTATTATATAGGAATTTTTATTTTTGAATTTAAAAATTTTTGAAAAAATAATTATTTTTTAACTAATAACGGTACACTTGGAGCAATAGCGGATTCCGAAGGAGCAATTTAGGAGCAATTTTTTGACATAAAGTTAAAAAGTTATTTGTCTCGGTTATTTTAAATATATTTTTAAATATATTTGCTTTCAATTTTTTAAATGTTTTTCTTCTGTAAATTAAATATGTTTTTAACATAATAACCTACGCAAACGACGTCGCGGGTATCAGCTAGTATAGTAGTAAAAGAAAATAATATGTATACACTATACAGCTTATATGTAGATATAAATATATACAAATTCCGCCGACCCCCACTCCTAACTCCAAAACCGTCCTTATTCGAATTTTCCCCGAAAAAAATTTTCAAATAAAAGTTTTTAATGAGTCTAAGAACTATAGTAAGTTTTAAGAAAATCGTTGGAGCCGTTTTCGAAAATATTTAAAAAAGCTCTAAAACGCCCTTAATAATGTCGAGCTTTCAGTTAACCGATTTCAACCAAAAGCGTCGCGGCACAACTAGTAATAATATGGAGGTTAAATTTCAAATTTGGTGGAATTTGGATAAAGCTTTCGATACGATATGGCTGTCACACACAGACATGTTTCTAACAACCACTTTTTGGACTCAGGGGACCTCAAAACATGTATTTCCGGTGAAAGCTCGAATTCGAAAATTCGACCCAATTACAATACTTCCTTCACTATATAGTAGTAAAAGGAAGTAAATATACCGGTTATTTGACTCTATTAAACTCCGGGTATTTGAGCTTTTTAACCTTACGGTTAAAAAGCTCAAATAACTTACCGTAAAACTCACTCAAAAATAACCACCATTTGCCTTTTATCTTTGTTTTATTAACTTTTTCTTGTATTTATAAAGTTATTTGTTGATTTCTCTTTCAATTTTTTCCATAATAACTGAAAAATTGATCGATATATTCTTCAATTTCTCATTTATCAATGAACTTATCAATTTCACCTTTATGTTTTTAATTTTTCCAAAAAAAACTGATTCAGTTCTTAATTTCTAATCAATTTCAGTTGGTAGCTTATATTTTCCCCATATTTCCGTTTGTAATTGTTAAATTCCGATTTTCTTGTACAATTCAATGCGATACAATGCAAGTTTTTTAAAAATTAATAATAATTAACTAAAAACTAATTGCCTGGAGCTATTGGGGATCCTGAAAGAGCATTTAAAAAGCAATTTGTTTAAAAAAAGATACTTCATTAAAAAGTGCTCACTTTCAAGGTTATTAGCTTGCTCTGACGTCACTGGTTTGTTGTTTCTGACAGAAACCAGTAGAGGCGTTAGCAGCCATTAGCTATCTGCTATCGTTGGTTCTTATCGTTCTTATGATTTTAATTGACTAAAAATGATATATCAAACCACTGGTTTGTTGACTGACGCAGGAACTCAAAATATATAGCTAAGTAAGGCATAGATTCTAGAAGCAATATATCTTAATTATTCAATTAAAATAAAATAACAAAGAAAAATCAAATTAACATTTATTATGTTTATAAAAATAAACTTTGACATAATAAAAGTTTAAATTTTTTTGTAAAAAGGGATTTAATAACCTAAATAAAAAAGAATTTTTATTAAATATAGTAGTACCAATTAAATTCAGTCACCAGGTGGAATTCCCTACAAACCAATGATAGCTAATATTAACGCCTCTACTGGCTTCTGTCAGAAACAACAAACCAGTGACGTCATTTTCAGAGATCAAACAAAAACGCCGCCTAGTCAAGTGAGCACATCTTATGTATCTAATAACCTTGCATTGTAGGAGCAATTTTTGGCATACCTATAGGTTAATACAAAAAATAAATGCACTACGCAAACTTATTTCCGGTCACCAAGATAATTTATAGTAATCAAATTTAAATGACTGTTAATTGTTTAAATATTTCACCGACTTTCGTTTCAAATCAATGATTGACAAGAAATTTATAATTGAGTTATCTTTATATAAAGACTAGCTGACCCGCGCAACTCCGTCTGCGTCACATAAGAGTGAGAGAGGGTTAAAAGTGGGGAACTTATGGCACAATTCTAAAAGAGTTGAAACTTTCTTTGTTTTATCCACAAATCACTTAAGAACCATTGAAGAGATAAAATTTGGTACCTATAATGCTAATTTAAAACCACGCGGACGAAACCAAGAAAAACATTGTATGTCTGTAACGTTAAAAGTATAACATGACTCATGAGCTATCTTAGGTACATCACATCAGTAAGATCAGTAAGAGTGGAACTATAGTAGAAAATGTCACGGGAACGGGAATAATAAAGGAACGCTGCATAACACTACTGGGGTGTTTTATTGATAAAATTTACGTATGTAAACTTACAATATAATGAAGAAAAAAGAATATATGAAACTTAAACAAAGAGTAACGTAAAAAAAATTGAAATGTTATTTGATTATTGCAACGCCTGTAACCGTTGTAACAAATAATATATTTTAAACTTGTACTTCTGTATCTGATATAATATATTGCAAGGAGCTGAATGTCTGAATGTCTAATGATCTATGAATCAGCTCAGTACTGACTACTGAAAAAAAGTTAGAAGTACACAAATATTGAGAAGGAAAAGCGCAAGCGCTCACTTAGGAGGTCTAACATATTTTAAAGAGTGGGGAGTCTTGAAAAATGTTAAAAGTTAAAAATGTAATTGTTGATTTTTTAAATGTAATTTAACACGCTAAATTCTAAATATGTATTCGAAAATTAACACTGAAAGAAATTTCAACGTTTCAAAAATTTTCATTATTTTTCGGATGTTAAATAAAAAATCATATCTTCAAGTGAAAATTGTAATTTTTATTTTAATCGTAAAGAGAAAATGTGTTAAAACGCTATTTCACGAACTTTAAAGATCTATTTCACGACCTTTTTTTTAACACACGGTTCCCGCAGGAGACAATTATCATGTTATCTATTGAGCACCGTGCATTATTCTGGCATAAGAAATAATCTATATTATTATCTGATCCCTCAACTATCATATTGCAAAAAATCATGTCTATCTTTTACTCTGTGAAAAACAAAAACATATCTATCCCACGGGAGTAGAACATTTTTCCTGGATAAAAAAGAGATCAAGCTTTCCTGAGGAAAATTCGTTAAAACTCTTATTCATGAACTTTTAGAAAACTCCTTTGAAGTACCTACTCAGTTCCTAAAGAATTCTATTTTTAGCCTATCCTACGGGAACCGTACAATATCCTAACATAAAAAATAGCCCATATCATTCACGGTCTCTTAAACCATCATATTGCGAGAAATTATGGTAATCTTGTGTTCTGTGAAAAACAAAAACGTATCTATCCTACAGGAACATACATTTTTCCTGGATAAAAATTGGACTGTATGAAAAGAAAAATTATGATTTTGCCTTGAGGACCTTATGAGTTATTACTATAAATATATTGTAATCAGATAAAAATGTTTAGTTTCAGCATTATTTTTCTTCGAATCAGTTTTTCTATTTTCCCGTTGAAATGAGAAAATTTTCCGAAATAAAACGTATTCCAGATAATGATTCACATAGTTAGCTATCATCATACTTAAATATCACCAAAATCCATTTTCAACTAAAAATAGAGTTTATGCATAATGCTTTTCTCCAACTCGTTTTTCAATTTCCCGGGTAAATTAGACATTTTCCCGTATTAAAAAGTATTCTATTAAATGACTCAGATTGTCATTTATTATCACACCAAATTTTATTAAAAACCATATTTATTTGGGTAAGAATTTATAATATGTTTCTAAAAACAATTTTGCAATTATTTTTGAAACAAACTTAATAATCATTAAAAAGGTTATAGCGGGCTAACCTTAAAAGATAGACATATGTCGTCGCGGACTTTTTTGTAGAACTTTTTAAGAGAAACAATTTTACTCTTAATGATTTTTGCGTAACTTTAATCGTTTACGCAGGGCAGTCCACGAACGCTCTCAAAAGGAAAAAATGTTCCTGATTTTTGCAACATGTTCCATCGATGCTCTGCTCCTATTGGTCGTAGCGTGATGTTATATAGCCTAAAGCCTTCCCCGATAATTAGGCTATCCAACATTAAAAGAATTTTTCAATTTGAACCAGTAGTTCCTGAGATTAGCCCGTTTAACCAATCAAACAAACAAACAAACAAACAAACTCTTCAATTTTATATATTAGTATAGATACCTGGCCAATTTTCAGATCTGATTATAAATGATTATATATATTTAAACAAACACATTTTACCCGGGTTATATATTATAATTATATATAATTATACATAATAGCTTATATAAGCTCTAAATATAATCAAACGCCGATATAAAAAATTTTAAAATAATCATACATTATAAATCATATATTATAAATCATATATTAAATTACAATTAAATACTAACCAAATATTAAAATTTTTAGTAAATTTTGAATAATTATTGTTACAACTTCGTTCCAAAAATCACTGCATTCACAAAATTTTACTCTTGTAAGAAATTTGAGTCGTGGTACTAAAGTCCAATTTTTCTCGAAAACTCAAAAAAATTGCATTATTCATTTTCGTTTCATTTTGGCAAGATCTATAAGAACCCGTTGTCAAATTTTGGCAACTGGGAAAATACAATATCCCCTTATCAAAGATAACCTCACTTTCGTTTACTTTACAGTAAGCATGATCTCTTTTGCAATTTAAAACGAACATGGCACTTTTTTTACTCTATACTAATAATAATATGAAAAATATAAAATATTATATAATGATATAATTTACACATATGGATAGTCATAGATCATATAGATCTCAATCAATCTCTATCACCTCTATTTCAATGCCATTGTGTAAGCATGTGTTACGTACGTCGTTACATAACGCCGTACGTCATTATTGAACAAATTAATGTGTAAAATAACAACACATAAAAATCGTAAAAATCGTTTGTAAAAATCGAATTATTCAATAAAAAGTTAGTATTTCATCCCTTAGTTTTCAACGCCTTAGAAGTGAACGATTTCCATCAAACTAAAATGGTACCATCCGGAAAGCACCAGCTTTCAAATAAAAAAAAACGTCATCAAAATTGGTTCAACCAGTCAAACGTTCTGAGGTAACAAACATAAAAAAATACAGTCGAATTGAGAATCTCCTCCTTTTTTGAGGTCGGTTAAAAAATAACTTGTTGTCGTATCTGATTATCTATAGGCTTATATATAATTAGATAGACGCTTATATAAGTTATATCTGATCAGATCTACTTATATATATATAATAGAATTATATATGATGATAAATAGTTCCATATATAAGCAATTATACTCATATATAATTATATATAACTGTATATAGCTCTATATATAATTATACATGATCTTCTATCTAGTTATATCTGACCATATATAATTATATATATAATGCCATATATGGTTGTATAGAATCATATATATAGATCATCATATATAATCATATAGGTATACCCCATAAAGAATTATGTATAATCATACATTTCTCATACATGATCATAAATGATTATTTATATACAAAAACATTTTTTTCCGGGTACGTTTTAATTAACAATTAACATTTTTTCAATTTGAACCAGTAGTTCCTGAGATTAGCCCGTTTAACCAATCAAACAAACAAACAAACAAACAAACTCTTCAATTTTATATATTAGTATAGATAATGGTTAAGTTTTATGACTTTGTCTACAAATGGTTTTTTGAGAAGCTGATGGTTTTAATCTTTGAATCGTTTAAGATATCACCTTGACAAAGGCAAGTGGAACTGATACAAATTAAACATAAATAAGTCAAATGTTTAAGATTTAGAGAGTCAATAGCACACCGAATCCATTATATCCCTGTTTTGCCGCATTCCCGTTCCCCGAGTCGAATATATATTCGTGTTTGGTGCTCGAAGAAAGTCTAATGCCCCGAGGGAATTCGTTTACATGCAATTGGTTTCGCTCCAACAAGTGGTGAACCGTGTTTTTCAACCGAAAATCCGAAAGAGCAATCCCCATATAGTGCAGATATTCAATGTATATATATATATATATATATATATGTGTGGGTACAGTGAGCAACCACCACCCGCCTCCACCATTTCAGAAATTTACAATCCATTTAATTATTTACGAGGAGTACATACATCGGTACATATTCTTGGTTTGTTTTTCATAGGGAGAGAGCGACGCGAAAGAGCCTTGCATTTTCCATGATGTGCATTTTCCGGGAATAAATTTCGGCTTTTTGCATCTTTGCACCGAGGATTTTCTGCGGCTTTGGTGACACTTTCGAAGCTACACCTTTGTGTCGAGATAAGTCACAATTAAATATGTTAAAATATTCGCTTGGTTTCATCCTAGCTTTTTTTGTTTGTCACCAAGTTGTGCTTTACAAAGAGAAAGATTTAAACAAATCACAGCTTCGTGAAAAAAAAAGCTCACATCAACCTGTTACATAAATTCAAACAAATTAATTTAGTTTCGCAACAATAATAATAAATACAAAAAAAGTGTGACTTGAAGTTGAACTTTTAATGAACCAGTTTTTTATATTTGTTCGAATTTTTATAAATGTGGCAGAGAAAAATTAAAATTTCATATTTTTTTTTTTTTTTTGTTATAATGAATGTAGGATAAATTTGTATGAGCGTTTTGTTATTTTCATTGGATTTATCCATCATGTTGTTGGTAGGTATTTAAAGGTAGTATGTTGTGACAACATCAAGTATAAATGAATAAGGGCCCCGTTCATATATATATGAGGTGTATTATGGATTGCATTTCAACACGCCACTATCAATCATAGAAATCACGGCTCGATCTTGGCTTCTTGGAGGCTCAAGTGAAAAAAAAGGCTAACAATAACGAGAAAAGCTCTCTCTTTGAATGTTATATATGGTCACGATCGAAAGCTTTGAAATCGAGAAATGACAGAGGTGTGGAAAAATTAGTATGAATTCAATATGTATAATTATTATTTACGAGCTGATACCCGCGACTTCGTCTGCGTAGGTTACTATGTTAAGAAAACAAAAATTGAAAGCAAAAATATGTAAAAAATAACC
This sequence comes from Sisyra nigra, assembly GCA_958496155.1. Lineage (NCBI taxonomy): Eukaryota > Metazoa > Arthropoda > Insecta > Neuroptera > Sisyridae > Sisyra > Sisyra nigra. Next base: position 4,227,624 of record OY292315.1, read on the forward strand.
GAACAGAACTTAGCGTTCAACATTTTTAACTATATGCCAAAAAATTGCTCCTTCAGAATCCTCTATGGCTCCAAGTTTATAATTTTTAGTTAATTAATAATTAATTTTTCAAAAATTTGTAAAATCAAGAATAAAAATTGCTTCATAATCCAAAATAATGCTACCAAAGTTAAATGCTCTTTCCGGAACCACAATTGCTCCAGGTGTATAGTTAATTATCAATTCAATTTTTAAACTATTCATGTTTATAAGATCCAACGGCAGTTGATGACGTCATTGTTGAACAATACATGTATAAATAGTTACAAATAATTAATTAGTAAAAATTTTTCAGAAATTTTATCAATTATTTGCGTATTATAAAAAGAGCAGATAGAGGGCTTAAAAAAAATTTAAATTAAAAATTATTTAGGGTTTTATAGCGATTTTAATTCTTGAGATTGAAATTTTTGAAGTTATACTTCTTTAGGCGCGTTATGAAAAAATGATGAGAGTGAAATTTTTAGATGGACGGCCATCTTGAGACCGAAATTAACAAAATGAAGTTAGCCGCAAAATCACTGGGTTTCTTGGCGCGCGTAATTTGAATTTTTGTTGTATTTATTTACTTATTTATTTATTTTTATATTTAAATTAAAAATAATTATATATATACAAATGACACATATAATTAATAAATAAGTTATGACTTTTCTCGAGTTTTGCAGTAGCTGTTATAGGTGCTATTTGAAGTTTAATGATGAAAATGACGTCTGCATCGCGGCGCGGTTTTAGAAGCATTAGTAACATTCTATTTTATCATCACAAATTAACAAGATAAAGTTGCCCGCAAAACGGCTCGGTATTTTTAAGTAGGCGCGTGTAATTTGAAATTTTGTTGTATTTATTTACTTATTTTTATATTTAAATTAAAAATAATTAATTTTTGAAATATATTTTATTTAGAAAATATTTATATATTTATACAGATGGCACATATCATTAAAAAAATATGTTATTACTTTTCTCGAATTTTGCAGTAGCTGTTAAACTATTTTGAGGTTAGTGATGAAAATGACGTCTGCATTCCATGCATATTCTTAGTTATCACGAAATCTGGGATTCTGAAATGATTCAACCATCTTAGAATAATAATTTAGTAACACAAGATATGAACAAGATTAAGACATTTACGTTGACAAGTAGCTACTTACTTTATTTTGCAATTTCTATTGGGCTTCGTTTTCATGACATGCATGAATTGTTAACCAGAAAAATGATCCTGACAAATTTTATAAACGTCTTGCAGCTTTCTTTGAATATTATATATTGATACAAATTAAAATATTTTTCTCTTAATTTTATTTTTAATAATTATTTCTTTAAATATATATATATTATTATTATTAAATATTAAATTACAGTTTTTTAAAATTGATTATTTTAATAAAATTAATAAAAACTAATTTTTAATGATACCAAAGAAGTATAACTTCTCGCGCGCCTACTTAAGTACACGCAAACACTTTTTTTAAAAAATGTATATATTAATTAACTATTAACTATACACCTGGAGCAATTGCGGATCGGGAAAGAGCAATTAAGGAACGTTTTAAAAAAAATAATATCGCCAACTTAACTATTTCTGGTTAAAAAAATATACGCGATAATAAAAGGGAGTGTTATAGTGTAATTTGATTATTTTTTAGTGGTTAAAGTCGCTCTAACATCTAAGGTCATATCACGACTGTCTAAACACAAAGATTTCTGTTGGTCAATTATATCTTAGATCTACGATCTTAAGTCTAGGATTCAACGGGATTCAAACCCAGAACCACTTGACGCATGAAGTGGAGAGAGCAAATGCTCTAACCACAGCGCCAATAGGTGGTTCAATTTGATTATTGTAACGGTTGTAACTTAAAAATGTATTTTGAATTTGTATTGACAGTAAAATATAAAAAAAGCTAAAAGAGAATTTAAAAAAAAAATTAAGATTTTAATCTAATGTCTCGCATTAACTATTGAGTCTATGCTCAAATATGAAACAATCAGTAGGTAGTGGAAGGAGAAACCCACTCTCTGCAGCAGCTCATGCGCATTAAACCGTTTGCCCCTCTCTATCAAAGCGAGGAAAAATGCTCGCTTAACGCGTTTTGCTTGTAAAAATCGCATTTTTTAAAACTTTAATTACTTTGTTTTTAATGAGGATATTGTGATAATATTTTTTTAGATGAGGACCAAATATATAAGAAGCAAAACAAAAAAAAATTGATCGAAATGTATCTAGTACTTTTTGAGTTAAAAGCGAACATTGGAAAACAGCTATCATTTAATTTATATAGATAACCGGAAAGAAATTAGCGTAGAACATTTCAACTATATGCCAAAAAACTGCTCCTTCAGAATCCTCTATGGCTCCAAGTGTATAATTATTAAGAATTAATAATTAATTTTTCAAAAATTTGTATGTTCAAAAATAAAAATTGCTATATAAATAATCACTTTTTTTTCAAAAATTTTTCCTTAAATGCTCTTTCCGGATTCGCAATTACTCCAGGTGTATTGTTAATTAGTAATTCAATTTTCAAACTACTTATTCATGTTTATAAGATCCGACGGTAGTTGATGACGTCATAGTACAACAATACATGTATAAATAGTTACAAATAATTAATTATTACAAATATTGCATAAATTTTATCAATTATTTGCGTAGTGAAAAAAGCAGATAGAGAGCTTAAAAAAAAAACTAAAATTTTAAATAAAAATTATTTTGGATTTTATAGCAATTTTTATTGTTAAGTTTGAAAATTTTTGAAAAATTAATTATTAATCAATTAATAACTATACACTTGGAAAAATTGCGGATTCTAGGGGAGCAATTTTTTGGCATATAGTCTAATTAGGAAAAAAATGTTTCTCGCTAACTTAAGTAGCTCTTTCTGGTTAAAAAATAAATGAAATAATAAAAGGGAGTGTTGAAATCTAATTTGATTATTGTAACCGGTTGTAACTTAAAAAGTTTTTTTGAATTTGTATTTACAGTAAAATATAAAAAATGCTAAGAGAGAATTTTTAAAAAAATCAAAAAATATTTTATTTATTCTAGTATCTCGCTTAGTTGCATGAAGTCGTACCGCGTACGTTCAAATATGAAATAATCATTAGGCAGCGGAAGGAGAAACTTCCCCTCTTTAGTCCATGCGCATAACACCGTTTGCCCATACACTCTATCAAAACAACGAAAGAACGAAAGCATACGCGTTTTGCTTGTAAAAATCACAATTTTTAAAACTTTAATTACTTTGTTTTTAATGAAGATATCTTGATAATTGTTTTTTTTTTTAGATAAGCACCAAGTATATAAAAAGTAAAACAAAAAAAATTGATCGAAATCTATCCAGTAGTTTTTGAGTTAAAAGCAAACATTGGAAAACAGCTATCATTTTATTTATATAGATTATAATACACGGAAAAAATAGTGGTGTAAAATTTACAACACTAAACAAGTAATATTTTAACTGCACTTTGTGTTCACTATAACCACAAATGTAACATTAGATAACACACTGTGTTGTATTCAGCTCTAACATATAGTATTTTTTACTACCATAGTGTAGTAAATATATGTAGCGGTTACAACTACTGAGTGTTGAACAATTAACAAATTTTGGCGTTTGCGCATGTGCGTACAACATAACCAATAATTTTGACAAATAAATGCAAGTGTCAAAAATTCAACTACATTTTTACTAGTTCGTGTTGTAAATAATACTACAGGTGTCATCTTATATAATACTAGTTAATGTAGTAAAATTAACAAGGAATGTTGTTAAAACTACAACACATATTTTCCGTATAGTACATGGTGATTTAAATGCACTACTATGCAGTACTCAATATAGCTTTTTATAGATGTTAATAGTGGAAATATTTCCTTTTGATCACCATTTATTTATTATTGTCCATTTTGATTGAATTTGGAGGAAATGCAAGTTTAAGAACTAGTGGGGGTAATACAGAGCTTTTTGAGATATTTAGTGGAAAGGGAGTTGAAGCCTGAAAAAGGGAGTTGAAAGGGAGCTTTTTGAGATCGTTAATTCTAATTTGAGTCATCCTGTAGGTAATGCAAGCGAGCAACGTGACATCAACGACTACAATGGCGTGCAGATATGTGCATGTTTATCGGGACGCCCCGACGAGAGGCCACAAGGATGAGGGTGCGTTTACCATCCGCGAAGGGTGAGAGACATTCACCTTCATAGATAAGACGTGACTGATGACGTGTTAGCACGATACACCCACAAACACATACAAGTCAACTTATTTATTTATATATTATCCTAGCATAAACCAATAAATAGATCAGAGTTTGGTCGAGGTCTCAACGCCAGGACCACACCAACCACGTCGTGTGAAAGCTCTTTCTCTCTTGCTATCGTTCTGAACTCGTAGGTGCACCAAGTTTCGAGTTTGACCAACTAACAAGTTGAGTAAATGAGGAGATATTCGTACTCGTTTCCCATTGTCAGCTTGTTAACAAGCGGCGAATTGGACGTCGTTATCGAATCGGAAATCACACCGCCAACATCTCTTAGATACACTTTTAGGTTAATTATCAAGCTCGAACTTAATTTGTTGCCAAGAAACTCACCAACACAATCACACGTAACCAAGAATACCAACTTTAGTCTCGATATGAAAATTTACATACGAGTAAGTTTGTGTAATTCCCCTGATTGAATCGACATGAAAAATCGCTAAATTCCCAAGACATGGTGTATTTCTGATTTTTTAGTATGTTGTTTGGACCGATTAGGGCTAAGTATTCTCAAGATTGCAACTCTCAAAAAGTTGTGGAAAATTTTTTTACAGGAAAAGCGTGGAATTTTTGAACTTCTTTCAGATTCTGCTCGGTATCTCCTAATCCATGCATTTTTCTTCGAAAGCTATTCTGTTTGTTTTTTAAGAACATTAAATTTGTTATAAATTAAGCCAAACCGGAGCTTTACACGTTAATGGGTTACCGAGTTACAGCACTTTGAAAATAGTCCAGTTTTTAAAAAAAAAATATATTTAGACCTTTTTGGATTGAAGTTACGTCGAAACCATTGATCCTACGAGCATAACTTGTTGAATATAATTTATAGGAAATTTTAATTAGCTTTAAATGAAATGCAAAGCGGGGTCTGTAAGCCTTCTAGTTCTCTCAAAATCTTTAAAAAACCATAAGATGGCATTTTTCCAGAAAAGTACCTTGAAACGAGACAGACTTATTCGACCTCACGTGGAGTCGATAAGGACAAACGAGTCTCGTTCAGGGAAAAAAAAAAGTAAATGTTAAAAAACAATAATTATATAAATATTGAATGTTTGTGGGTGTGTGAAGCACGTTCTACTAAATTATTATTCTAAGATGGTTGAATCATTTCAGAATCCCAGATTTTGTGATAACTAAGAATATGCATGGAATGCAGACGTCATTTTCATCACTAAACTCCAAATATTATAACAGCTACTGCAAAATTCGAGAAAAGTAATAACTTATTTTTTAATAATATGTGTCATTTGTATATATGTATGTATAATTATTTTTAATTTAAATATAAAAATTAATAACTTAGTAAATAAATACAACAAAAATTCAAATTACGCGCGCCTAGTTAAAAAAAACCGAGCCGTTTTGCAGCCAACTTCATCTTGTTAATATGTGATGAAAAAATAGAACGCTACTAATGCTTCTAAAACCGCGCCGCGACGCAGACGTCATTTTCATCATTAAACTTCAAAAAGTACCTATAACAGCAACTTCAAAATTTGAGAAAAGTAATAACTTATTTATAAACAATATGTGTCATTTGTATATATATAATTATTTTTAATTTAAATATACAAATAAATAAATAAGTAAATAAATACAACAAAAATTCAAATTACGCGCGCCAAGAAACCCAGTGATTTTGCGGCTAACTTCATTTTGTTAATTTTTATCTAAAGATGGCCGCCCATCTAAAAATTTCACTCTCATCATTTTTTCATAACGCGCCTAAAGAAGTATAAGTTCAAAAAAAAATATTTTTAGACCTTTTTTGGACTGAAGTTACGTCGAAACTATTGATCCTACGAGCAGAACTTGTTGAATATAATCTGTAGAAAATTTAATTAGCTTTAAACTAAATGCAAATCGGGGTCTGTAAGCCTCGTAGTTCTCTCTTAATCTTAAAAAAACCATAAGATGGCATTTTTCCAGAAAAGTACCTTGAAACGAGACAGACTTATTCGACCTCACGTGGAGTCGATAAGGACAAACGAGTTTCGTTCAGGGAAAAAAAAAGTAAATGTTAAAAAACAATAATTATATAAATATTGAATGTTTGTGGGTGTGTGAAGCACGGAGATTCTTTAATCTTTCGATCTGTTGATCCTCCTCCAAAACCAGGAATTATGAAGAACGTAAATTGCTGTAAATGAATTTTATATAATCAAATCACTTATCAATTACAAAAAAACAAAATGAGATTTATTCTTATAAAAAAGTCAATAAAAATTAGCACCAAAAAAATATTATATTAATAAAATTATTAAATTATTAATAACAGCGAGGCTTGACTGGCGGAATCGGGTCGTTTGAGTTTTTCCATTGGCCTCGGAATCCAACGGACCGCGTCCTTCCACCCGGTGTCCCCAAAGTCGCCGACAAACAACCAAATTCGACTTGTTTTTCCTCGACAACCCGAGGACACTGGTTTTCCAATTGTACCTGAAACAAATGGTTTTCCATGGACACCGGGTGGAAGGACGCGGTCCGTTGGATTCCGAGGTCAATGGAAAAACTCAAACGACCCAATTCCGCCAGTCGAGCCTCGCTGTTATTTATAATCTTTATTTTAATAATTTTATTAATATAATATTATTTTGGTGCTAATTTTTATTGACTTTTTTATAAGAATAAATCTAATTTTGTTTTTTTGTAATTGATAAGTGATTTGATTATATAAAATTCATTTACAGCAATTTACATTCTTCATAATTCCTGATTTTGGTGGTGGATCAACAGATTGAAAGATTAAAGAATCTCCGTGCTTCACACACCCACAAGCATTCAATATTTATATAATTACTAGCTGGTCCCCGCCCGCTTCGCTGAGCGTATCTAAATTATAGTGATTGAATAATAAAAACTTTCATTCCATCGACAAAAAAGACAGATAGATATTTCTAGATCTTTGATTCATAGAAAGTTCATGAAAATCCGATAAACTACTTTTCCAGGAAGATATTTCATATAGCTATCTAGAAGAGCTAACTAATAGGTTTTATACGTTTTTATGAATATTATAAAATACCTTTACTTCTGTTCTTTAAGTAGCAATACAATTCGAAAATGTTGAATGTAGTAAATATTTAACTGAGTTTTTCGCCAAGTTCAAATTTTTCAATAGTTCAAAAAGTTGAGTAAGTGAAGTAATTGTTGACTGTTTGAATATAATTTAACACGTTTATTTCTAAACATTATAGACATTCAAAAATTAACAATGGAAAAAGTTTCAATGTTTCAAAAATTTACATTATTAATTTATCGATGTTATCGGACGTTAAATTAAAAATCATATTTTGCGGTAAAAATACTCGTTGTTATTTCAACTTTTTTGGAGTGATTGTGTTAAAACACTATTTCACGAACTTTCAGGAAAGCTTTTATAAAAACACGAATCCTACAGGAAAAGTACAATAATTGTTATGCTATCTTTTGAGAACCGTGCATTATTCTATCATATGAATTAATCTTATTAATCTATTATATTCTCTGATCTTTTAACTATCCTATTGCAAACAATCATGTCAATCTTTTGCTCTTTGACAAACAAAACATATCTATCTTACGGGAGTAGTACATTTTTCCTGGATAAAAAAGAGATCAGGCCTTCTTGAGGATAATGCGCTAGAACTCTATTTCACGTACTTTAACGAAGCTTCTTTTAAATACACGGTTCCTGTAAGATACAATTGTCTTGTTATCCCACGGGAAGAGTACAATTATGTCGATTTTTTGCTCTATGAAAAATAAAAACGTATCAAGCCCACGGGCCCGTACATTTTTCCTGGATAAAAAGTAGACCAATCCTTCTTGAGGAAAATTTGTTAAAACGCTTATCCATGAACTTTCACGATATTCCTTTTAAATACTCAGTTCCTGAAGGATACAATTCTTATCCTATCCTACGGGAAGCGTGCTATATTCTGACATAAAAGGTAGCCTATATTTATTCTCTGACTCTCAATTAACCACCACATTGTAAGAAATTATGGTAATCTTTTGCTCTGTGAAAAATAAAAACATATCTATCCTACGGGAACCGCACATTTTTCCTGGATAAAACAAAGACTGTAGGATAAGAAAATTATTTTTGACTTGAGGACATTATGAGTTATTACTATTTATACATTATAATCAGCTAACAACGTTTAATTTCAGCATGATTTTTCTTTACACCAATTTTTCTATTTTCCCGTTGAAATGAGAAATTTTTCCGAAATGAAACGTATTGTAGATAATGATTCACATATTTAGCTATCATCATACTTAAATATCATGCAAAAAAATAGATACCATAAAATATTGGTTTGTAGTACATGCTATGTATTATCAGAGAAGGCGCTGTATGTGAAAAAAGATTTTCCCGCTTTTCTGTTTACATTTTTCCTGAATTTTCTTTGCTATAAACCTCACACAGCCCGAGACCTTTCCAACGAATGCAAAACCGTGAAAATCGGTTCGTGCGTTCTGGAGTTATAGCGTCAGAAAGGAAAACCCGACTTATTTTTATATAGTAGATTGTTTTTTAACATTTACTTTTTTTTTTCTTTGAACAAGACTCGTTCGTCCTTATCGACTCCACGTGAGGCCGAATAAGTCTGTCTCGTTTCAACGTACTTTTCTGGGAAAATACCATTTTACCTTTTATGGTTTTTTTAAGATTAAGAGAGAACTACGAGGCTTACAGACCCCGATTTGCATTTAGTTTAAAGCTAATTAAATTTTCTACAGATTATATTCAGCAAGTTCAGCTCGTAGGATCAATAGTTTTGACGTAACTTCGGTCCAAAAAAGGTCTAAAAATATTTTTTTTTGAACTTATACTTCTTTAGGCGCGTTATGAAAAAATGATGAGAGTGACATTTTTAGATGGGCGGCCATCTTTAGATAAAAATTAACAAAATGAAGTTAGCCGCAAAATCACTGGGTTTTTTGGCGCGCGTAATTTGAATTTTTGTTGTATTTATTTACTTATTTATTTATTTGTATATTTAAATTAAAAATAATTATATATATACAAATGACACATATTGTTTATAAATAAGTTATTACTTTTCTCAAATTTTGAAGTTGCTGTTATAGGTACTTTTTGAAGTTTAATGATGAAAATGACGTCTGCGTCGCGGCGCGGTTTTAGAAGCATTAGTAGCGTTCTATTTTTTCATCACAAATTAACAAGATGAAGTTGGCCGCAAAACGGCTCGGTTTTTTTTAACTAGGCGCGCGTAATTTGAATTTTTGTTGTATTTATTTACTAAGTTATTAATTTTTATATTTAAATTAAGAATAATTATACATACACTGCCGGCCAAAAGTTTGAGACCATATAGATTTAAGCCAAAAAAAGGAAATATTTTTAAAAATTCAAAGACAAATACAGTAAAAATGTTTATTAATATTATAGTTATAACCTTTAAACATACTTAGTATAGAAAATAAACATAAAAATTATTCTATAAAAAAAATAAACTAATTACTCAAACTGTTTTTTCATCAAAAAACCCTCCCTTGCACTTTATTACTTTTTCTACTAGCCTCGGCATTCTACTTATTAATTTATTTATGGTTTCTTGAGAAATTTTGTTCCAGCTTTCTTGTAGTAGTCTCCACAAGTCTGCAAGTGAAGAGGGACACTCCTCTCGGACATTCCTATCAAGCTCATCCCACAAAAGCTCGATTGGATTGAGATCCGGACTTTGCGGTGGCCATTTCATGATTTTTAAAACTCCTTCTGCTCCTTTTTGTAATAAATAATTTTTACATAGCTTGGAAGTATGCTTTGGATCGTTATCTTGCTGGAAAATGAACCCATTGCCAATTAAACTTAAGCCTGATGGTACAGCATTTTTTTCGAGAATTGTTTTATATTCCTCTTTCTTCAAGATTCCATCAATTTTAACCAAATTTCCAATTCCATGGCCTGAGAAACAACCCCAGACCATTATTGAAGCACCACCGTGCTTAACAGTTGGCACTACACAATCTGGTAACATCTTTTCTTCGGTGCTACGCCGAACGTAAATTCGTCGATTTGAACCAAATACTTGGAATTTTGACTCATCAGTCCAAAGAACTTTTTTAAAATCATCTTCTGTTCAATCTCGATGGAATAAGGCCCACTGCATCCTTTTTTTCTTATTTTGCGGCCTTAGTAAAGGTTTCCGAACGGCAACACGACCAAACAGTTTAGCGTTCCTCAACCGTCTGGTTTATTTAAAGATTTGTTCACTTCAGCACGAATTTTTGGTGCTGTTAAGCGTCTATTCCTTTTGCTGGTAATAACGATAAACTGATCCTTACTAGAAGTAGTAGCTCTCGGTCTTCCTGAACGTGGAAAATCTTGAAAACTACCCGTTTCCTTAAACCGAATAATTGTGCGATGAATACAAGTCTTCGAAAGTTTAAGTTGAGACGCAATTTCACGTTCGGATTTGCCTTCGTTATGTAAAGTAACAATGGCAGATCGAGTTTCGATATTTATTTCTCGTACTTTTCCCATTTTTAAAACGTTTTAACTATAGAAACCCCAAGTTAAGACTAAATTAAATTATTCGTACAAAATGGTACATAACTTAAAAAAAAATTTAAAATAACCTGTTTTAGAAAGTTTAAATAATAACAAAGAATAGCCAGTGCAAAATTAAAGAAGAATAGAATTAAAGAACAATTAATACGGAGCTACTTTAAATATAATGATGACCCTTCCACTGGCCAGACACCCTGCGGTCTTGGATGTTTTTAAACAGAACCCATTAATTCTATTTGTACCTGAGAAACATACCTACAAAAGTCTCTTTAGATGTTCATCAGTAATTTAAAAATATGTATGGACAACAATTTTTATTTTATTACCGAAACTTTGAATACAATAAGTGATAGCATAAATATATTACAACTGGTCTCAAACTTTTGGCCGGCAGTGTATATACAAATGACACATATTATTAAAAAATAAGTTATTACTTTTCTCGAATTTTGCAGTAGCTGTTATACTATTTGAAAATTAATGATGAAAATGACGTCTGCATTCCATGCATATTCTTAGTTATCACGAAATCTGGGATTCTGAAATGATTCAACCATCTTAGATTAATAATTTAGTAACACAAGATATGAATAAGATAAAGACATTTACTTTTGAAAAGTAGCTACTTACTTTATTTCGCAATTTCTATGAAGCTTCGTTTTCATGACATGCATTAATTGTTAACCAGAAAAATGATCCGGACAAATTTTAGAAACGTCTTGCAGCTTTCTTTGGATATTATTTATTGATACAAATTAAAATATTATTCTCTTAATTTTATTTTTAATAATTATAACTTTAAATATATATATTATTATTATTAAATATTAAATTACAGTTTTTTTAAAATTGATTATTTGAATAAAATTAATAAAAACTAATTTTTAATGATACCAAAGAAGTTTAACTTCTCACGCGCGTACATAAGTACACGCAACCACTTTTTTGTTATTTATTGTTGATCTTGACTGGCTTATGGGACAAGGAACGATCGAAGTCTCTGGATTACCTATATCTGGTAAATATTAAGGTCTTTGTCCTGTACAAGATCATTTTCAAAGTTTTTCAGGTTTTCTCAGAAAATTTTTACGATCCGTTTCATACCATTGAATGCATCAAATGGAGAAGATGAGCTTTACATTCTCGTGAATAGCGAGGGATAGAAAGAAAAAAAGCTCGAGTCGTTGAAGAACAAATCTTGCATGCAATTTTATGTCTAAATAAACTCGAGTCGTGTGTGTCGACATACGAGAGTCGAAAATGACAAGGGTTTGTCTGTAAAACTTTCAAATTAAAATCCAGAACGTTACCAAATTAGATAACAAATTGCATTTCTGATTGAATTTTTACAGCGTTTATATGTGAATAAATGTGTACGTGTAACGAGAAAGTTTTTAAAAAATGATGTTTTCTTTATTTTTAATTTTAGAGGAGCCTTGGCGAATATAAAATATGACTTCATGGTTGGGAATAATAATATTTTGATATGACATATCGCTCGGACAATGAATGGTTGGTCGGTGGTTGTTATATGATTAACATACACTATATAGCGTGAGCTTTTCATATTAGCTGTTACGTTTTTTTGAGATAAGCGTAACTTTATTTCCTACTTAAAAATGTCATATACACATACACATTAAAACCAGAGGAAATAATCATCTCGTGTATATATGGGGTTGATAGACCTTAAACTAGCCATATTCTTCTCTGGTTTATTAGTTTTTTTTAACCTACAAGATAAAACGATTTGTTCAAATCTTAAACAAAGATTTTTTTTTTCTTTAATAGCTTTCATGTTAAACATGCAAGAAAAAAAAATGTTAATAGTGAACTTGAAATAATGAAGTTAAAATTGAACTTATTTTCCCACTTCGACACGGTAATAAATCTTCAATATACAGTCTTTTCAAGCTTTGCATCCATACACGGTGGCCATAAAAAAAAAAAAAGGAAACGCATGCAAGCTTTTCGAACGGAAGCACATACGTAAAAATTGAGATAACAACTAACATCGAGCTATTTATTTTTCACCCTTTCTCATTAAAACTATTTAATGCATTGCCTTGTTGCTCGTTAGTTACGTCTTCGTACTTTTGTACTTGTATTATATATACTGAGTTATGGTGCTATAAAAATTATTTTATTACCACTAATCAGGATAGTGAATGGTTTAATGAATATAATTATAAAATTATATATTCATTTAAATGGGATTTAAAAGAGGTTGAAGTGCTATTTGTTAATGCACTTAATAAGTTTATTAATCAAATATTCTATGTTTTATTGTCAAGTTTATTCATATTTCTTACTGGCTGATACCCTGTAACTGATTTATTAAAAAATTCCCTACGTTCACAGCGAAATATAAAAATTAATCTATTTTGACAGAAAAAATGATAGATATTTACAAACTTTAGTGGAAAAATGAGGTGTTTTAAGAATGGAAACGGTTTATCTCGATTTCCGACAAAACTACAAGTCCTAAGGAAATAAATAAAATTTTAACAAAATGAAAAACCGACTTCAAAATAAATAAAAAATGCACTTCTTTGAATATGGGTAAACCTACTAAACGCGCAGCTCATATGAGGCAGCGCCATCAAATGTTAAAAGTTACTTCTTTATCCCCTTTTGCTCTTAAGGGTTGAAATTTTTTTCTTTAAAAATGTAATGAAAGAACTGACTGGAATAATCTTTTCAATAGAAAAAAATCATCAAAATTCGATGATTCAGTTAAAAGTCACTATTTCATCCCCTATTTTCTTCAAATTTGAATGTGAATAATTTAAAGGTACGATGTACGTAATAAGAACAAAACTATCGAAATCGGGTTAGCCAGAAATAAATTTATTATTTCATCCCTAATTTTAAACCTCTTATGAGTTTCTTTTATAACAAATGGATATGAGATTAATTTAAAATTATGTTCTACCAATAAAAAAAAAGAATTATCAAAATCGAGCTATCCAATAAGAAGATAAAATTTCATCCCTTAGTTTTCAACCCTTTAGAAGTGAAAGATTTACTTCAAATTAAAATGGGACCATTCGGGAAGCACCAACTTTCAAATAAAAAAAGAATTACCAAAATCGAACTATCCAATAAGAAGTTACTAATTCATCCCTTAGTTTTCAACCCTTTAGAAGTGAAAGATTTACTTCAAATTAAAATGGGACTACACGGAAAGCACCAACTTTCAAATAAAAAAAGAATTACCAAAATCGAGCTATTCAATAAGAAGTTACTAATTCATCCCTTAGTTTTCAACCCTTTAGAAGTGAAAGATTTACTTCAAATTAAAATGGGACTACATGGAAAGCACCAACTTTCAAATAAAAAAAGAATTACCAAAATCGAGCTATTCAATAAGAAGTTACTAATTCATCCCTTAGTTTTCAACCCTTTAGAAGTGAAAGATTTACTTCAAATTAAAATGGGACTACACGAAAAGTACCAGCTTTCAAATAAAAAAAGAATTATTAAAATCGAGCTATCCAATAAGAAGTTACTATTTCATTCCTTAGTTTTCAACCCTTTAGAAGTGAAAGATTTACTTCAAATTAAAATGGGACTACACGGAAAGCACCAGCTTTCAAATAAAAAAAGAATTACCAAAATCGAGCTATCCAATAAGAAGTTAATATTTCATCCCTTAGTTTTCAACCCCTTAGAAGTGAAAGATTTACTTCAAATTAAAATGGGACCACTCGGGAAGTACTAGCTTTCAAATAAAAAAAAATCATCAAAATCGCTTCACCCAGTCGAAAATTCTGAGGTAACAAACATTAAAAAAAAAATACAGTCGAATTGACAACCTCCTTCTTTTTTTGAAGTCGGTTAAAAACTTAAATAGCAAAGTTGTAGATAATAAGAAGATCTACAACTTTTATCCTAACACTTTTTTACATAACCTCATAATTTATGTGAAAAATTCCAATAACCAAGTTTTAAATTTTTATCTTTTACAAAAAAAAAATTTACACGAAATTTGGTGAAAACATACCTTTTTTTTAATGTTCCAAACACACTGTATTTTTTTTATATATATATAAAATATTAATTTTTTCATCTTATAATGACTTAATATCGAAAAAGCACCCTAGTTTTCAATCAAAAATTCTCACATCAAGACATCTAATTTTACTAAAATTGTGGTGAGTATTTGGTTCGTTGAAACCTCTACTTTTTGATGTTGCAAAAAAAATATACATTACAATGTTAAATGTTCTCAGAAAATGCAATAATTAAAGTGTAAATTGTACATCAAACCATTGTACAAATACATCTTTGAGCAATTTATTAAAATTGACACTTTAATTATTGCATTTTCTGAGAACATTTAACATTGTAATGTATATATTTTTTGTAACATCAAAAAGTAGAGGTTTCAACGAACCAAATACTCACCACAGTTTTAATAAAATCAGATGTCTTGACGTGAGAATTTTCGATTGAAAACTAGGGTGCTTTTTTGATATTAAGTCATTATAAGATGAAAAAATTAATATTTTATGTATAAAAAAATACAGTGTGTTTGGAACATTAAAAAAAAGGTATGTTTTCACCAAATTTCGTGTAAATTTTTTTTTTGTAAAAGATAAAAATTTAAAGCTTGGTTATTGAAATTTTTTACATAAATTTTGAGGTTATGTAAAAAAAGTGTTAGGATAAAAGTTGTAGATCTTCTTATTATCTACAACTTTGCTATTTAAATTTTTTCCTTAGGACTTGTAGTTTTGTCGGAAATCGAGATAAACCGTTTCTACCCTTAAAAACACCCCACATTTTCCACTTCCCCACCTCAGATCGACCGTAATTAATTTTTCATTTTTGTTAAATTCTCTTCTTTTTCCAATAGGTTTCATTCTACCGTTTTTTTTTTGTTCAAAAATTATCGGCGCTGGCCTATAAAGGAAGAAATATCCTGATCCCGTAGAACGAAAAAAAAATTCTAACTCTAAGCTCTCTTAATCTAAGCTCTGTTGAAGCTATTTAAAAGAATGGTACTGAAGGAATAGCATTCTACAATTGTACAAGGGTACAGAGTTACAAAAACAATAATAGAAGCTTTCCACGAGAAACAGTACTGCTCAGCTGTTGTCCTCGATATGAGCCAAGCGTTTGACCAAGTTTGGCACAGGGATATGATACAAAAATAAGAAAGATCTTTCCCACACTACTAGTTAGGGTGCTCGAGTCTTCGAGTCTTCGTTTGCCACGAAAATGGGGCTCCAGCAGATAGGATCGGAGGTTCTTCTGGGTAGTATATTGGAACTCATCTTGTACCTTATAACGGCAGATCTCCCACCTGCTCCAAACACTACTGGCGACTTTTGCGGATGACACGGCGCTACTAGTTCGAGACCATGACCGAGTTGCAGCGACTCCAGTGACTCTGCAAGTAGTTCAAAAAATAGAAGATCACTATTAACTAATCACAACCAGAAGAAATATCTATCCTTCTGTGTTATTCAACCAACAACAAATCCCTTAGATCATGGAGATCAGGTATCTAGCACTCCATCTGGATAGATCTGGAGAAGTCACATTCTCAACAAAAGATCTCAACTGGGACTCATGGTCAAAAAACTGAACCACAACTGTCCCTGAATAGTCAGATGCACATAAACAAGGCCATCTTAAAACCTATCTGGACCAACGGCATCCAACTGTGCGGAACCGCTAGCAGTTCCAATATCGAAATACTCCAAAGAATTCAGTTTAAAACCCTGAGGCTACTCACAAACGCGCCATAGTATGTGCCAAATCGGGACATCGGGAAATATCCAAACACGGGCATAAATACCAAATCCGACTGAGCGACCATCCCAACCATTTGGCTGTCTTCCTGCTTGACAACAGTGAGGAGGTTATAAAACTGAGGCGAATATCTTTCTTGGAACTATCATTCCGATAGCGACATGCATCGTGTATCATGAAAAGTGATGCCTCCACCCAACGTAAACGTTAGGCGGATTCGCTTATGTTCGGGGACAGCTTAAAGTTATAAGTAGAATGAGAAAAATGGAAATATGGGTTTTTGAAGAAGGAAATCATTTAGAGGGGTATCAAATGAAAAGAATTTGAACATCTAAAGCATACAAACCCTGTATAGTCAAAAAAAGATCTTACAAGGGGACCTTAGAACGTGCGGGTCACCGATTTCGACCAATTTTATACCACATATAGGGTATACCTAGGGGTGTAACAGGTGCAAGTAATAGGATCTACTATTCAGCCGTTTTCGAGGAAATTCAATTTTTCGTAGAATTTTCTTGAAAACGGCTGAATAGTGGGTCCTATTACTTGCACCTGTTACACCCCTAGATGTACCCTACATGTGGTATAAATTTGGTCGAAATCGTTGACCCGCACGTTCTAAGGTCCCCTTGTCAGACAATCACTGAACGTTTAAAATAGCTAGACTATCGACATGTTAATGCCATTCTTAGAATTTATAGGTAAAAAATTCATGGCAAAAACTTGAAAAAATTTATAACGTATTAAAAATAGATCTGATGAGTGTAAAAAGCGTAAATTTATCGTTTTGACCTCTAATTTATGAACTTAAATCTATAATTTAAAGTATTATCAAGAAATGTCTACTTATTGGTTTTAGTATAGGCAACCGAAGCTACATTAACGTTTTGGCCTACCTTGATTGTATATTAGTGGTACTATCTGCAACCAGTCATACATATATGTCTTTGCCTACCTCTGTCTACTGCCTTGTTAATTACCCTGGCTTTGATTTTCAATGAAATTTTCTAAAAAATTATTATATAATAATTATAGGAATTTTTAAGGTTTCTCATCATAACTGGTTATTATAATAATTATTGCTAACTGATAGCTTCCGTAATTTTGATTAGAAAACAGCAAAAGTTGTATGTGTAAGAAATTAAGATTTATTTTCATTTGTTATTTACTGACAAAGGTTTCAATTTCCTTTGAAAATTAAATATTGACAAGACGCGTGTAATGAGGTTGTCTAATGAGCCCTGAATACTCCACCTACATGGAAAAGGACAACAAAACCCTTTACCTATATTGATTCAATTTTCCATTTCATTTCCATTGTAAGTGAATGGTATTTAGTGACAATAAAAGGAATAACATTTCCATGGCACGACACGAAAGCTCAAAGTTGCCGGTAGGTATAGTTGAATACGAACGTATAGGTATAAGTATAGAGGTAATGAGGCAACTGTAAACAACAAGCTTGTTTTAAAACTCTTAGTAATCTTATATCCTAATCTAATTTACATTTTCACCATGCTCAAGTGAATTATTTATTCGTTGTAGCAATTATAACAGAAAACACTCACAATGGCCTATCGGGCTCATTTAGATCGAATTTATGCACGAATGTTTCAAATGAAAAATATCGCTTCAACCTCACTACATAATATATTATCGTGCAAACAGAAAAATCGCATGTATATACATTTAAATTGATAAATGGATCGTAGGTTCAACAAGAATATTATTAAATTATTATTTATTTAAATTTCCCCACAAATTGTTTGAAATTTAAATTTTTCACGTAATTTAATTGGTTGAGTAGTTCACGCTTAGTACGGCATGTGGCGTGCGTGAGCTGGTTTACAAGTGACAGAAGCTGTGTATTAAAATTCATTTTATCAATAAATTTGATCGAATCAAACTATAAAAATGTGTTTAAATGATAGTTATGGTGTTTCGTGATCGATTTGATCTAAAATTTTTGTTCAAGTAAGTAAAAATTGACCACATGCTTTGTGTTAGGTTTGACCGCTTTGAATCGAAATTTAAACAAACGAAACGGCCATTATTGAATTCAAATAGATAAAACAGATTTGAAACTATGTTTCTCTCTCTTTTTGTCTTATTATTCAGTTCCATTAGCAAGTATTGAACTGTCTCTTTCTTTCGTTTTTAGTTATAATTTGTGGTTCATTTGATGTATTTTTAGTTCAGTTTTTGCGAAATTTTCGCATGAAAACTTTGAATCTACCCTTAAAACTTGGCTAGAGGACTTTTTAAAGAGCCTTTGATTGATTTTTAATTTAAATCTAATTGTTTAAAATGTTCGTTGTATTAGTTGAGTAATTCACGCTGAGTACGGTACGTGGCGTACTGGCGTATGTCTGCCATTTTAAATGTGACAGAAGCTTTACAAGAAAATGCATTTGATTGATAAATTTAATCGAATCAAATCGAAAGAAAGTGTTTAATTGATAGTTTTTGTGTTAAGCGATTGATTTGATCGAAAATTGACGTTCAAGTAAGTTAAAATATCATTGTCTCAACCAGTGGCGGATACAGGGGAGGGGTCCTGATCCCCCTCCAAGCTTTTTTGAATTAATAAAAAATTGAGTTTATTATTCAATTGTCTACCAAATAAATTTAGTATTTTTTTTCTTAACTTAGGTACCACTTAAAAAGCAACATTTTTTTAGAGATGTATTTTTAAAAATTTTCTGGGGGAGGACCACCGAACCCCTCGATTAGTCAGGGATACCCCACACCCCCCGTAAATGGCCTCCCCACCAAGCTACATCCTAAATTCGCCCCTGGTCTCAACACATGTCGTAAGTTAGGTATAAACACACGAAAACTTCTATATCTATATTTAAACCTCAACTAAGACACTTTTTAACGGATTTCCGATCAATTTTTCATCAATTCATTCGATTTATACTCTGACTTTAAGATGGTCCATATAAGGGATGAAAAATTGAAAGACTAACAAACGGCCATTATTAAATCAAAATTGAATAAGTAGAACTGAAACTTTACTTCTTTCTCTTTTTAACCGACTTCAAAAAAAGGAGGAGGTTCTCAATTTGACTGTATGTTCTTCTTAAGCCTTTTCTACACTTACTGATCGCTATGTGTAATGTGCGGACTATGTATGTATGTCGTCGCCACAAATTTCATAGACTTCAATAGATTCTATAGATTTTAATATAGACTTCAATAGATTTCAATAGACTTCTATAGACTTTAATAAATCTAATAAAATTAGTAATAAAAAAGTAAAAAAATTTATTGATGATGCACAGATGTGAAGCTTAAAAGGCTTAAGATGCTGTAAAAAGTATTTTTTACGATTGACTTGTTTTTTTTTTATGTTTGTTACCTCAGAATTTTCGACTGGGTGAAGCGATTTTGATGATTTTTTTTATTTGAAAGCTGGTGCTTCCCGTGTGGTCTCATTTTATTTTGAAGAAAATCGTTCACATGGAAGGGGTTGAAAACTAAGGGATGAAATATTAACATCTTATTGGATACCTCGATTTTGCTAATTCTTTTTTTTATTGGTAGAACATAATTTTAAATTAATCTCATAACCATTTTTTATAAAAAAAACTCCACTCATTAAGAGTTAAAAATAAGGGATGAAATAATAAATTTTTCCTGGCTAAGCCGATTTCGATAATTTTGTTTTTTTTACGTACATCGTACCTTTAATTTATTCACATTTCAATTTGAAGAAAAAAATCCACCCCCTAAGGATGAAAATAGGGGATGAAATAGTGACGTTTTGCTGAATCATCAGATTTTGATGATTTTGTTTTTTTCAGAAAGAGTATTCCACTTAGTTCTATCATTAAATTTAAAAGCAAAAAATTTCAACTTCAATTTTATTCATTTCTCTATTTTTAGTGATCTGAAGTTTTTTCGAAGAAGATTTTTCATCAATTTATTTGATTTATACTCTGACTTTATGATGGTTCATAAAGGAGGAAAAATTGAAAGTCTAACAAACGGCCATTATTGAATCAAAATTGAATAAACAGACCTGAAACTTTACTTCGTTCTCTTTTTGTCTTATTATTTCGTTATATGAGAAGATAATTAATTGTCTCGTTTTTTATAGTTTTAATTATTTTTATTTTTTAGGTGATACAGTGACTGGATTATTTGGAATTTGGAGTCCATTTTGGAGTTTGAAGACGGTTTGAAGCCTTCAATCAAGGTAAGTTGCATGTGCTGTACTTTAAGGTTTTCTACGGGGAAACCCTTAACTCCCAAAATTTAGGTTTAGTAAATAAAAGTATTACAAATAAGGAAAATTATAAAAAAAAGGTAAACAATATTGAAACTTAAAGAAAACCAAAAGTTTTCAAGAAGGGAAAACGCATAAGACGCAGGGGAAAGAACAAGTTTTGCAATCATCAATCTTTCAAACTAAACGATGTCAACTCGTCGTTTCTCTCCCAAACATTATCAATATCTAATCTTCACTTGAAAGAAAAAAAAAATGATAATAAAATATATAAAGGAGGGGGAGAGTAAGAAAATGCTTGGCTCCGACCGACAAGTTATAAGCTCGACAACATTTTCCTCAAATAAATCATTCTTTCTATATGTCAAACTTTACGTGTTTTCACAACAAAATCGAACAAATTTTTCTATTTCGTGTGCTAAACTATTTCCCTATCTTATATAGTATATGAAAATATACAACGAACAACTTCTCGAAGAATGAATCAAAGACATAAAACCTAAATAAATAAATCAATCGAGTTACTGACCAAATAAAACCCCCACAAAATGTATTCATATCGGCAATTACATATAAGTATCATGGGTTGCATATACGATCTTATTAATCACTGTTTCGTTATATTGATAGATGGCGTTGTAAATCACTTAAATGTTATTATTGCTAGTTTTTAAATTTTAATCTTGCCATATCGAAGGTAAAAATGCAATTTTCATGCGGTTCCATGAAATGTGCATTTGATAAATTTCAAGATTAATGTCACCAACAGTCCAATATCTTCTGTTCGTTGAAATGCATCTTTTTCAACGATTGTTGACCATCTCAAGTGTGGACGATCGATTCATCCTTTCTTTGATTGAATCGTAAGTGGGAAGATTAAGCTAATTTTCTCCGATTGAAACGAACATTTTTAACGGCCAAATGAAATGCAATTTTCGTCTAGAGTCAAAATCTAAATTCATATCTTTATGTATATTTGAACGTTACGAAATTATAATTTACTGGAAAAGCTCTATTTCAACATCCCGATCTGTATTTCCGTTTCCGCTCTTACTCGTTCGTTAGAGTCCCGCAGCCGTGGCGTGCTCCAGTGCGCTTCGCCGCCCCCTCAATGGCTTTGTAAAGTTGTTTCTTGCATTATTTATGCATGCTATATGCTCTTCCATTTAATCGAAAAACGGCTCTGTTCATAAGCCATATTTGTGATGTTTGCGTTTCGAGATATTTAACGATTCAATTGTTGTTCTACTCTAATGCTATTTTGAATTTTTTGAAGGTAGATTACCCTGAAAGATTTGATGATTGCATGTAATGTAGTTCTAAACATATGTGAAGATTTTTGCATGTTTGTTGCATTGTTGCAAGTCGGAAATAACAAGCTATGTTTCAGGTGTGTTGCAACAAAACAATGCAATTGTTTGTTTTACATTTCCATATCTTCGTCTAGGTTTTAGTCTAATTTTGAAACAATTGAGTTAGTGATGAAATGAAACATTACCTTATTTTCGAGGGGAAGGGGAAGAAAACCGTTATTATCAAAAAGTTTAAAACTATTAAAGTCAAGATCCACTTGCTTACCTCTAGCTAGCTTAGTAATTAATTGTGCAGTTCAGTACAGATTTAGAGTCAGAAAGGATCAGGTGTTTAATTCCTTGTTCAGCGACATCAATCGCTTCTAGTGCCTTTAAGATGGCATCAACTTTACAGAAGAAGATGGAGTATTCATCTGGTAATTTGATGTGATTCACTTCTTCTTCTATAACTACTTAACAGCTAATTTGTCCTTCATTTTTTGATCCATCGGTGAAATACTTTAGAAATCGACGTTATTTGGAAGACAGCTGCTTGTGTTTCCTTCGAAGATGTAATTCCAGGTTTTTGCAACTTGTCCGGCAGCTCACCTGGATGAAGGACCATTTCCATCCCTATATATATTGTAGGCAGCTCCATTTTAAGGCCCCGTAGTTACCTACGGGTTACAACTCGCAGCAGTTTGTTGTATTCTGTTAACTAGCTTTATTTTGTATTAGGTTAGGCAACATTTGTACATTCATGTATAATACTTGCCTATACTACGCAAATTTGAGCTTTTCATAATAGCTATAATATTATTTGGTTATTGCATTGAATAATTGTTGCAAAGATTTTGAAGAAATAAAATTTATGATCAATGCCCCTGACCAGACTTTAGTGTAGGAGGAGAAGCACTTGAAATGTTCCTAAGAAAGACTTATAAGATTGTATCATTTATAAATCGTTTAAAAAACGAAAAAATAGGTAACGCGAAATAATACCGTATTCCCAACTTGATGCATTAACTTCTAAAAATCGGTAAAAATTTCGAGTAAGCCATTCGGATTCGATAAACCATTCGTACTAAACGAATTCTTCTATAAACGTGAAATAATACTACCCCAAATTGTAAGAAGCCGTTATCAGGAGAAAATCACAGATAAACTTTTCATACTAAATGAATTCCGTCTTAAAAGAAATATTTTTGGCTTATTTCTTATAAGTTTATTTTTTTAAGGTGCTCCACTTATGGTCAAATTGCGACTTATAAAATATTATGTGATATTTCACTAGTTGACTTTTCTTGTGTGTTCTGGTATAGTCAGTGGTGTTGTGCTAATTTTTTTTTACCGGAACGCGAGGGCCGATCCTGGGTAAGCGGCCGCATGTCCCAAATTTAACGACGGGGGGTGATTTTCCATGATAATCCTGGCGGCGAAGTTTTTTTTTTTTTTAGGTCTCATGTCACAAATTTGACGACGGGGGGGGGGAGATTTCCCTCAATTTTTTCCCGTCGCCAGGATCGGTCCTGTATATAGCATAAAAAGGAAAGTAAACGAAAATCAGTTAGTAATTTTTTTGTAGTTATAGGTACATTTTGTTATCGTACCCTTTATTCTATTTTGTTGTAATTTACTTTACTTTGTGATAGGTTAGGCATTATCTATACATGTATGTATAATGCTTGCCTATACTAATCATACGCAAAATTTAGTTTCAGTTTTAGCAAAATAGTTCTCTGTTCTTTACCTGATATAAACTAATCTATAATTGTAAAAAAAAAATTGTGTAAGGTTAGTTATCAGATTTCCAGGAGAATTAAGTTTTTTTTCTGGAAAATGATAGTGGAAGCTGGTAGTCAATTTATCGAATCTCTTAAAAAAAATCTATTGATTCAATAATACGAATTTTTCGTTCATTCACAATTAATCATTGAAAACGCGTGTACAAAAGCGTTAACGCAAAGCGTGAAATATAACGCATTGATTCTCGTTGTCTGGTGGCTAAATAATAACTCATTTTGTTAAATTTGTTAAAAGAAAGGCATCGCGTCATATACGCATTGTTTTCGTGCATTGATATTTATGACGTCTCGTCGTCGCACGACACACTCAAAATCTCAACAGTCTGCACATTTAATATACGAATTGGTATAAATACTCGTAAAACAATAATCCGACGATTTTTTCTTCCCCAACTGCACAAATAAAAAAGTCAATAAATCGCGTCAATAATAAATAAACGCAGTGATTTATCATTATCTCGTTTGTTTGGTGTGGTTAAAAATATTCGGTTTAAAAAACTCAGTTTCACTTTTCGAGTAGATTTATGGGGTTTTTTCACCCTTCAGACTTAGAGTTTCAACTTTTCATTTCACAGTGTGGAATGTTTTTACGAATGTGATGAAGGCAAAAGAAAATTGTTTAAGAATTTTGGTGGAAAAACGTGAATAGTCAATAATATTTTAGTATAATTTCGAATAAATAAAAAAAACTTTTGAAGTTGGTTAGGCAATTTCTACACATCAATGTAGATTGCTTGCCTATGTGAAGCAAATAAAACGACTGGTCTAAGCCGTCTATGTTAGGCAACTTAAACTAACTTAAGTGTATAATGCTTGCCTATACAACTCTTTTTAATAAGATCTCATTTTTCATGTCAATTTTAAATTTATCGTTTTAAAAAAGCTGTTTAAATGATACAGTTTTTAAGCGAAAAAATTTAATGTATACTAGTTTTTTCTACGTATCACCCGTTGAGTATCCAATGTTTAATTCATGGAGTTTTTCCACTATATGTGTATATGTAACACTCCACTAGAAGCCGTGTAAAAATATGAAAAGATCAGCGAGAATTTTTCTCAACCGTTTTCACATTGAAAATTTAATAAGAACCAAAAGAAAAATATTTATTATCGTTTTTTTTTTTTCGAAACGTTGCCATTATCAATGCAAATATAGACGCGACAAACTCAAACTCCTTGCTGGCTCAAACTTCGTCCATGGAATTTATAGCTTTCGAAAACAACACAAACTGCACGTCGGCTTTGGTTGGCGGTGGCGGCAACTTTTTGCATTTCCGCTCTTTAGGCTTCCGCGTCGTCTATAAATATCATAATAAAACGCCATTAATTTTTATTGTAATTTCCGCCATTTAACTGTCATAGATTTTCCGTTTGTGAAAAATATCTGTAAGGAACGAAGAAACTTGATTATCTTACAGAAACCAATGCAATGTGTGTATAGAGGGAAAGAAAACAAGACCAAAATTGATTTATCTCAAAGCTTGGCTCAGCGAAAAATGACTTCCGTGATAAATCTTATAGAAGAAAATTTTTCAACACTGCAATTTGTATATTAATTGAAATTAAAATTAAATGTATAAATTCCGAGCATAGAACAGTCCTGGAAAATTTGAAATTGCATAATGCATTTTATGTGTGTGTAAGGGGTCGTGTAATTGTGTGACATTAAGATAGTTTTCCGTTGAGAGATTACACCCTGTAATTTTAATTACACGAAATGTCCAGTAGGAGCCTCCCTCCCCGTGCCCATCTCGGTTCTATCCATTGTATATAGATGTAATGAAATTCTTCACACGTTCACATTTTATTACCGTACATCAAATGTTACATGTGGGATATTTTTACGATGAAAACTGCATCGGTGGCGGCGTTGCATTCGAATTTACCCCCCCCCCGTACGACTAATCCTTGAGGAACTAAATTGTTTAAAAAAATTCCCTATGACAGCACTGGGAAATTCAAAATTTAACAAGATTATCAATCATGTTGTTTCAATTGGCATGTAAACTTAAAAATCAGCATTATGGGCGACGCTAATGACTATGGGTCTATGGGGAGAAG
This sequence comes from Sisyra nigra, assembly GCA_958496155.1. NCBI lineage: Eukaryota > Metazoa > Arthropoda > Insecta > Neuroptera > Sisyridae > Sisyra > Sisyra nigra. Next base: position 4,253,605 of record OY292315.1, read on the forward strand.
TTCAGTCGTAGTTCTTTGTAGTGTGGCCGAGGGACGAGTAAAGTTCGCGATAAATCACTCGTCCAGATAAGTAATTAAGTCCAAGTTTGCAATTTAATACGCTTAATACACGTGGACTGTATTTGTATGTGTGTGTATGGCCATTTATTGTCAAATGGCTCGGACACCGAAGGGTGTCGTTACAATTTTCATACCTTTGTCGCTTTAATGAACTTTTGTCTTCAGTCGTTTACATCCTCTGAAATAGGAAGTTTAAGTAAAAAAACAAGTTTATAACCACTGGAATTAGTTTAAAATCTATTGAGCTTTATAAGTCACTAAAATAATACTTCTACTCAATATTACAGGACTCTACAAATACGAATTACCATTGATTAATTATCTAAATTAAAATTCAATATTTCGAACGTATAGGCAATTTCTATACAGTTATGTATATTGCTTGCCTATATGAAGCATATACAAAACATCTTTTTAAGTTGTACTACTCCAAATTTTTTAACTTTTCATTGAAAATTTGAATTAATTAGTTTATCAGCTTTACTTCTAGAATGGTTGGAAAGTTATATATAGATAAGTGCATCTTAATGGTAACGTATTTAATGGAATCTTTTTTCCCTTGATTATTACCATTAATTAATTATCTAAATTACAATTTTAAGTATAGGCAATTTCTATACATTTATGTATATTGCTTGCCTATATGGAGCATATACAAACCATCTTTTTAAATTGTCTATTCGTAAAATTGAGAACATTTTCTATGT